>CAMZMU010000034.1:54556223-55136002 GCA_947311845.1 Poa pratensis | reverse complement strand
GGGGATGGCACTGTCCCTAGGACGACGTTTGTCAAGCAAAAGTTGGCTGGCGATTATAAGTCTAAATTAAGCGCTAGCTCAAGGAGTACGTGGATTGCTTTGCATGGGAATACCACGAGATGCTGGGTTAAGCCGAGTTGGTCGAACATTGTTGCCATCATCAAAGCCGGCTTTAGACCATACAAGCAGTCGGCTCGCAAATTTAATCCACTAATCTATGATCGGATAAAGGCGGAAATTGCCGGCTTTTGAAAGAACTTTATTCGGCCCAGTAAGTACGCCGAATGGTTATCCAACATTGTGCCGGTCGAAAAGAAAGGATCCGACAAGATCAGGGCGTGATTGACTTCAGAGATTTGAATCGAGCCACGCCAAAGATGAGTACTCCTATGCCAATAGCCCGACATGCTATCAACGAAGCCTCAGGTCACAAAGTTATCAGCTTCTTGATGGCAACGCAGGTTACAACCAATTATTTATGGCCGAAGAAAGATTCGGCTAAGACGGCGTTTCGCTGCCCAGCTTTGTTGGCTTGTTCGAATGGACCGTGATGACTTTTGGATGAAGAATGCCGGAGCCACATATCAAAGAGCGATGAACCTGATATTCCATGATCTTTGGGAGTCGTACTGGAGGTATATATTGACGACGTGGTGGTTAAGTCGGACGGTGAGTCAAATCACTTGGCCGACTTGCGAGCTGGCGTTTGAAAGAATGAGGAAGTACGGACTCAAGATGAATCCTTTTGAAGTGTGCCTTTGGCGTGTCGGCTGGGAGATTCCTTGGTTTTATCATACATGAACATGGCATAGAGACGTTGACCGGCAAAGATTGAACCCATCCAGAAAATACAGGCACCGGGTTGCAAAAAAGACATGCAGAAATTTCTGGGCAAGGTAAACTACTTGAGGAGGTTCATTGCTAACTTGTCTTGGAAAAGTTGATGCATTACAACAGATTCGGCTCAAGAACGATGATGAATGCACCTGGGGGCAAGGCAGCAGGCAGGCGTTTGACAAGATAAAAAATTGCCTGTCTACTCCTCCAGTTCTCAGGAAGTCGTGTGGGGACCCCGAGACTAGCTGTCCGAATACCATGATTATGCTTAAAAACAACGATCCCGTGATCAGTATGTCGTTGCACATAATCCGAATTGGATACCAAGTTTACGTCCATTTACAGTACCGAATTAAAGTCTTACATAAATGGTCATTTAGACCAAGTTCTTACATAGGTGCCTTCAAGGGCCAAACCAAAATATCAGCGGAAGCTACGGCGTAGTAGACATCATTCTAACGACGACGACCCGACAGGCAGCTGACTTGTGGAGATCCTTAGTTCGCATAGAAGTCACCATACTCCTGCTCGGCGTAGTGCTCCTCCTCGTAGTCTGGCTAGGACAATAGCCAGGGACGAAACCAATATGAGTACATTTGAATGTACTCGCAAACTACCCCAACATGAGTATGCACTAGCTTTATTTTAACTTACAACTTTTATTTGTTTAAAACATCTCTATATCTTTATTGAAAAAGGTAAGAAGAGTTTTTTATATATTTAAAGAATCACCATCTCATTTGTTTCTCCAAAACCCTTTCTTTTCTGACCAAGGCTCACCATGTCCATTTATTCCGACAACTCATACCACTCCATTTGGTATAGTTGTGTCACACACACCAATTCATTTTCTTTTAAACTTAAAAGCTTTTCCAAAAACTTGCACATGATCTTAGGACAGCCTCCCAATTGTCCATATCCGAGGACTCGGCTATTCGAATAGTTTTGACCCTCTGCAGAGGTAGCACGCTTTTTATCCCACATCCATCCGGTAACTCATCGTATCAGCCTCGTCCCGCCATACAAGGTGTATGCGAAGTTGAGCCACCGACCCTAGCCTCTCCTTTGCTCATGCTAGTATAGGATCCTACCCATATGATAATTCCCATCGACACTCAGTCCGGTCCCCGTCGGCAACCCTAAGTGTGAGGACTCATATGTTTTTCCCGGCGACCACATTTATGAAGTCTTCAATCCTCCTCCTTATCTTTCCATAGAGTTTTGAGCGAGGACCCAGGTCAGGGGAGTTCACAACCATCCCCTCACGCATAACGGAGTCATCTCCGTCGATGAGGTATCCATACTAATAAGAGCAAATTATATGACTAAGCCCCGTTCCCATAATGGGGTAAATGTGGTCGCACAGATTAAGATTGGTTGTCATAGTACTAGGACACTGTGCATTTTCATAAACATCCTCATCCTCCATTTCTCCACTTCAATACCGACATCTCGGCATTCCATAACCACACAGTATTTCCAAAGGAGTTTTGAATAACAACATTGTTTCTCATCCTAAAGTTTCATATAACTACTACATAGAGGTGGCAAAATTTTCCATACACTTTTTGAAAAGGTTTTGTAAACCAATGGTTTTAAGAGTAAATCATTTGATCAAGTAGATGCATATATATTTAGGTGCAAGCTCAGAGAGTAGCTTGCCTTGCTCGGCAAAGTGGACTTGGTCTTGATCTTCAGGGTTCAACAAATTCCCCCTCCTCGATAAATCCAGCAACGTTCTCGTCTAATCGATAAACAAACAAATACGAGCAATCACTAACTACTCAAACAACATCACAACATCACAATCATAAGCATCACAAATAGCTACTGCACACACCAACCAATACAATTTGATTTCAAAATAATGAATTAAACATTATTTGTTTATGTCCAAATTATGGCAGAAACTTGTTAAACATGTTTAATTCCACAACTTGGTTTTGTTGGTCACAAAAATACAAACTAAATTTCTATAGAAAGCTACTGATGTGTAGAAGACAACCCCATTTGATTTGGATCAATTGGAGTTACCAAACTCCCTACACAAAGGTTTGAATCCAGTAGCTTAACAATCAAGTTTTGGCTACCAAATAAGTTCTGTTACTCCTAAAAATAAATACTTTTAGGGGTACTAAACATGACTAATGTGATCCAAAAAAATTGGTCCTAACTCATTGGGTCAACCATTAAACATATTTATTTTGTTTTAGTCCAGAAGGGTTTATCTTAAAGTAAACAATTAATATTGCTTAATTAATTCTACCAAAATTAGTGAAGCTAATACATGGCAATACTAAGCTAACAAAATTGGTTTGGAATTATTTGGACTAACAGAGCATCAGAAACAAACAAGTTTAGAATTTAAACTCTTTGTAGTATTTTTAATAACACTTTTTACTATTTAATTAAATGACATGAGACCAATTGGGTTGGTTAAACAATTTCATAAGCTTTTCAAACAATTGAGTTTGATTTATTTGGATTTCTCAAATCTCGAGATATTGAATTTACAATTTGGGTCCAGTACTGAATTCTATAGAAAACTAGAAATTCGAAAACCTAACTGTTCTGGATAAAGTTGAAAACCCTGACAGGTGGGCTCCACCAGTCAGTGACTCAACGTGCGCTGGAAAATTAATAAAACCCTGACGAGCGGGGCCCGCCCTCGTCCTCTCTCTCTCTTTCTTTTAATCGAAGCGGTACGCGTCCGTTGGATCGAGATCCAACGGCTCAGGGACGAGTCCATCGGCGACGACCTAAACTAGGCGGCGCCGTGGCTCCGGCGACGCGCGAGCAGCACGAATCGCTCACCTGAGAGGGCTAGGGACGGCGGAGATGGTGCAGATCGACGGCGGCGGCGTGGTGGAAGCTCCTGGCCGAGTTGCGCTTCCTGGGAAGGAGTGGTTCGTCGGCGGCGAGCTCCGGAACTTCCTCGGCTACGGGCACGGGCTCCGGCGATCTCCTGGCGATGCTCTGGTGCACGAAACAGAGGGGAACATGGTATGGGTGAGTGCGGTGATCGTAGGGATGCAGGTAGTGGCCAGAGGAGTGAGGAAGGAAGCAGCAGCACGGCACAGCCGTGTCGTCGCCTACCTCGGGCTGTCGAGCACGGGCACGAGCAGCAGCGAGCTCGCGGCAGCGGCTCCGCCCTCCTGGCGATGCACGGGAGAGGGTGGTGTGTGAGAGAGGACAGTGGGCGGTGTGGAGATGCGAGGTGCGGGCTCGAGTTTAATAGGCGCGACGGCGGCGCACGGTGGTCGCGGTCCAGCGGCGTCCAGAGGGCGGGAGAGGCCGGCGCGCGGTGTCTGGGGGGTCCGGGCGTGGGCTAGGGTTCGCGGCGTAGCGGATAGCGGCGAGGTGCCGCGGGCTGGGCCAATTTTGGCCGGCGCCGTCCGTTCATCCACGGCGGAGAAATGAGAGACAGTGGCGTAATGGCGAGGGGAGAGGCTCTCTGCCCTAGCAGAAGGGTGCAGAGGCAGGGGGCGAGGGAGAACGCGAGCAAGGGGGCCCTGGGGGGCCTGGGAACGGCGACGAGCGCGCTGCGGCCATGGCGACACGCACGGCGACAGTGAGCTAGGGGAGGTAGGAGACGACGTCGTTTTGCAAAAACCCCCCTGGCTCCTGTGTTGCTTCTTTTCCTTCTTCTTTCTTCTATTTCTTTTAGTCCTTCTGTTTATAAGCAGTAGTACTTCTTGATTTTATTTGAGGCACTAAATCAATTTAAAAAATTTGGCAAAATTTGTGGGGCCTTCCATAAGGTGCAGAAGCTCCACAAAAATTGGCATAAAAAATAAAATGTTTTGAAACATTTTCTTTTATAGTGTTTTAATTATGGCATTTTAATTTATTTTTACTTTGTTTACTTTTGAATTTTTAAAACTAGTTTGAAAATATTATTTGAGAGAGATAAGTAGTAAGATGAAATGGGAGGGTTTGCAATACCACTCCACTAAATTTTGTTGGAAACAAAATGAGATCCTCACTTGGAGAATTTGTGTGGCACTTGCCACATTTATTTTTCTTGTTTTGCTTTTATTTATTCTTCTTTTCTTATGTTTCTTAGAGCAAGCAAACACACAAACAAGAAGAAATAAACAACACAAGCAAGAATATGAGATCAACACATATTTTAACAAAAGTTTTTGTTGGCTCCATTTTTGGAATTAATAATACTTGTTAATAATTTTGGGATGTTACAATCCTTCCCTCCTTAAAATAAATCTCGTCCCGAGATTTGCTAGGCTTAGGTACTAAAGAGGCCTGGGAATTCGCTCCTAAGATAATCTTCACGTTCCCAAGTTGCTTCTTCTTCAGAGTGGTTAGTCCACTGGACTTTGTAAAACTTGATCGCACGTCTTCGGGTAACACGAACATCTTCTTCGAGAATCTTGAGGGGTCTCTCGCGATAAGTCAAATCTTGGTTCAGGTCGATGGAGAGGTGGTCGATGTTTTTGAAAACATCAGGCTGGTCAGGAACTTCAAGACACTTCCGGAGCAAGGAAATGTGGAAGACATCATGATAATCTCCTAACTCCGGTGGCAATTCCAGCTGATAGGATACTTCTCCTCGACGAGCGATGATCTTGAAGGGTCCAATATACCTTGGCGCTAACTTTCCTTGACATGGAAACGTTGCATTCCTTTGAGGGGTGTCACTCGGAGATAAACATAATCTCCAATACTGAAAGTGAGGTCACGGCGCTTGGTGTCAGCGTAACTCTTCTGACGGGATTGGGCAGTTTTGAGGCGTTCACGAATAAGCTGAACTTGCTCTTCAGCTTCACGGAGGGTATCTGGACCGAACAATTTGCTTCTCCGGTATCAGACCAATTCAGGGGTGTACGACACTTCTTGCCGTAAAGGGCTTCAAAAGGGGCCATTTGCAGACTGGACTGATAACTATTGTTGTACGAGAACTCTGCAAACGGAGACAATCTTCCCACTTGGAACCATAGGATAGAACACATGCGCGAAGCATGTCCTCCAATATCTGGTTCACTCGCTCAGTTTGGCCATCGGTCTGGGGATGATAAGCTGTGCTAAATGCTAACTTGGTTCCGAGGGCTTCATGAAGGGATTTCCAGAATCTTGAGGTGAATTGCGTACCTCTATCAGATACAATCTTCTTAGGCACACCATGCAGGCTTACTATTCTGGAAATATACAAGTCTGCTAACTGAGCTCCGGTATAGTGGTCTTGACAGGTAAAAATGAGCAACCTTGGTCAATCGATCAACGATGACCCAGATTGAATCATGGCCTCGGTTGGATCTTGGAAGTCCGGTAATAAAATCCATTCCAATCTCATCCCACTTCCACTCGGGAACTTTCAAAGGTTGAAGCAATCCAGCGGGCCGCTGATGTTCAGCCTTGACTCGCTGACAGATGTCACTTGGCTACAAAAGAACCAATCTCTCGCTTCATTCCATGCCACCAAAATCTTTCTCGAAGGTCTTGGTACATCTTGGTTCCGCCGGGGTGGATTGAATAAGGGGTCTCATGGGCTTCCTTCAGGATTAACTCCTTAAGTTCCGTGACATTGGGCACACAGATACGATCATTGAATTTCAGCACTCCTTCAGCATCTTCGGTAAAACCGGGTGCTTTGCGAGGGAGATCTTCTTCCTAATTCCTTCAAT
Organism: Poa pratensis; assembly: GCA_947311845.1. NCBI lineage: Eukaryota > Viridiplantae > Streptophyta > Magnoliopsida > Poales > Poaceae > Poa > Poa pratensis. The sequence goes on along the minus strand of CAMZMU010000034.1, from coordinate 55,129,523 downwards.
GCTTTCATGACCTTTTTGGGCTTCTTTGATTTGATCCATCAGGGTTGGGGCTAACTCCAAATTGGCGAGATATCCATGGCTAACAAGTTCTAGTCCAAAATCTTTCGAACTCTTTGAACAAGGCTGGTTGTTCGGCTTGGATTAAGGCATTCAGGGTACAGGGTTTGCGACTAAGGGCATCGGCAACTACATTAGCCTTTCCGGGGTGATAGTGGATTCCAATATCATAATCCTTGATTAATTCCATCCATCTCCTCTGTCGCAGGTTCAACTCCTTCTGGGTGAAAATATACTTCAGCTTTGTGATCCGTATAGACCTCACAGCGATGTCCCGCAAGATAGGGACGCCACTTTTTAAGAGCAAGGACAACAGCAGCTAATTCCAGGTCATGGGTTGGGTAATTCTCTTCATGCGGTCGCAACTGCCGGGACAGGTACGACACAACTTTGCCTTCTTGCATCAGAACGCAACCAAGTCCGAGGCGTGATGCATCGCAATACACGTCGAAACTCTGGGTGACGTCTGGCATAACCAGGATTGGGGTGGAGGTTAGTCTCTTCTTCAACTCTTGGAAACTATCTTCGCACTTCTGAGTCCATTCAAATTTCTTGTCCTTCTTCAACAGTTGGGTCAAAGGCTTGGCTATACTGGAAAATCCTTCAACGAACTTGCGGTAATAACCGGCGAGTCCGAGAAAGCTTCGGATTTCAGTCACACTGGTTGGGGATAACCAGTCAATAATGGCTTGGATCTTCTCTGGGTCAACAGAAATTCCTCCAGCAGATACTATATGTCCGAGAAATGCCACTTCATTGAGCCAAAACTCACACTTGCTAAGCTTGGCATACAGCTGGTGCTCTCGGAGGGTCTCCAAAACTAGACGCAGGTGTTCAGCATGCTCTTCTTCGGTCTTGGAATAAATAAGGATGTCATCAAGGAAATACTACCACGAACTTGTCGAGGTACTCCATGAAAATCTTGTTCATGAGATTCATGAAATAGGCTGGGGCATTGGTCAGACCAAAGGACATCACGTGTATTCAAACAAACCGTAACGGTGGTGAAGGCGGTCTTGGGAATGTCTGTCTCTCTGATCTTCAACTGATGGTAACCTGTCCGAAGATCGATCTTTGAAAAGACTCGGGCTCCGTTCATCTGATCGAACAGATCCTCGATCTTGGGAAGGGGATACTTGTTTTTAATGGTCACGTCATTTAGCCTGCGATAATCCACACACAGTCGTGTGGTACCGTCTCTCTTGTCCACAAAAATAATGGGTGATCCCCAGGGTGAAGCACTTGGACGAACAAGTCCTTTGCTAAGCATATCTGCCAACTGCTTCTTCAACTCAACCAGTTCTTCCGGATTCATCCGATAAGGCCTTTGGGATATTGGGGCTGTTCCTGGGATAAGCTCAATTATGAACTCAATTTCCCGGTCTGGCGGCATACCAGGTAATTCCTCAGGGAAAACATCTCGGAATAGGTGAACAACACGGATCTCATCTAGGTGGGTCGAGCTATGCTCTCATGGCAGCCTGGTTGGGAGTGATTGGGTTCAGACACATACTCCACTTCTACTTCTTTGTCGGTGGTGATGGATACAGCTCTTCTGGCACAGTCAATTCGACCATGGTACTTGGCTAGCCAATTCATACCGAGTATGACATCTATGCCTTGGGTTCCTAAAACAATTAGGTCGGCTGCAAATTTTTCGCCTGAAATCTCTATGGCAGTATTTGGACAAAATCTCTTGGTTTCTAGGGTGGAACCAGGGATTTGTATACTCAAGGTTTTAGTTAGGAAGCCTTCTACTAAACCTCCCTTAGCAACAAACTCCTCGGTAACAAATGAATGTGTTGCACCAGAATCAAACAGAACAGTTGCAGGTACTGAGTTGACAAGGAACGTACCCAGCACAACATCCGGCGCATCTGAGCTTCTTCAGCATTGATGTGGTGCAGACGACCCTTGCAACAGCAGCATTTCCGCGGGGTGCGGCATTCTTGCCATTACCATTTCCATTGCGGCCTTGACCATTGTTCGGTGCCGCATTGGGGCGCTGAACATTCCTCTTGGATTGGGGCATTCCTGGAGTAGTGACCTTTGTTGCCACATTCAAAGCAGACAACATTGGCATTGGGGTTGAAGTTGTTGAAGTTTCCTCTGGGACGGTTATTGTCATTGGGGCGGTTGAAGTTGTTTGGGCGGTTAGGGAAATTGGGGCGTGGAGCTTGGGGTGGTCGATAGGCAGGTTTGGGGTTTTGCTGAAAGATACGAGGCTTCTGACTGCTCGAACCTTCCTGAGCATTCATCCTCCTCTTGCGACCTTCAACATAGACTTGCGCTTGGTCTCCAGCTGGATGGCTTTGTCCACAAGTGACTCCAGATCACGGAAGTCATGGACAACCAAAGCACACTGCAGTTCATCATGCAGCCCATTCAGGAAACGTTCCATCTTCTTCTCCTCTTTGTCGGTGTCCTCGGAGCATACCGAGATAAGTCGGTAAACTCATCAAGATAGCCGACTACATCTCTACTTCCCTGCCTCAGCTTGCGGAATTCATCCTTCTTCCTATCAATGAGTCCACCAGAAATGTGCTTCTTGCGAAACTTCTCCTTGAACTCAGCCCAGTTGATGACGTGGTCAGCCTGCTGGAGAGCCTTGGTAGCTTCCCACCAAGCTCGTGCAGGTCCAGCAAGATAGTGGGTTGCATACAGCACCTTTTCATTGTCTCCTACAGCAGCAACTTCCAGATTGTTCCCAATGGTAGAAGCCAATCATCGGCTTCCAGTGGGTGAAGTCCCTTGGAGAAGGTAGGGGGTTGGTTTTCTGGAAATCGCCTAAGGTGGATCGCTGGTTCTCATTGCCATTGCCATTACCACCATTGTTGTTGTTGTTGTTGTTGTTGTTGTTGCGAGGGCAGTGAGATGAGCCTGGCGCTCTGCCGGGCATTTTCACGTTCCTCCATGATAAGCGCGAGAAGTTGGGCGGGGGTTGGGTCCGGTGGTGGTGGTGCTGATCCTGATCCTCCCGTATTGTCGCGACGGGGCGGCATCCTGAAGCACACCGGGTATAAGAGGCAAGGCAAGAAAAGTTCGACTAAGGGAAAAGACGATTTCGCAAGTGGTTGATTAATTTAAGGATTATATGAAAATATTTCACACAGATCTAACAAGACAAACATACTTATATTTCACAAACATCACATCAAGGAGTTCACAACAACATCAAGCTTACAACCTCAAGCTTACAACATCACCTTACATCTAAGATACATAGCATCTGGTTTCCAAAAGAACCACTACTTCTACTCGACTAGCGATAGGGGTCAACCTAATCCTGCGGTAGTGATCAAGTCACTCGCCTACTGAGGTGGAACCTCCAGCTCTAACACGTCAGCATCTGACTGGTAGAGTGGCTCCTCGGGATCCTCCTCCTCGTCCTCGAGAACTGCCTCGAGTGGCTCCTCCTCCTCGTCAACTAACTCCTCCTCATCATCCTCCTCCTCACAGTCCATCTCCTCCTCAAAGTCATCATCGTCACTGAGGAAAGCGTTGTTCTCCTTGCGGAGATCCTCGCCCTCCTCCTCCATCTCGTCAGTATGGTGCTCTAGATCCTCATCAGCTGGTCCTGCTCGCCACCTTTTGCGGAGCTTCACGATGGTCCTCCTCAGCTGGGCCCTCTTCCGAGAAGAGCGACCTTCTCCTCCAGCAGCTTCTCCTCACTCTCGCGAAGCTCAACGAGCGACTCGCGGTCAAAGCGAAGCTGAATCCTAGTGCGCATCAGATCATCCTGAGTGTGCTGAAGTAAGAGCTCCATGTCCATGATGTAGCTCCCAAACATCGGGTGGCAAGGGGAAGGAGTAGGGTGTCCGTCGCAGTTGCGCCTCCCGTAGAACCGGAAACGGGAGTCTACTAACTCCGCCTTGTGCTCCTCACAAAGTCGGGCTAGCATCCTCTGTGTAGCAGTACAGAGACCGTCAACCCAGGTGGCCTCCTTGGTGGTGAAGACGAGTGTCCTGGAACTGGGAGACTTGATGTTCCTGCGAACTGACGACCTGATGAGCCAGCTCAGCCTTCCGACACCGTGAACGTCAATCTGAGCTCCCTCAAACTCTGGAGCGGGGCGACCTAACAGCTTGCTCAACTCGAACAAGTCACTCTCGAACGTCAGCTTGCTATCCTTCTCAAGCTGAACGAACTCGTCCAGTGGAGTGCCATCTACAAATTTTTAAGCAAGTTTTAAGTTAGTATCTGACGAGTGTATCAAAATTTTAAATGTAGTGAGGCAACAAGTGAGTCGAAATTTAAGTTTAATGAGAAGTGTGCATAATTTTAAGGGTACAAAGGAATATGTAATATTTAATGAGAGTAAATTTTTGCAGAAGTAAGAGGATTGGAGATAAGCAGTTTTCGAAAATACTTCACTCCTTTCTTTTAGAAATTAACTTTTTGTAACATTTGTCTGACGACCATGCTAACTAAGGTTTCCTAAAGTCAGGATGGCTCTGATACCAAGTCTGTGGGGACCCCGGACTAGCTGTCCGAAATACCCGATTATGCTTAACACAACGATCCCGTGATCAGTCTGTCGTTGCACATAATCCGAATTGGATACCAAAGTTTACATCCATTACAGTACCGAATAAAAGTCTTACATAAATGGTCATTTAGACCAAGTTCTTACATAGGTGCCTTCAGGGCCAAACCAAAATATCAGCGGAAGCTACGGCGTAGTAGACATCATCTAACGATGACGACCCGACAGGCAGCTGACTTGTGGAGATCCTTAGTTCGCGTAGAAGTCGCCATACTCCTGCTCGGCGTAGTGCTCCTCCTCGTAGTCTGGCTAGGACAATAGCCAGGGACGAAACCAATATGAGTACATTTGAATGTACTCGCAAACTACCCCAACATGAGTATGCACTAGCTTTATTTTAACTTACAACTTTTATTGTTTTAAAACATCTCTATATCTTTATTGAAAAAGGTAAGAAGAGTTTTATAACTATTTTTAAAAGAAATCACCATCTCATTTGTTTCTCCAAAACCCTTTCTTTTCCTGACCAAGGCTCACCATGGTCCATTTATTCCAACAACTCATACCACTCCATTTGGTATAGTTGTGTCACACCATCACCAATTCATTTTCTTTTAAACTTAAAAGCTTTTCCAAAAACTTGCACATGATCTTAGGACAGCCTCCCAATTGTCCATATCCGAGGACTCGGCTATTCGAATAGTTTTGACCCTCTGCAGAGGTAGCACGCTTTTTATCCCACATCCATCCGGTAACTCATCGTGTCAGCCACGTCCCGCCATACAAGGTGTATGCGAAGTTGAGCCACCGACCCTAGCCTCTCCTTTGCTCATGCTAGTATAGGATCCTACCCATATGATAATTCCCACACACTCAGTCCGGTCCCCGTCGGCAACCCTAAGTGTGAGGACTCATATGTTTTTCCCGGCGACCACATTTATGAAGTCTTCAATCCTCCTCCTTATCTTTCCATAGAGTTTGAGCGAGGACCCAGGTCAGGGGAGTTCACAAACCATCCCCTCATGCATAACGGAGTCATCTCCGTCGATGAGGTATCCCATACTAATAAGAGCAAATTATATGACTAAGCCCCGTTCCCATATGGGGGTAAATGTGGTCGCACAGATTAAGATTGGTTGTCATAGTACTAGGACACTGTGCATTTTTCATAAACATCCTCATCCTCCATTTCTCCACTTCAATACCGACATCTCGGCATTCCATAACCACACAAGTATTTCCAAAGGAGTTTTGAATAAACAACATTGTTTTCCATCCTAAAGTTTCATATAACTACTACATAGGGTGGCAAAATAATTTCCATACACTTTTTGAAAAGGTTTTGTAAACCATTGGTTTTAAGAGTAAATCATTTGATCAAAGTAGATGCATATATATTTAGGTGCAAGCTCAGAGAGTAGCTTGCCTTGCTCGGCAAAGTGGACTTGATCTTGATCTTCAGGTTCAACAAATTCCCCCTCCTCGATAAATCCAGCAACGTTCTCGTCTAATCGATAAACAAACAAATACAAGCAATCACTAAACTACTCAAACAACATCACAACATCACAATCATAAGCATCACAAATAGCTACTGCACACATCAACAATACAATTTGATTTCAAAATAATTGAATTAAACATTATTTGTTTATGTCCAAATTATGGCAGAAACTTGTTAAACATGTTTAATTCCACAACTTGAGTTCTGTTGGTCACAAAAATACAAACTAAATTTCTATAGAAAGCTACTGATGTGTAGAAGACAACCCCATTTGATTTGGATCAATTGGAGTTACCAAACTCCCTACACAAAGGTTTGAATCCAGTAGCTTAACAATCAAGTTTTGGCTACCAAATAAGTTCTGTTACTCCTAAAAATAAATCCTTTTAGGGGTAACTAAACATGCTAAATGTGATCCAACAAAATTGGTCCTAACTCATTTGGGTCAACCATTAAACATATTTATTTGTTTTAGTCCAGAAGGGTTTATCTTAAAGTCAACAATTAATATTGCTTAATTAATTCTACCAAAATTAGGGAAGCTAATACAAGGCAGTACTAAGCTAACAAAATTGGTTTGGAATTATTTGGACTAACAGAGTATCAGAAACAAACAAGTTTAGAATTTAAACCTTCTGTAGTATTTTTAATAACACTTTTTAACTATTTAATTAAATGACATGAGACCAATTGGGTTGGTTAAACAATTTCATAAGCTTTTCAGAACAATTGAGTTTGATTTATTTGGATTCTAAATCTCGAGATATTGAATTTACAATTTGGGTCCAGTACTGAATTCTATAGAAACTAGAAATTCGAAAACCTAACTGTTCTGGATAAAGTTGAAAACCCTGACAGGTGGGCTCCACCAGTCAGTGACTCAACGTGCGCTGGAAAATTAATAAAACCCTGACGAGCGGGGCCCGCCCGTCAGTCTCTCTCTCTCTCTTTTCTTTAATCGAAGCGGTACGCGTCCGTTGGATCGAGATCCAACGGCTCAGGGACGAGTCCATCGGCGACGACCTAAACTAGGCGGCGCCGTGGCTCCGGCGACGGCGAGCAGCACGAATCGCTCACCTGAGAGGGCTAGGGACGGCGGAGATGGTGCAGATCGACGGCGGCGGCGTGGTGGAAGCTCCTGGCCGAGTTGCGCTTCCTGGGAAGGAGTGGTTCGTCGGCGGCGAGCTCCGGAACTTCCTCGGCTACGGGCACGGGCTCCGGCGATCTCCTGGCGATGCTCTGGTGCACGAAACAGAGGGGAACAAGGTGTGGGTGAGTGCGGTGATCGTAGGGATGCAGGTAGTGGCCAGAGGAGTGAGAGGGAAGCAGCAGCACGGCACAGCCGTGTCGTCGCCTACCTCGGGCTGTCGAGCACGGGCACGAGCAGCAGCGAGCTCGCGGCAGCGGCTCCGCCCTCCTGGCGGTGCACGGGAGAGGGTGGTGAGTGAGAGAGACAGTGGGGCGGTGTGGATATGCGAGGTGCGGGCTCGAGTTTAAATAGGCGCGACGGCGGCGCACGGTGGTCGCGGTCCAGCGGCTCCAGAGGGCGGGAGAGGCCGGCGCGCGTGTCTGGGGGGTCCGGGCGTGGGCTAGGGTTCGCGGCGTAGCGGATCGCGTGTCGAGGTGCCGCGGGCTGGGCCAATTTTGGCCGGCGCCGTCCGTTCATCCACGGCGGAGAAATGGGAGACAGTGGCGTAATGGCGAGGGGAGAGGCTCTCCTCTGCCAGCAGAGGGTGCAGAGGCACGGGGCGAGGGAGAACGCGAGCAAGGGGGCCCTGGGGGCCTGGGAACGGCGACGAGCACGCTGCGGCCATGGCGACACGCACGGCGACAGTGAGCTAGGGGAGGTAGGAGACAATGTCGTTTTTGCAAAAAAAAACCCTGGCTCCTGTGCGTTGCTTCTTTTCCTTCTTCTTTCTTCTATTTGCTTTTTAGTCCTTCTGTTATATGCAGTAGTACTTCTTGATTTTATTTGAGGCACTAAATCAATTTAGAAAAATTTGGCAAAATTTGTGGGGCCTTCTCATAATGTGCAGAAGCTCCACAAAAATTGGCTTTGCAAAATAAAATGTTTTGAAACATTTTCTTTTATAGTGTTTCAATTATGGCATTTAAATTTATTTCTACTTTGTTTACTTTTGAATTTTAAAACTAGTTTGAAAATATTATTTGAGAGAGATAAGTAGTAAGGATGAAATGGGAGGGTTTGCACTACCACTCCACTGAGTTTTGTTGGAAACAAAAGGAGATCCTCACTTGGAGAATTTGTGTGGCACTTGCCACATTTATTTTTCTTGTTTTGCTTTTACTTTATTTCTCTCCTTTTCTTCATGTTTGTCTTTAGAGCAAGCAACACACCAACAAGAAGAAATAAACAACACAAGCAAGAATATGAGATCAACACATATAATTTTAACAAAAGATTTTGTTGGCTCTCATTTTTGGAACTAATAATACTTGTTGATAATTTTGGGATGTTACAAGTCGGCTCATGGTCAACCTTTCCGGCTTTATATTGCTGCTGAGGACAAAGTAATCGGAGCCGCCTTAACCCAGGAAGCCGAAGGACAAGAATATGTCGTCACATATCTGAGTAGACGTTTGCTGGATGCCGAGTCAAGGTACCGCTTTGTAGAAAGGTTGTGTTTGTCTCTTTACTTTGCCTGCACCAAATTGCGCCATTATCTGTTGTCAAGTGAATGCAAAGTCTTTGGTCAGACCGATGTTCTCAAACACATCATAAAAAGGCCGATTCTCAGTGGACGAATCGGCAAGTGGGCGTATGGTTGATTGAATATGATTTGGCTTATGAACCACTAAAATCTATGAAAGGCCAAATTGTAGCTGACTTTATTGTTGAACATCGGATTGACCTGGAGCAAGAAGCTGGCTTAAATATTATGTCGGCTGTACCGTGGAAGCTTTATTTTGACGGCTCAGTCTGCAGCAGCGGACAAGGAGTTGGCATTGGAAGGCAGCATGTTGCCTCGAGCTATCAATGGGAAATACTTGAAGAAATTCCACCCGAGCGTGTGGCAAACTGCATGAGTTGCACGTATGGCCGATATACATATATCGCCCTTAGCATATGGCCGATGAGCTTAAGCATCGCCCTTAGACAAAAATTTCTACATTGAATATTTTCTAGTACGCAAGCTCTACTAGAAAACAGGGGGGCATATGTTAGCACCCGTTTTTGGCAGATTGCCAGTTTCAGGTTCAAGGAAGATTTGGCGGCTTAAAGACGGCAGCAAAGAAGGCTAAAATGATGATCTGGGAAACTTTACAGGAAAAGACGGCCGGAAGAAGGTAGCCAGTAATCCGGCAACTGGAACAAGGCGGAAGCTGAATTCGGGAGTGCAAAGTTGCCTGAAGACATAGCCAACTTTGTCAAAACAAGGTGGCAAAAAGGAAGCCAACTTTGTCAAAACAAGGTGGCAAAAAGGAAGTCAACATTGTCAAGTCAAGGCGGCAGAAAAGAAGTCAACGTTGTTAAGACAAGGCGGCACAAAAGAAGCCAACTTTGTCAATACAAGCCGGCAAGTCAAGTTTCCACCGATCAAGCCAGAAAATAGAAGACAACTTTCAAGGTCAAGATCAAGGCGGAAAAAGAGAAGACAACTTTCCAAGATCAAGACTGGAAAATGGAAGGCAACTTTCTAAAAGAAGCCAGACGGATGGAAGTCTGGGTCTAATACGAAGGCCGATCAAGATATCTCGTCTCTAAGGAAGAAGGCAAGTTTGAAACCAATACGGAAGGAAAAAAGGCAACTTTCCAAGTAGCCAGCAAGTTGGAAGCCAATACGGAAGGCAAAACGCAGCTTTCCAAAGTTGCCAGCAAGTTTGAAGCCAACGAAGCCGGCCAAGAAGTTGCCTAGTTTAGAGATGGATTCGACTTAGACTAAGATTTGTAACCTTGTAGAAGTCCAATACTTGTACGGGAAGTCCAGCCGCCTCATATATATGTGAGAGGTGACGGCCGATTGAAATTAAGCAAACAATCGACAACCTATCAATACAACCTACTTTTGTCTCCTCAAACCCTTGTTCATACTTCCGTTGTTCGGCGACTTCATCTAGATTTCGCCGGTATCGAAAACCGAGCTAAGAGTGGCCAAGTCCGGCTTAGTTCAGCCAATCGTCGCTGGCTTCCTCAGACGGGGCTTCCCGAGGGCTGGGGCGTCTGGTATCAAAAGCGCTGACTTGCTGTCTTGCGTATCGCGCTGAAAGCCAGCCTCCCGCGGGGCGAGTTGCGGAGTATCTCCCTCGGCACCGCGGGTAAACGAGGACGTGTTCGTGTGACGCGTTTCGAGCGCAACAACATGGAATCGACCGAGAATTTTCCGTTCTTCGTAAGATTCCAATGAAATTTATCTGGACCTTCCGACAGATGGATGGAATCCAATCGGATGAGCAAAGCATTCCAAGATGCTAGTCTTGTTCCAAGAAAACTTCTCCTGAACGAAACATTTGGTGGGAGGAACCCAACACCTTGGCGATTGTATCGCTTTTGTTTCAGACTATCGTATACAGAGCCGGATATTGTTCTCTGAGAGTGGTTTGGCCTAGCCATTTATCCTCCCAAAAACGAATTTCCGAGCCATCCCTAATTGAGAAAGAACCTTGTGGGAAGAAATATTTCTTGGTAGCCATGAGGCCCGCCCAGAAGTGGGAATCCCCTGGTTTCCAAATAACCTGAGAAACGGCTTGGTCTCCCACATACTTTCTCCTAAGGAGGGATTGCCACACTCCATCTTCGGATAGAAGCTTGAAGAGCCATTTACCTAGCAGGGCTCTGTTCTTGACCTCAAGGTCGTGAACTCCGAGCCCTCCTAGGTCTTTAGGGCAGCAAACCACACTCCATTTAGTCAGTCGATATTTTTTCTTCTCACTATCACCTTACCAAAAGAATCTAGACCGGAAATAATTCAGTCGATTCAAGATTCCTTTGGGCAACTGAAATAAGGAAATCATGTACAGTACCATGTTCATTAGCACTGAATTAATGAGAACCAGTCTTCCACCAAGGGATAGGAGTTTGCCTTTCCAGCTATTTAAACATAATTGAAGTCTTTCCTCCACCCTTTTCCATTCAGCATTTGTAAGTTTCCGATAGTGAATCGGAATACCCAAATAGTTGATGGGAAATTGTCCTTGCTCACATCCGAAAAGGTCGGCATACAAGGTGGCATTTTCTTGAGCCTCGCCAAAGCAAAACAACTCACTTTTATTGAAGTTAATCTTAAGACCCGAAAGTTGCTCAAAAGCTGACAATATCAGCTTTAAATTACGGGCTTTTTCGATATCATGTTCCATGAAAAGGATTGTGTCATCGGCATATTGAAGTATCGATAAACCACCATCGACTAGATGAGGGATCACCCCTTCAATTTGGCCCTCAGATTTTGCACGCTCGAGCAGGATAGCCAGCATATCAGCCACTATATTAAATAGTATTGGCGATAAAGGGTGACCCTGTCGAAGACCTTTTTTCGTTTGGAAGTATTTGCCAGTGTCATCATTGACCTTAATGGCTACACTTCCTCCCGAAACAAAAAATCTATTAATGCGCGCCACTCCTCAGAGAAACCTTTCATTCTGAGAGTCTACTGGAGGAAAGACCATTTGACTTTATCATAGGCCTTCTCAAAGTCAATTTTAAGAATTACCCCATTCAAAGTCAATTTTAAGAATTACATTTTCATGTAGGATCGCTACTCCATCAAGGATGTTGCGCCCTTGCATAAAAGACGTCCGAGACGGACGAACCACATGGTCTGCTACACTGTTTAGACGAATCGTGGCCACTTTGGTAAATATTTTAAAACTAACGTTAAGAAGGAAATAGGTCTAAATTGTTGAATCCTTTCTGCCTCATTAACCTTAGGTAATAAAATAATCTCGCCGAAGTTAAGCCGAAACAACTCGAGTTGTCCCCTATGGAGACAAGTGAACAGTTGCATTAGATCAGACTTGATAACATCCCAGAAGTTCTGGTAGAACTCTGCTGGGAAACCATCAGGCCCATGTGCTGAATTATGTTTCATTTGGAAGACCGCCTTTCTCACTTCCTCCTCCGAGTAGGGTTTTGTGAGTAGGCCATTCTCCTCGACTGAAACCTGGGGTATATCATCTGTCCGAGATTCATCCAAAGTGAAGTTTCCTTCCTCTGGGGCCCCGAACAGACCTTTATAGTAATTTGTTATGTACGACTTTAGTTGTTCATGGCCCTCAATCGTCCCCTCATCCTGTACTAGGGCATGAATACGCTTCTTCCGATGTCTGCCATTGGCAACACCGTGGAAATATCGCGTATTCGAATCCCCTTCTAGGATGAATTGAGCTTTGGAACGTTGATACCATTTTAACTCCTCCTCACGCAGTAGTTTTGCTATCTGTGCATTGGATTGGCTTTTTAGCTCAATCTCTTGCGCGGATAGTAACCGAACTTCTGCTAGTGCTTCAAGAGCATCAATTATGGAGGAAAGTCGTTCTTTCTCTTTCTTAAGTAAACCAGTAGTGTGCCGAGCCCAACCAACAAGGTGTGTGCGTAAAGCACGAATCTTATTGTTCCATCGCTGGATAGGCGTGTCACCCACTACCGGACTTTCCCATATTCTAGTAACCATCGCATGGAACCCCTCTCTGTGTAACCAGCCAAGTTCAAACTTGAAACGTGGTTTACACTGTGGTCTAGGGGTACCAGTGGTCATCAGAATGGGAGCATGGTCGGACAGACCCTCAATACGTTCTAGAGCCCGTACCGATACCAATGGGAACCTATCTTCCCACTCAGTATCCATCAGTACACGGTCTAGTTTCTCGTATGTCGGTTCGGGCAACGAATTAGCCCAAGTGAACTGTCTCCCCACCATTGTAATTTCTCTTAAGTTCAGGCTGTCAATGACCGCATTGAACAAAAGAGGCCAACGATTGTCAAAACGCCCTCGACTTTTCTCAAACGGATAACGTAGCAAATTAAAATCCCCTCCAATGATAAGAGGATGTGGATTATCTTTTGCCAAATTTACCATTTCACAGAGAAAGGAGGACTTACCCGCCTCCTGGGCAGGCCCATACACGGCAACAAGACTCCAAATGAAATTGTCGGATTTATTACGGATGTGAATTTTGATATGAAAATCACCATCTGTAACATCCAATACTTCCATGGATTCAGTCCTGATGCCTAGTAAAATGCCTCCTGAGCGGCCATGAGGGGGATGTGAGAACCACTCAAACTCTATTCCACCAGACAGGCGGTTCAATAGAGATTGCGAGAACTCGCGTCTCCCTGTCTCAGAAATGGCTAAGAAATCCAAATTATGGTCCCGAATACAACCAGCAAAGTGCAAATGTTTAGCCAAGTCACCAAGACCTCTGCTATTTGCAAACATGCCATTCATTGGGAAACCGTGGGGGATTTGGATAACTTGTTCCGTTTCCGGGACTTGTTGGAGGACGATTTAGATTTTCGACTAGAGGCTTTCAACTCATACAATGAGCTCAGTCCATCGTCATCCAAACCACCATCCAACACTTCACCAATGAGATGAGAAAAAAGCTGACCATCTGATGTGGCAATCGCTTCTTCTTCATCCATATAGGTGGCTGTCAACCCAGTCGAGACTTTAGGAATAACCGTGCACCGGTCAAATTCCATATGTCTCAAGACATTAGTTGAAACATGAATTTGATTTTTACTACTACCAAGGTTAACTCCTACACTACTAAGCTTTGAATGAATTGACTGTGGAGAAAAAGAAAGAAAAGATTTCGACGACTTGTCCATACCAGAATAGTCCAGGTTTTGCGTCGCTTTGCGACACATGGCCTTCGTCATGGTGTCCTCGTCAGTCACTGAGGGCCCATCTACGTCCACCCCAAACCTCCTGCTGCGGCAAGCCGGAGGAGTGGACGGCGAGATGACGCCTCCCAAGAATGGCGAAGTAGACGTGGGAGCAATGGCGGGGGTCGGCATGGTCGAGGTAGCAGCCAACCCCACCATCAACGCAGCACCAAGAGACGCGTCGTGGAGTGGGTGAGTCCGTGTCGGAGTCGAGAACACACCCACCTCGGCAGCGTCATGGGCCAATCCATCCTGGGAGGCTGTGGCGAGGTAGAAGCCACCCCGGAGATCGGCCCTGCACTGCTGCCCTGGGTCGAGTACAGGTCCAGCTTCCCCACCAGTTGGTGTGGCGCCGTGTCAGGAGCAGGCGGCGAGGACGCCGCTGGCACCACCAGCGTCGCTGCTGGTTCCGCACCATCCGCCAGCCTCCCAGGCGAGAGAGGCCCGAGATCAGCTCGGCCCAGCCTAGGAGCTGCGGCAGCCAGCTCAAGGCCGCAGCAAGGAGCTCCTCGGCCCAGCCCAGCATCGGCCTCTGCTGTAGGTGGGCTGCTGCTGGCCAACGAGTGGCCTTTTTGGCCTGCCACAGCACCGAACCCTGCAGCCGTGCTCGCCTCACTACCAGGAGGTAGCAGACCAACCCCTGCCGACACTTGCACTGGCGCCATCTCCAGGATAGGGCGCAGCAAGGTCGACGAAGTGCGGCGGATCATCTCCACAACGTCTCGTCCTCTTGGAGTGCTAGGGCTTGAGTTATACGGAGTAATCGCTGTCAAAGTCCTTACTTGAGCCCCGGGAGCCGTGGACTTGTTGGCTGCAGAGGTCCCCGAAGACGAATTGCCGTCCACTTCCATGTTGCAGGTGGGGGTACTATGCATGCCATCCTGTCCCAAAGAGTCGCCCAAGCCATGCTCGTTACCTTCATCCTCATCAGTGTCATCACCCTTTCTTCGCCAAAAAAGGGGACGAAGTTGGGGTCCGGTACAAACTCCGCAGACTCACGGCTGAAGTAAAACCCGTACTGTTTGAGCTTCACCACACACGAAGCCCCAACATACGGACCATCATCACCCATACGCTTTTCGAGAACTGACGAGTCCAACATCCCCACCAAAATGCGAACAATACCACGACTCCGGTAAGTGACAAGATCAACGTCCAGTGTAGTCCCTATGAGAGTCCCGACAGCCCAAAAGCCAAGGAAGTGCCTTAGAGCATACGGCACTCCTTGGACATGTACCCAAGCCTTATCAAGCACTTTGATCGGGGCTACCTCCTCTTGCGCCTTCCAAACAGAGATAGTGGCCTGCGAGTTAAAAGACGGAATATTAAGCTGAAAACCGTCTAGCCTGTTGAGATCCTTAGCAGACGGGAACCCAATGACGAAGGCGCTATCACCGTGGGGCAAAGCCTCCCACGTCCACTTCGAGGAGTGACACATCATGTCCATCACACTCTGAATAGCCGCAGCGGGACCGGGTCACCCACAATCGTAACCAGCGCTGTAGGTGAGCAAGTCGGAATCAGGTGGGGCTTCAAAACACTGTCCGGAAACTGCACAAACATTGTCTCATCTATGCCATAGCCTGTGGTGAAAGCAGTGGGCTTTGTAAGCCTCAATGTAGGGCACCGAAAAGTGGGATGAGCTGCAGTGTTACAAACTAAACAGAAATGCTTTATCGAACAGGCTTTTGTTGCATGAGAATCAGTTGAACACTTAAAACACTTAGTGGATTTTTTTGCTTTGCTCTTACCCCCTGCCCCTGCCTCTGGCTGCTGCAACACCTCTGCATCCACTGTGTTCGCCGCTGCCAGACCAGGATCCACCATGGCCGGATTAGCCACACCCGGGATAGGCGGCGACATAGCACCAGACTGTCCCTGAGCACCCCCAAAGGAGGAACATACGCCTAGTTCTGCTGAAACGGTGGCAGCTGGTAAGGTGGCTGCGGCATCATCGGTGGCCGCATCGACGGCTGCACTCCCGGCGTCGGCTGAGGCAGCAAATTGCCTTGTTGGATAGTCTTGTTCTTCTTCCGTTTAACCCGAGGGGCAGCCTGACTCACAGCCCCCACAGCCAGCTGGACCTGCGGCTGGTACGACTGCTGGACCTGCGGCTGGTACGTCGGGTACCCGGGGTTCATAAATGGCGCCATTGGCGGGGGTTGGAACGCAGCTTGCTGCTGCACCTGCGGCATGTACGCCGGAGGACCGCATTGCATGGACGGCCTTTGGAGTGGCTGGTACGGAGGCATAGAGCTCGACCCCGCTGATGTCCCTCTGAGGAAGAAGCTTGCCGGGAGCGGCTGCCCCATACCGGAGCTCCCCATGGAGGTTGCGGGAAGCTGCGGCCTGGGCTGAGTCCCCGCCGGCTGCTGCGGTAGCGGCGCTCCCATCCTGGGGGCTTGGCCTTGGGGAGGTCTCTGTGGAGCCGTCCCACTCATCGCCGGCGACGAGGCGACCACGGAGGCGAACGAGCGGCTCCCCGGGGGAGGCGGCACAGGCGCGGACGAATGACGCGGAACGTCGGCAGAAGAAGCGGCCGTGGACGAGGTCACGGTGTCCCGGCGAGGTCAGAGAGGAGCTTGTGGCGGCGGCGAAGGTGTCGAAGACGAAGCGAGGGTTTGCGATTTCGTGCAGTCGCGAAGCCAAAGGGCACTGTATCGGCGGCGTAGATGCGCCCACGCATCTGGACGGCCAGGATCGACTGCCTGGCGCGGGGGCCCACCCAGCGTGGGGCCCGAATTTTGAATTCGGGCTGGCGCCGTCGGGGGCGGGGATGACGGAACGGCTCCGGTTGCCGCAGCCACGCCCACCGCGACGGAGTTCCTCGCCGTCGAGGTCGTCGACCGCATCCTGTTCGCCTCCGCTGCCTTGTCGATGAAGGTCCTGAGGATCGGTGGCGGCGTGATGCGCTTCGGGGGAAGCGGACCGCGCCACGCGCCCATCTTCGGCGGCGGCCTGGAGATGCGCATCCCCGTCGGTGAGGACGACGGAACGCGGCGGCGCGGCAACTCCACCTTTCTCGGCTCCCTGCACACAACCGAAACATCAGAAAGCTCACCTGCGGGCTTGTGCGATCCTTCCTCCCAAAAGCGACTCTCCGGCGTCGGGAATCCGGAGTCAGTCCAAAACTCTTGGACGAGCTCCGCCTCGGATCTCCCTCCACGCGGCGGCGCGATCTCCTCGAGCGATTCCATGGCCAGCCGTACTGAGACATGATCTTCCTCGAGGCCGTCGAGGCCGGACGGGGCGGCGGTCAGGTCCCCGAGGCACGCGAACCTTGATCCCGAGCACTCCGAGTCCCACGCCGGAGGCGCGAGGGTACGCCGGCGACGTCCACAGCCGCTGGCAGCTGGCGGCGTGTCCGCGGTGTCGTCCCAGAACCGGCCGGCCGGGCGGGCGCCATGAGCGCCAGGCGGATCGCCAGGATCGCCAGAGCCGTTACTCGCCATTACCAACCAATCTCACTCCTGCAGCTTCCGATCGGTCTGAGAGTCGCAAATACAGGTATGGGCTCAAACAATCTCATGTGCTCCTCTGAGCCGTTGCTCCACTAACGTCATGTGTACGGGAATAATACATCAATATGGCTGATGCATGGGTCGATGAGCCAAGACCATACTTCATTCGGTCTATATCTAGTCTGTATCTAGATCCCATAAACCAGTGACCACACCTACTGAAACCGGTCAAACCCGTGAAACCGTCTCGTACAAATATTTGTACTACCAGGAAATTTTTGGGAGGTCCAATGAAGGAAAGTGAACTAGCTTCTTAACCGGGTTTGGCCGGTTTAACTCAAACCATTTTTGTTTGTTAAAAAAAAAAACTCAAACCATTTTTGTCCACCCCTAACCACACCTCTTCTGTTCGTCCCAAGTAAGCCGGTCACCCCGAGCAAAGTCGTTGCTAAATTGTTCGATTTACTTTTCACGTGAGTTTGCTCCTGGCACGTGATCGGGGCCATAGTCATGCAACGACGGCCTCCACATGGTTTGGGCCTCCTCATCCTCCTCTCTTACCTTCTCTCTCCTCTCCCCCTCCTTTCTTCTCATTCTATCCTGGCCCTCTATCTCTCCTCCGCCTCTCACCCAGCGCAACCACACAGAGATCCTCGCCCTTATAACCCCAACACCGAGTCTGAGGAAGAGTTGACGCGGTTGGGCCACAGCCGTGCCGGTGCTGGTGAGCTGGGACCGAGCCAGAGGCAGGGGTGACGCGGCTGGCCCCGACAGGCCATACTCCAGCAAGAATAAACTTACGAATGGGCGGTGCAGGATCGCCGACTCCGTAGTTAGCGTGCAGGGTTGCTAGCATCGGAGAATAAAGGTTGGTGGCTTAGCGGGATGTCCGAGGTTAGCAACAAGCCGACATATGTGGGGATTTAGGCATGGCGGGACGGCGCGAGGAGTCGCTGCGGCGTTTGCGGTGTGGCGCGGGCTGGGCGTTCGGCTTTACCCAAAATTTCGGATCGGGTTTTTCGGGTAAAAGAAAATTCGGGTTTCCAAACATGACACCCGAGATTTGTCCCAAAAATCCGCTACCCGACAATTCAGGTACCCGTAATTTCGGGTCCGGGTTTGGGTAATCCCGATGTACCCGAGAATTCTGAAGAGACTAAAAATAAAACTGAAGCTTAATTTCTAGGACTTTTGTGCAGCGATTCTGCAGTGCTTGACGCCGTCGCTCTGTCGCCGCGCCACCGGTTCAACGCTGGAACGGGAACCAGAAGGAGGACGCCAGACGCCGGACGGGACTAGAGAGCCTGCTTCTGGTCGGGTAATATGGAGGTGCCGGTGCCGCGTCGTCGTCGGGTCGGAAAAGAAGGGCGAGCGGGCGAGTCCGCGCCGCCGGCGACTGTCTAGATGGGGCGGCGGACAGGGAGGTTGGTATGGCGGCGGACTGCGGCGGTGGCCTGTGGCGGCTGGGGCATGGGAGATTGGGAGGGGTTGGGTGTGGGAGCACGAGGAGGAGAGGTGGGGATTAGGGATATAGGGTTTCGGGAGAGAGAAATGGGCTGCATATTGATGGGCTGCGCAGTGCGCATCACTAGTTTGCTGGGCTGTATATTTTTGTTCGGGTAAATCGGGATATTCGGGTTCCGTGGAGTGATACCCGAGATACCTGAACTAAATTCGGGTTTCCAGAAGTGATACCCGTGCAATTGCTCGGGTTTGTCGGGTTCGGGGTATACGGGTTCGGGTCCGGGTTTTCCGGGTTCGGGATTCGGGTTTCGGGTTTTATGCCCACCGTGATGCCGCACAGTGATGCACCCCTTTTGATGTTAATATAAAACGTCATTTTGGATTATTATTTTTAGACGATGATCAAATTGTTTTATTGGGGCGACTGGTGGATTTCTTTTTTATTTAGCCCGATAAATATTGCCGACGGTCCCAGCCACCTTACCGTCGTTCGCTACCGTAATCGTTGACGCCATCCAAAAACAGCTGGCAAATGTATTATGATCTTCCATATTTTTATCTCAAATAAAAAATGTTATGTTACAACCGTGGCACGACTACAAGTCATTTCCATTTGCTAAGTTTAAAACATGCTTTGATAAGGCATCATAGTATCAGTAACATAGCTTTTCTACTTTGGCTATAAATATTCTTCACCTTTTTTTGGCAAAATTCTTGACCGTTTTTTTACCACAAAAACTACTACAATGATGAGCAAGATGTCAAGCAGCTATCCTTAGTAAATACTAATGGTGAATCACGGACCTGTAAAATATCGGAATCGTTTGCACCTGCACCACATAGCTTTCGAACTTATGCGCCGCACCTCATGGCCGGGAGCGCATCAGAGGCCGCTCCACCCATCCGGCAGCCAAGGCTACTGAGCGACGTATGTAATCAGCTTGTTCTTTTTTTTGCTAATGTACATACTTGTATTCATCCAGGAAGAAGAAGAAAGTACAGACAAGTACAGACGAAGAAGGAAGCCAGAGAAAACGTAGAACAGCGAAACTTGCACACTCCAAACGCAACCACAAGATCGACGAACGCCAGAACCCCGCACCGCCGGAGGCGATGAAGGAAACCGCCGCCAGAAGCGATCCCCCGAAGAGCAGCAGAGCCCCTAGCCCAAAGGCGTTGATGAGCCGCAACAAACTTCAACTCCGAGAAGCTGAACATGACGACGAAGCACAAGCATCGGCCGGGGCGGCCCCCGAGCTCCAACTGCACCGGATCTGGAGCCAGAGCTCCAAATCCACCACCTTCTTGCCACTTACCTGCAAAGCCGCTGCTTCGAAACCTCCCTTCCCACCTCCAACAACACGACTCCAGCGCCGCCGCACCACGACAGCCGGAGAGGAAGGGCCGCGCACGGCAGATCCGAGGACCCGCGAGCACGACGAGGTCGACGACCACGCGACGAAGCACCACCGGAGCTCCACCGCCGGAGAGGACGGTCGCCGACACAAAACACCACCCCGACCGCACCACCGCCTCCACAGCGCCGCCGGCAGGAACCCACTCACCCCTACTCTATGTACACGAAGAGGTCCGGGGATCCCCCACCCACCCGCCGCCGGAGCGGACGGGGGGAGAGAGATCCCACGGACCAGCGACGGCGAGAGCGCGGCGACCAGGCGGATCCAGAAAATTCGCCCCTCTCCACTGTAGCAGAGAAGGGGAGGGGAAAGTGCAATCAGCTTGTTCTTGATGCCCGGACATGCATGCGGGATTTCGTACGCGGGACCTTCGGAATACGGGACTGACCGAGATAGCGGATGCGCATCCACAGATTAGCAGCAGTTAACTTTTCTATTTCTAGGTAGGGTTGTAAAAAGGATATATACACTAGTAGAAAATGGGCGTTCCGTCCAAAGCTTTAGTCCCAGCCGTGTTTGGGGCCGGGACTAATGTGAGCATTAGTCCTGGTTCCAACGGCTAGGGACGCCGCAAGGGCACGGCCAGCTTTAGTCCCGGGTCAAACGGGACGATGCCAACCGGGACTAAAGGCGTTGCGGCAGGCTGCGGCCGGTGCGAGCCCGTTTAGTCCCGGTCGGTGTCTCCAACCGGGACAAAATATCCTTTAGTCCCGGTTGGAGACACCAACCGGGACTAAAGTCTTTCCTATATATCAGTGTCCTGCCCGAGTCATATCCATGTAAGCTTTCTCCTCTGTTTCCTCCCCGAGCTCGAGTTCATCCCCATTTTTTTCCACGATTTGTCAACATTTGGCGGCGCCCCATCTATCCAAGGGTTCTAAAAGGTTAGCAACTTCATCCTTTCATCTCTCATTGCTAGTTTAGCTCATTTCATATTCTAGAAATAGAGGGATTTGTGGGTTTTAGTTTGGGACTAATTATGTGGGAGTTTATTTGATTTATATGCAATCTGAGCTCAAATTAACTTCTTAGTTTGCATATGTGTAGATGTGGTTTACTTAGTAATTGATCAAAATGAGTATGGGAGTAGAAAGTTTTTAAATCAGTGCATAGTTTTTTATTTTTGCAATAATAACATTTATAGCCATATAGTTGTTTTGTTTTTCATTCCATATGTTGTAAGTATGAGGCATCACCTTCAGGTACCAGCTGTCCTCTGGCTTGAGCATCTCCACGAGCTGCTCACCTAGCCGGTTGATGAACTGGTTCACGGCTTGGGGCTCCCACACCTCGCGTGGGAACCTCTGGAAGCTCAGCTTCGTTAGGTACGGCAGCTCCGATGCCCGCCCACCATGCCCGCGATGCCAGCGGCTCATGGCGAGCGTCTCGCCGTTGACGACGAGTCTGCTGGAGGCACGAAGGACGCGAGTGCAGTCCTCGATCGAACAGAAATGCACGAAGAAGTCGAATGGGGCGCGCAAAACTCCACCTTCACGGCATGGCGGTTTACACCGTTGTGCGCATTGCGCAACCACCGCCGCCACGACCTCCTCCGGCGACACCGGTGGCCGGCTACCTTCCACCGTCGCCATCAGTGCGCGCCCGCACCACTTCTCCTCCAGCTTGGCAATGCCGGGAGTGCGGGACAACACATAGTGTCCGCGCTCGGGACGGAGTTCATCCTCACCTGACCTCCACATCTCCTCTAGGAACGCGGAACAAATAACACGGTTTCCCCGAGCTATAGCCCCACAGTTGGCTCGTGAATATCTACGATATCACATGAACTGTGGGGCGTAGCTAGGGGCATCCGGAGTATTTGTATTGATGAAATGAGAGTAGTACTACTAACCTGAGTGAGTGAAAAACCTGTCTGAGAGAGGGCTTATTTATAGGGTCGGATCGTGTGTTTCTTTTGAGAGCTTGGGAGCCGTTGGATCAGGCACTTGCAAGACTCCGATTAACCAATCAGGAACAAGCACACGGATCGTGTGTTTCTTTCGAGAGCTTGGGAGCCGTTGGATCAGGCACTTGCAAGACTCCGATTAACCAATCAGGAACAAGCACACGGATCGTGTGTTTCCTTCGAGAGCTTAGGAGCCGTTGGATTAGGCATTTGCAAATATTTATCCGTTAGATCAGGCACTTGCAAATATTTAGCGGGTTTCTGGACTTTCAGGTCGAAACTCCCCCTTCGGGCGAACCGGGGGAATCATGTGAAGAGTTGGGGCAGATATTGGTTTTTGGTGTTCCTATGGCCTACCCTAACACAACCAAGCAAAAGTTCCACTGGCCTACCCCCTTTCGACGCCGGTCTAGGGGGTAGACGGAAAATTTTGACTTTTTCCAGCGGGGCTAGGGTTTCGCCGAAGCGGGGCCGCGGAGCGTCGGAATCCCACCAACCAAGTGCAACCAAGTGCAACAGTAATCACCCAAAAATATGATTTTCCAAAGGGTCGCGTGGTATAAATTTCGTAATTTTTGGATTTGTGGTTCAGAAGATATGATTTTCCAAAGTTTAAACCTTATATAAACTGATAAACTAATTAAGTCCAAAAGCCTACTAAAAAGTTCAAAAACCTATTCCAAAAGCCCATTTTGTCCCGGTTGGCAACGCCAACCGGACTAAAGGTGGGCCTCGCGCTCGCATTTTCGCGGGCGGCCGAAAATATCTTTAGTTCCGGGCGGTAACACGAACCGGGACTAAAGGCCAGACCTTTAGTCCCGGTTCTAAAGGACCTTTAGTCCCGGTTCGTGGTACCGCCCGGGACTAAAGGGGTCGCGACTACATAACCCACGACTGCTCCCCCTCCCCCGATCTCCATCGCCGCCGCCATTCGTCGCGAATAGAAGGAATCGAGAGCACCACCTCACCGTCGCCACGCCGATTCCGGCCACCCCCTCGTCATCCGCGAGCACCGGCAGACGCGCCTCAGCTTCCTCTTCCTCCCTGACCAAGTTGTTCGTCCAGGCTATATAACCCACGGCCAAATCGATCGTCTGTCTTCCACATCCCGAAACCCTAGCGTCGGCCGTCGCCTCTCCCCGCCGTTCCCCGCTGTTGCACTTTAATATGTATTTTACTTTCTACTCTAGACAATTATTTTATCAATGTGTTGTATCTTTATTTTTTATGAATAAGTATATGTTTTGCAATAAAACTTCTATTGACATGGGTTCACTAAATTGTTTTATCTTTCTTCTGGATTAGTTAAGCTATGGACGACCGCGGCAGAGACGATGAACAGGCAATGCTCGACCTTATAGCCGGTGGAGAAGATGACGGCTCACAATTTATGACCGACTCCGGTGTGGGAATGGACATAGAACCAAGAGACGAAGGCAAACAAGCAATGCTGGTGAAGAAAATGTTGGACCCTTAACAAAGTCCGGCGAGGTATATTAAGCCTCTGGTGATCACTAGATGCATTAATTGATTTGTATATATATATATATTAACGAATCTTTCTTCTTTTAGCCCTCCGGATCGAGCCAATCTGCTAGAAGGCAACGAGGCCCGACCAAAAAGTTGGCCGATCATCAAAGGTTCACGATCGACGAAGTCGCTGAAGATGGCGAACCGATTGCTCCCAAAGCGAACGCAAATTTATTTATAAATCAATGCGGAGTTATTGTTAGGGACAACATCCCGATCACCACTCGAGAATGGAATAAGCCAAAGGTAGATGGAGTTAGTTATGTCGACCAAAGATCCAAAGATTTGCTTTGGGATACGCTCTTGTCACATTTCAACCTACCGCCAGATCTCACAGAGTGCAATCGGTCGAAAGTCAACGAGTGGACTCTTAAGAAGATGGCCACACAATTCCAGACCTTCAAGAAAAGATTATACAATGACTATATCAAGAAAAAAAGAACTCCAACATTCACTGGACCACTAGAGAAGATAAAAAATCACTGGGACGCATTTGTGGAGTTCAAGACATCGTCTGAAGCTCTGCAAAGGTCGAAAAAAATAAGGCAAATGCTGCGAAAAAGAAATATCACTATGTTATGGGGACATGTGGCTACAAGAGTGCCGTGCCTAAGTGGGAACAAACTGAGGCCGCCCTGATTGACAAAGGGATCACTCCAGGGACAGCGGATTGGCCCGAACGGTCAAAGCACTGGTTTTATGGCATGGGGGATCATTGGACCCACAAACAGGGCTGTGTATTATTGGCAAGAAACAAATTGAAAAACCCTCCGAAGACCTTGTTAAAGCAATAACCGATGTTCGAGCAGGAACGTTCCAGCCAGAGAGAGAACGACGAGCTGACACGTGCCCTCGGGAATCCTGAACACCCAGGACGAATACGAGGCAAAGGCACCGATGTTCCGTGGAAGACTGGGTTTTCCGAGTGGAATCACAGTTATAGAAGCCGTCAGAGAAAAAAGAAACAGGAGGCAGACCGGTTCCAGAAGATAGAAAGAAAGAACGAGGAATTGGAACGCATATTAATGCG
Organism: Poa pratensis; assembly: GCA_947311845.1. Lineage (NCBI taxonomy): Eukaryota > Viridiplantae > Streptophyta > Magnoliopsida > Poales > Poaceae > Poa > Poa pratensis. The sequence goes on along the minus strand of CAMZMU010000034.1, from coordinate 55,104,818 downwards.
GCAGCAGGATCAACTGGACGTAAATAGCCAGCAAAGGGCATCTCAGCGTGAGCAAGATCCTGCATTCGATAGTAGTGGCCCATCTCTGTGGAAAAGCAGCGTGGCTTCCACTGCACCGATGGCTCGTTACCCCGTGGATGATATCACAGAGAGGGAAAATTGTGAGCTACATCAGTCAATGAAGAACATATCCATGAAGGTGGCGGTCGGCTTTGCTTTACCTTCTGAACCTGGAGCATGCTTCCATGGCTGTCAGATTCCAGCTGGCTATGCTCGTGTCGGGGTGGATGAAGTTCTGAAGGGATATGAGACACTGGAGCTTGACATCCCTGCAGGTGAAGGGGATACGACACTGGGAGAAGTCACACATGCTATCATTCTATGGAAAAAGGAAAACATCGTGTTTCCAGACTCGGCGCAAAGGCCACCGACTCCTCCGACTAGCAATCCACCTCTATGTCCACCCCTCCTCGAGAGGGACCCCAGCGCGAGTCCATCTCGATCTCCGGCGCGTCAGCCGACTCCGCCCACTAAGTCCCAGGTGCAAAAGCGGAAGACCACCGCTCCGTCGACTAGTACTACTCAGAAGAAAGCAGGTACAACGAAGAAAGCCAAGGAGCCTCCTGCCAAGTTAGCTTATGAAATGACTGATGAGGAATGCAAAACGGTCGTGGCTGCCGAAGTGAAATGCCATTTTGCACCGGTACAGCCCCAGCCAAAGGAGAAAATAGCTCTGAAAACCATACAACACTTTGTGGGCATGCGTCGTCACATGTGGCTAATATGCCATCAGACTATGAGCGCTGTATTAAGAAGTTATATAACAAAATGCAGCAGACGAGAAGTAGTGCAAGCGGGAAAAAAGTTCCCCAACTCGGAGAACAGGAAATGCAATCGTTCCCCCCGCTCAACGTGTTTTCGATAAGGAAGTAGCACAAGAATACAACGACATTGCTAGCTCACTTGGTATCAGTGTTGCTCAATTGATAGGCGGCGCAGATATCCCCAAGGCTGATCTAGCATGGAAATTTGTCCCCGGGCAGCCTCTGGTCAGACCTGAGCAGGTCCGGCATCTACCAACACAAATGTGGAGATTGCATGTGGTACATGGAATCCTCAAAGGAAGGGCGAATCATGCTCATGGTGGCAGTTAAAAAAGAGCATTACTTCCGTGAAGACCAGATATGTATTATGCTTGAAGAATTTTTTCAGTTATACAATCAAGACGCCCTCGACAAATCTATCGTCAGTTGCTATTGTCTGTAAGTGATTTATTTCTGTAATTAAGTCTCTAGCTCAGCTCGTTCATTGCCTGTAATTATCCTCACTATATTCTTTTGTACGCTATTATGCAGAATAAAGATTCTCGAATGCAAAAGAAGGAGAATGTATGACATTGGGTTCATTGACCCATGTATCGTTAATTTTGTTACGGTACGAGACCACGGCAAGGAAACAGAGGCTAACTTGCTAAGGTTTTTAAAGAAACAAAATTCCAGAACGGAAATATTATTTCCTTACAAATTCAAGTGAGTGTTACCGTCTCGTACACATTCTATTTTGCTTACTCGATGTTAAGTCGTAATTGATGAGTTATGCATGCCTGCGTATATAAACGTGCGCAGCTTCCACTGGATTCTGCTAATCATTCAAGTTGACGCTGGAGAAGTTGAAATCATGGACTCATTAGATAAAGACCCTAAGGACTACAGCAGCCTGGTTTTAATGCTCCGGAGGTAATTTCAATCATTAGCGCACTATATCGGTCTCTTTCGTTTATTTCCTTATATCAAGTAATTAATAACTCATTTATTCATTTTCTTTGCCGGGCAGGTGTTGGAAACGGTTCATCAAGGAGGTTGTCGGTGAATGGAAATAGGAGATGAGTTTCGACGGATCCCGGTAAGTAGTACTAGGTCCGTGCATCTCTTTAATTCTAGTTTCAATGCCATTATCATGCTTGATTATTATTTGATCGAATTCTATTCTCGTAAAATGCTTGAGGCAGGAACAGGGGACTAATTCATGTCCATTCTACGTTTGCGAGTTCATTCACATGACGACCAGTGAGCGGCGCAGAGATCTAAAACAACTTCAAGTACGTAAACAATATTCACAATTTTATTTTATTACCATCAATTGTGCTGAGTTTCATTCATAATTTTTTTTTATGATGATTTGATATATATACACACAACTCATATATTCATATTGATCTCCTTCTTTAAAGACCGAAGAGATGCGGGACCGGCTCCTACCAAAGGACCGCCTACGAGCAATTCAAGAGGAATTGGCAGGATTTTTGCTTACGGAGGTCATATCTGCAACCGGAGAATACCATTGCCGCTAATGCCTACATGTAATTTAATAATCTCCATGTAATTAAATATATAATATACCAAATTGTATATATATATGTATGCTCGTAAGAGAAATTATATTATATATGCATCAACGTGTACAGTATGTAGTAGCTAGAATATGTATACGAAAACTTGTTTGAAATGAAAAAGAATTGAATGGAAAACACAAAATAGAAAAGAATTGAATGGTAAACACAAAATGAATTTTTTTGAATGGAAAACACAAAATAAAGCTTTAGTCCCGGTTGGTGTTACCAACCGGGACTAAAGGTCCTCCAGCCCCAGCGCTCGACCGCAGCCACGTGGAGGCCTTTAGTCCCGGTTGGTGGACTAAAGGTCCTCCAGCCCCAGCGCTCGACCGCAGCCACGTGGAGGCCTTTAGTCCCGGTTTGTGGACAACCGGGACTAAAGAACGAGGCCTTTAGTCTCGATTTCGTAGTCCCGGTTGGATAACCGGAACTAGAGGCCCTTTTTCTACTAGTGATATAGAATAGTTGAAAGGAAGGCATGTGTACGCACTAATCCAATCCGTACTCAAAACTTTTTTTTTACACACCAACGTGTATGAGTTTGTTACGTCGTTCAACGTGTGTATGGTACATATGGAATAGAATTACGTTAACGGTTTGTATTCTTCGGTTAAATCGCAGCCATACATAGATTTTAGATCCAACGATTAAAATAATTTTGATGATGTGGACTAACGTGGTGCTTCGAAATTAAAGCCCCGTATATATAATATATAGATTGCCGAAATCTATACCTAATAATAAAGGAAGGAACGTTTCTTCCTCCCAGATTTTCGTCCGTTTGGTTTCGTACGTCGCGTAGGTATAATTTCCATCGTTTCGTACCTCGCGTTCGCTCGATCCCTTGTTTCGTTTCGTGCGTTACGTGTGGTCTCTCCGATCGCCAAGTCATGATCCTTTCGGTTTCCTTGGTCCAATAAAACTCCAAGTCCTGATGCGATACGGCAAATTTTGTTTTGTTTTAAGCTCTCGATGCTAGCCTCAGAACCGGTGAGAGATCGATCGTCGTTCCGGCACACACAGCAGCATCATGCCGTCGACGGACGCCTGCCATGGTTGGCCTGGGGTAGCACAACAGCAAGGGCGGCCTCCGACGATGGGAGCCTAGATGGCCATGTTGGGGGAAGCCCGGTACTCGGCATCTGCGTCCATGGTGTTGCCCACGTTACTTGCAGATCCAGGGAATTGGAATCCAATGCTTGGTATTGGTTTCAGATGAGGGGATCCTACAGATCGTCATTGCCTCATTGGTGCTGCTCGGCCCCTTGCTCCAGCTCCCGCGCCACACCTCGGCTCACCCCGGCGTACGGAACGGGATCCTCTGACTTTGCCCACCCTGACTTTCTCTGACTTTGGGTCACTGACACGTGGAGCCCACCACATGCGGTACCCACATGTCAGTGACCCAAAGTCAGAGAAAGTCAGGGTGGGCAAACTCAGAGGATCTGGTTCCCCGGCGTACTGATGACTGATGAGCATCGGACCACACGGCGCGCTCGACGCGACTGTGTCCCCCGACAGCGACCCGGCCATTGGACCGAAATTAAAGCATATAGGGGGAGTGGGGTCCGGTTGGATACGCTGTTAGCATTTTTAGGTGCGACAAGTGTTTCCGGTTCTTTTTTCAATACCATAAGTGATCACTGCAGATAGCGGGACCTGCCGCTGTATACTGGTCTCAGTAAACAATGACCGTTCGGCGCAGGGCAGACCCAATCCATTGAATCAGGCCGACTCGTTTCACCAAAAAAAGGCAGGGCCTCGCGGGGACGCGAGCGCGCGATCCCCCAGGTGATTGGAATCCTTTTCCTTGAATCAGGCCGCTCGTTTCACCAAAAAAAGGCAGGGCAAAAGCACACGGACAAACGGATGCCACTTCCTGACACAGCCATAACTAGCCAATGGCCACTTCCCACATCCAGCCCCGTATAGTAGGAGTAGCATGCATTATTGCACCTCCCCAATACATCAGCCCGGCCCGTAGGAGTAGCATTATTGCACCTCCACAAGACAAACCACGCTCGACTCTCCCACTGAGACAAGCTAGACGCGTCGGCCATGGAGATGCTCCTAGACTGGCGCTCGGTGGGCTCGCTGATCGCGACGGTCATGGTGTTCCGGACGGCCATGCGGAACTTCGTCCCGCCGGAGGCCGAGCAGTGGCTACGCCGCTTCCTGGCGCGGGTCGCCGCCGCGTTCCGGGCCCCCACGGACACCATCCTCATCGACGAGACCGACGGTGCCGCCACCACCGGCGTAGCCAACGACCTTTACGACGCCGCGCAGCTCTACCTCGGCGCACGCTGCCTCGCTGCGGCCCCCCCGTGCGCCTCTACAAGCCGCGCGAGGAGAGCCGCGCTGTCGCCTCCCTCCCGGACGCCCACACCGCCCACGACACCTGGAAGGGCGTCACGGTGAAGTGGACCTCCACCGCGCGCCCCGTCGACCGCGGCGGCCGGGGCCCGTACAACGTGTACGGCGGCGGCGGCGACCACCGCAGCCTCGAGCTCCAGTTCCTGCGTCAGCACCGCGACTTCGTGCACGACAGCTACATCCCCCACGTCATCGACGAGGCCACCTGGATGCGGCTCACGTCGCGGGAGCGCAGGCTCTACACCAACGGCGAGGAGCACCACCGCCTCTGGACCTCCCACGCATTCTCCCACCCCTCCACGTTCGACACACTCGCCGTCGACCCGGCGCTCCGCGAGGAGATCCGTGCCGACCTGCTCCGCTTCGCGTCCCGGCGGGAGCACTACGCGCGCGTCGGCCGTGCGTGGAAGCGCGGGTACCTGCTCCACGGCCCTCCCGGCACCGGCAAGACCAGCCTCGTCGCGGCGATCGCCAACCTCCTCATGTTCGACGTCTACGACCTAGAGCTCACAACCGTGGCCACCAACTCCCACCTCCGCCGCCTGCTCGTCTCCACCACGCCCAAGTCCGTCGTCGTAATCGAGGACATCGACTGCTCCCTGGACCTCTCCGACCGCCGGAAAAACGGCGGCGGCATCATCGTCGACGATGACGACAACAACAACGCGCAGATGGCGATTGGGCGGGAGTCCATAAGCCTCTCCGGCGTGCTCAACTTCGTGGACGGGCTCTGGTCTTCCTGCGTGGACGAGCGCCTGATGATCTTCACCACCAACCACCCGGAGCGGCTCGACCCGGCGCTGCTCCGCCCAGGCCGCATGGACCGCAAGATCGAGCTCGGATACTGCTCGCCCGCCGCGCTCCGCGTGCTCGCCAAGAACTACCTCGGCGTCGGCGACGACGACACGGTGAACGGCCTCATGGCCCAGGCCGAGGGCCTGCTCGCCGCTGACGTGCGCATCACGCCCGCCGACATCGGCGAGGTGTTCATGGGATGCGACGGCGCGGGCGCCTCCGCCGCCTTGAGGAAGCTCGTCGGCGAGCTGCGCCGCAGGAGAGATCACGCACCGGCCGTAGACGCGACGCGCTGCAGCCGAGTGCATTGACAGCGGAGACGATGGAGTAAGCAGGCATGCTGAGAGCGAGATTGACCTGAACTGTGTTAGAGGTAATATTCTTGATTAGTGGAGTCGTTAGAGTTGTGGATGGATGCATGTGCGTATGAGCTAGTGTGTGCTCTAGTAGTTAGGACTAGTAGATCTTGTCCGTGTTGTGTGCTTGGTGTTGAGTCATCGTGTGTTAGGCGTAGGTTTGGTCCTCGTGGTATTTTTTTTTTTTTGGCGGACAGCCGTACGGGCCTCATGGTCCTCGTGGTCCTCGTGTGACAGGGGAGATGCCAGTTTTTTTCCCTAGCGGACAGCCGTACGGGCTTGGCGGGCCGAGCGGACAGTATCCGCTAGTCCGTCTCAATTATGCAGGCGGTCAGCCAAGCCATTTGGGCTTTCGGGGCGGGCGGCCGGAGCGGACTGGCGGATTCCGTGCCCGCCTGCATCCTGAGTATTAAGCAAAAGATGGATCGATGGTAGACGTGTTCGTGTCATCGTGTTAGGTGTATGCATGCAAGTGGCAGCTTTTTTTTACCTGTCCTTTTGTTGTGTAATAGATTGTTAACCAGGCATGACAATCAGCGGTTGTAAAAAGTTTATTCCGTCTTTTATAAGCACTTATTCTGTTCTTGGTTGAGCTTTTGCATATTGGGGGCGTACGCCGATGTTTGGGCCAGGACAAAATACGAGCAATAGTCTAAGTATTCTTAATCAAAAATGTTGATGGCCAAAAACGATGAGTATATGCAGTACTCCTCGGTTTTAAAATACAAGGCATATACTTTTATCAAAAGTAAAAATTTACTAAGAGTTTAACTAAATATGTAAAAAAATATCAACATTTACAATATTAAGTAAATACACAATGAAAAAATATTTTATGGTGGATCTACTTATATTGGTTTGGTATTCTGGATGTTTATATGTTTGTCTAAACTTTGTCAAACTTAGAAAAAGTTAACTTCTGACTAAATTTATACGCCTTATGTTTTGGAACGGAGCGAGTAGCACCTTTCCACGCTATTGGGTGGCACTCCTCTGTTCTTAAATAGTAACTTCATTCTTAAAGCACGTAGCCAAACCTCCGAGGGTCTCTTTCAAAACTTGGGATCGAATACAAAATTTGAAGAATTTAAAATGATATACTTTGTCGAATTTAGAAAAAAAGAGATATTAATTACCAACGATGATATAGTTTGTTGAAATCGAGCAAGAAAAATATCTAGATATTACCCAAAATGTTTTAGATCCTACACCAAAAAATTCAGGAATTCTATCTTTGATTAGATTAGTGAGAAAAGAAGAGAGAAAGGAAAAAAAATATGCATTGGGATCTCAATGTTATTGAAAATGTATCATGAGGAATGGATAGAGCTCATAATTTCTTTCCTTGCAAAAGTTTAGAAGGAACTGCAATCTTAAAAAAAATACATCCTTTGGTGCAATCTTTGATATGCGCTTTTCCAAAAACAGTAATTAGAGGATGCCACTTGCAAAGGTCACTTCTCCTGCTCTCCGTGGGGCGCGTGTGGCGTTCACTAACTTGGGAACTCTATGGTTTCTTTCCTTCGCTAGCAGTGCAGGCATTTGCCATTATCGTCCATGGTATTTTCACTTACGGTAACTTCGGTATGCTAGAACTTAGAATGCGACGGTTTTAGACCGAACTTCTCCAAATTACGGATTGTTTACATGTTCAACTTCTTGTCACGGGATCTCCAAAACTAAACCTCAGTCGGATATATTTCAGTGGAATTATTCGGAAATCTATGTAGTAGCCTTGGCTTGTACGCGCATAGAGCCTTTTATTTATGTTTGGCATTATTGTCTACGAAGATTGAAGCCTTGAAAGCGCCGTGAATACAAAAACGCTACAACCATATGTAACCCTTTGACCAATATATCATTTCTGCCCCACATGATAGGGCAAGACATTTGTGTGAAGGATGAAACTCTATTTTTTTACCATGCGAAAGAACTGCATGTCATATATTAGGAAGAAAGAAAGTCATCGAATACTCAAAAGAGAGCCCGGCCACATGTAGCCCGGTTTTTGAAAATTTTGAAAACTTCTTTTTTTTTCATTCAAAAAAATCCGAAAAGTACACAAGTACATATGGATGTTTATCATGTAATTGTAAAGGTTCATTGAATTATGTGTACATATGAGACCTACACAAAATGACAAATGTGAAGACCAAAAATAAATAAATTAATGCCTACTTAGAGCCATATTTTGTGAATTTTGTGTAGCCCAAAATATAACGTATTTTTTAACAAAACTTTACACGTTCATAGAAATTATCTATATGTACCTCTGTAAACAAATTCAGATTTTTTTGAAACTTTTAAATATGAATTTTCATTTTTTGTTTTTGAAAACTCCAGGCTCCCTGAAGCCCGAGAGCCATATGTCCGTCCCCGCGAAAGGCCACGGTACAAGAATAAGAAAAACGCGACAAAGAAACAGGCCATAACATAGCTAGAAAAGGAGTTGCCCTCTTTGGTGCACCTCTTGATTTCAATTTGGGTTTCCTGATACCCTTTGACTTTGGCGGAGAAAACAGTGGAAATCCCTCCAAGATGACAAGCTCTGGAGATGACAGCTCTAGCTGAAAAGAGGTTGACTGATGATCCTGTTGGGCTCTTGAGGAGCTTGGCATTGTTGAGTCTGAAGCTTTATCCTTAGAGCATCTCTAATGGCTGATGTATAATAGGGCACCGTTTTTCCATTATAGGGCACCAGTTTTTGCGTTTTAGGGCACGAAATCGACCGGCGCTTTACCGGCTGACCTATAATAGGGCACGACATGCTCCAGCGGCTGCCCTATTATGGGGCACGGCTCCGCGCAACAGCCCTCTATTCTACATGTGTAAACACATTTGCAATCACAAAATGATAGAAATAACATGAAATTTGACAATAATAGTTCATACCAACGTCCACATGAAACAAAATAATAGTTCACCACATAAAACTAGTTAGAGAAACATTGTTCGAAGCACAAAACACACCCAAATAGCATATGATAACTACTCGTTGTTGTTGTCATCATGTACTTGTTCCTCCACGGTGGCATTTGCATTGTCGGGGTTGGAAGCTACATTGCCACCTCCCAAGCCAACTCGAAGACCACCTCCCAAGCCACCGCCAAGACCACCTCCAAGACCACCTCCCAAGCCATCTCCAAGACCTCCCCCCATGCCACCTCCCATAGCACCCATTCCACCTCCCATAGCTCCTCTAAACACACCTCAAATGGCACTCATGAAGTTGCCCATCCCACTATCGAAACCACCTCCAAAGACACCTCCCATGGCACTCATTTGTTGTTTCTTTCTCAACACCTCATCTCGGCACATCTCAATATATGCCTTTTGCTTGTCATCCATGTTCGAAGTGTCCATGAACATGAGTTGCCTCTCAAGCTCACTTGCCCTCCGTGCCTCCTCCATTTGAAACTTATTTTCATCCATGGACACCTTCCTATCCTCAGTTGCCGCCTTGAGCTCCTCGGCAGCCGCCCCTCCTCTCCTCAGTCGTGGCCCTCCTCTCCTCGGCAGCCGCCTTGCGCAGCTCGGCCTCCTTCAGTTCTTCAATTTCCTTCAACTTTAGTGCCTTCCTCTCCTCGGCTAGCTCCTTGCGGCTTTCCATAATGGCGGCCAAAGATGCTTGGATTTCATCATCCTCGGTTTTTTGCCTTTCTTGGCCATCTCTTTGACGAGTTTTGGCAGCCGAATTGGTGGGTGTTGGGCTTCTATTGCCTTGGTCATCATCATCACTCGAGTCATCATCTCCACCATTGATATTGGCCATAGAGCTTGGCTTCCCCTTCTTCCTCCCGTTGGGAATCTCCAAGGTGTCCCGATTCTTCCACTTCTCATCATGCTCTAGTTCCTTCCAACAATGGTGCAATGTGAAAGGTTTCCCCTTCTTGACTCCCTTCTTCTCACGACCGCTAAACAAATTTTGAGCCATCGTATTCTACAGATGATACAAGAGAGGAATTAGCAATCATGACAACAAAGAAGTGCAAGAGAGCAAACAAGCAACCACGAAACCTACCCGATCTTCATCATTGGTGCCACTAGGGTTGAGTCTATTGATGTTGGCCAAACACGCCGCCCACTTTTGACAATCCGTTTGGATTGTGCCCCACCGATGGCGAATGGACGTTGTGGTTCTCTCACTTCCATGTGGGTTGTGAGCATCAAAGTACTCCTTCATCCTTCTCCAATATTGTTCTTTTGGTTGCTCATTGCCAACGCCGACGTCAAGGCCCACCTTTTTCCATGCCAAGACAACAATGAGGTCCTCTTGGTTGGTGTAGTTCCCCGATCTCCCCTTCGACGTCCCGGCCACAAAACCCTCATCGTCGGCGTCGAGAGCTGCCCCCTCCTCTTCCTCATCAACGTCGTGGGAGCCCACAAAGTCATTGTTTGTCACATTCATAGTGTCCAAGAATGAATGATCATCCAAACTACAAAATAGCGGTGTAAATAGCAATAATTAACACACAAGTACATTGCGTAGAAACAACAATTGGAAAATTGCAAACACCAAGATTCTCACCTTTGCGACATATCATCGAACACCTCGTGCTCGGTCTGCTCGACGAACGGCGGCGACATCTCTTCTCCCACTGGCGGCGGTGGCGGGTCCACAACAAGCTCCTCGACGTCGACGGAGGGAGCGGGCGGTGCCCTGCCACGCGAGGCCGCGCCCTTCTTCTTCTTCGCGGCGGCGTTGGCGGTGGTCGTCGAACGCTTCGCGCCTGCGCCCGCGGCCGCGGTGCCCTTCTTGGACTTTGGCTGCGGCTTCGCATCGGCCGTCTGGCTCGAATCCGCAGCACCGACAGTCGGCCGGGGCGGGACGAATGTCGGACGACGAGGAGCGGGTGGTGCCATGGCGTTTGCGGCAGCAGCAGCGGCGGTGGACGCACAGGGAGCCGTCGATCCGCCGTCGGACGACGCGGAGTTGGAAGCCCGTGCTCCGGAGGACTCATCCATGGCGGTCCGGTGGCCGCCGACAGGAGGGGCGCGGCGGATTGCGCTAAAGGCGGCGGAAGGTGGGGGGGGGGGGGGGGGGGGGGTGGGGGGGGGGGGGGGGGGGGGGGGGGGGAAGTTTCCGTGCGGCAGTTGGGCTTCGCGCGCTCGGCTGGCGGGATATAGGGCAGGGCGTTTGGTGTTCTATATTTACATCACCAACCCTCTCCGATGTAAATTGTTTTAGGACACGGCCGATTTTACATCAGCCATTAGAGATGCTCTTAGTAGGTTTTACTCCAGCTTTCTTAATCCTTTTGGTGCTGGCTCTAGCGAATTTAGGCTCTTGGGTACGTTCGTCGAATCTCATCCAGACGCAGTCAGTGGCTGCAGTCAGCCTTGACCTTCCATCTCCGTATGCAGCCAGCTCTAGTAGTGCTTGGACGACCGGGGCCCACTTTCGTTATCGTTTCTTTTTGGCCCAATAAAGTTTGCTTGGGTGGTAATTCCTGGCCTTTCCGGTTTTCCGTTAGAAACCGTATCCTAGACTCTGAACCAAAACAACGTTGATCCCATCCGCCCTGCCCACCGGACTCCTCTCTTCTCTTCTCTGATCTGTCGCCGTCAATGGGTGCCGCCGCCTCCCCGATGCGCCGCCGCCGACGCCACCCTGTCGCTGAAGCTGCGCCAGCAATCTCCGTCCCGTCCAATAACAGGAAAGTGAAAACAAAACCAAACTAGGCATCTCTCTGTAGCGAATCAGGTCTCGAACGACCCACCAAACCCAACCCGCGCCCCTAGAGTTGAGGCAACTAGCTCGAACCTGCCGCGCTGGTGCCCGCACGTTATAAATCACGCCCAGCCTCTGCCGTCTTCTCCACCCACACCAACCCCATCTCTAATCACCCACCGGATCACGACCAAGACTCAAACGAATCAAAGCTCTCTCTTTTCTCTCCTTCCACTTGTTCGCCGCCCGCTTCCGGAGACCTTGGCCGCCGGAGAAGCGTCTGACGGGCAGTAAGAGCCATTCCCGCTGCGGCGCCGCCCCACTTCCGGTTCGTTCCTTGCAAGCCTGTGCTCGTGCGATCGACCGCGGGAAGAGTCGGCTGACTGATTCGTCGCGTCTGCCCGGGCCCAGATCTCGCCTGTTTTTGGACCGCAATTTGGATGTATTTTTGACCTCCGATGTTGGTTGCAGGTTGCGTGCTTGTCTGTGAGGGGAGCACACACAAGGATGGGTTCGATTGCGCCGCCGTCGTCCGCCGCCGCGGTCCGCCGCTACCGTAAGTTCTCCATCAGCGCAGACCATTTAGAAATCGACGCGCAGGCCAAACGGTTTTGTACGTTTCATGGCTGCCACCGATGGTGGTCCAGTGTTTTTTTCCTCAGTTTCTCTGTGGTGTGGAGTGATGAGCTTTCAGATTGATCAATGAACATGTTAATACAGTTGCAACTCTGTCGTAAGATGACAAAAATTAACGTTTTAAGACAGGGTAACAACAACAAAAAAGGAAATCTCTATTTTTTAAAGTTTACGATCTCAACCTTTGATTCTTTATCCAACGGGAACTGGGTAATTATACATTTTCAAAAAATCTGCAGTTTTAGTTTTAGAAATACTGTACTAGGTAGTTTCATATTTCTATACTTAAAATTGCACACAACTTTTTATGCAACTTGTTTGGCTTGGAATGAATTCTCTCGCCTTATCAATAGCAATTTCGTTAGAAGAAATCTAGGCAAGCTGTAGAACTGAACTAGAAAAGCATGAGTGTAAACTATTGAGGTTTACTCGTGCTAATTTCTGAACATAATTAATCTGCGCAATAGAATGAGAGACTTATTTGTCTGTTCTATCTCCTCCCTGTGCAAATGCAGGTGCAGTTCTTGAGAGCCAGTGATGTCTCCAAGGAATCAAAGGGATCAGTGTCCTTCTCCTTTGCCACAAATGCAAGAAATGCCAATATGAAATCCCTGCGATTGACCGCGGCAGCATCCTTGAAAAAGAATATTGGTTTTCCAGCCGACGGTTGCTCCGAAACTGATGACAAGCTGTTACGAAAGAGCACTTCTGTGCGAGGCCAGGACCATCCAACCACAGACTCTGATCTCCCAGCGGGTTCCGTTGTTGAAGCAGAAATACTTTCTACTGATCTGTCACGTATTGCGAAGACATTCTTAAACGATGAAGACGACACCGAACTTGATCTGGATAGCCCGACCGAGGGTTTCTCGTCTATTTTGGATGCTATTGAGGACATTCGACAAGGAAAAGTTAGTACATTTTGCAATTGTTGATTTTGTTTGATGGATTATCTTTTACTGTCAATCTTTCTAACAAGATCTGTTACTGCCACATGGTTTGTTCTTGTAGCTTGTCATTGTCGTTGATGATGAATCAAGAAAATGAAGGGGATCTTATATTGGCTGCTTCTTTGGTTACTCCAGAGGCTATGGCTTTTATAGTCAGGTATAGCACAGGAATTGTTTGTGTTAGCATGAAAGAAGAGGACCTGGAAAGATTGAACCTTCCTTTGATGGTTTCAACGAAGGAAAATGAGGAGAAGCTCTGCACTGCATTCACCATTACTGTGGTACGCTGCTATCTTATTCATTTGCCAGCACCAGAATATGCAGTTTTGGTGTTATATGGGCAGCATTTCTCTGTTGCTTACCACTTGCTTCCGCTACAAAAAGTAGAAATGCACATGCTGCCACTTTAGTCGAGAAACTCCTTAGCTGTCGTGAGTAACTTGATGGTAAAAATCAAGTTCTGTTACTCGGTGATCTGACCATAATAGAATGTTGCTTGTATTTTCATCTCACATTTGAAATTATACAACGCCGAAGTAGCAACTAGCAAGTAACTATCTCAAGTAATAGATATGGAGGTATGTTGTACAGGTGCATATCAATTTGATGAGCTTGTATTGGTCTGCCACTTAAGGCATTTCAGCACCTGTTTTTTGCAAAATTGGCCTTTCGTTTTATAATTCTCCTTTGGAGTTATATGAACGAATGCTATCAATGCTGATCGACATTAAACTTTCATCTTTGTGTTAGTGTTCCTAAACATTAAACTTTAACCAAAACCTCTTTCATCTTATTAAGTTGCTATACTGTTGAAGGCATGAAGTACATAGAGTTTTTAATTTCGTTATTTATCTGTCGAATAGTATTAATCAACTTTGTGTTAGCGTTCCCTAACTAATTTCTCCGCTGATATATACTTGCAACTAAGATAGACTTTATCAACTGTGGTCTGTAGGATGCTAAAGAAGGCACAACGACAGGGGTATCTGCAAAAGATAGGGCAAAGACAGTCATGACTCTTGCATCTCCTGACTCAAAGCCTGGAGACTTCAATAGGCCTGGCCACATTTTTCCTCTGAAGTACAGAGAGGGTGGTGTTCTGAAACGAGCTGGGCACATGAAGCATCCGTTGATCTTGCTGTGCTGGCTGGGTTACCTCCTGTTGGAGTTCTCTGTGAGATTGTGGATGAGGATGGCTCTATGGCTCGTTTACCCAAGCTGCGGGTGTTTGCTGAAAGGGAAAATTTGAAGATAGTATCAATTGCTGACTTGATTAGGTAAGTATGTTTAACACCTGTATGGTCCTGACAATTCTTGTATTGGCTTTCACAGCGTGTTTGGTAGCTTTAGGGAAAGGGAATGGGAGTTTAGAGGGGGGAGTTTGCTAAGGGATTAGGCTTGGCAATTTGATTATTAGTCCTAATCCCACGTTTGGTGTGGGGTGGGAATTTGGCAGGAAATTATTTTTTTAATACTTTCATAAACTGATTAACTAAATGTATGTTGTAAGTTTAAGCTGCCGTCGGCTAAACACGAGTCAGCTAATAATCTGGTAAACTGCTGGCACCGCCGGACCGCCCCGACAGTCAGAGTACCTTCCGGGCGAGTATGACATGAACAAGGCAACGAGCCGAACGATCCTCTGTGTGCAAAGCTAGCCTCCGGCGAAATCACTACGTAGCCTACTGCAAGCTAGCTAGTCAGTCGACTAGTTCTGTTTGTAGCCTGGCAGCACACGCACGAACACGAACACAGTGCAAAGAAATAGCTGCTCTCGAGTGCCCATTTCCTGTTTATCTATGTCTCCACAGGTTTCACGCGAAACGTTTTTCTCATCTCGACCAATTACCAGGGTCCCCCCTGGGATGAAATTGGGGGGAGTTCACACCCTGAACTCCCAATCCATTTCCCAGGTAACTTCCCATTCCCTCTAATCAAACAAGACACTTCTAATCCCATACCCCCTCAACTCTCATTCCCCACGTCTAATTCCCCCCAACCAAACATGCTGTCAGAGTTTCAGTTAGTAATCTAGGCCATAGGTCAGTAATAGTTCTATGACACTCAATACTATCCTTTGTTCCTCGAGTTTTCACTAATAGTTAAGGCTTGGCATTTTTGATAGGATGTAAATACTAAATACTAGTCTTTTCCCCTTGAGTTTACTATGACTTGATATATTTATTGGTGCCATAAAGAGTTTCTCAAAATGCTTTTTGGTATGAAGTGAATTTACTACAAGGTATTATCCTAGTTGCTACTATTAACTAAAAATTATGGACTGTTATATTATGACTCGTGAGGGTGATACTAGCCCCATTTTCTTCATTGTCCCCTTTGCTCAAGGATTTTACTTTACAGATATAGGAGAAAAAGAGACAGGCTAATTGAACGTGCATCTGTTGCACGCTTACCTTTGAGATGGGGTAATGTCCGTGCTTATTGCTACAGATCTGTTATTGATGGTATCGAGCATATTGCAATGGTGAAAGTAAGTTACTGAAGATTTATAATGCTTTTGTAGGACTTGGTTGTTTGGTCAGATAGTTTATTTCCCCCATAAAACCTGATTTATCCATGTCTTATTCAACAACCAACAGGGTGAGATTGGAGATGGTCAAGATATTTTAGTGAGAGTCCACTCTGAGTGCCTCACTGGAGACATATTTGGATCGGCAAGATGTGATTGTGGTGACCAGCTTGCAATGTCAATGGAGATGATTGAGAAAGCTGGAAGGGGTGTACTAGTTTATCTTCGTGGACATGAAGGGAGGGGCATTGGTCTGGGTCACAAACTCCGTGCTTATAACCTACAAGATGATGGGCGTGACACGTGGAGGCTAACGAGGAACTAGGACTGCCTGTGGATTCGAGGGAATACGGGATCGGTGCACAGGTAAGAACATACATGATCCCCCAGGTGTATTATATGGCATGTTTGTACTTGCATTTTAAATTGCTTCCGATAACGCATTGAACTGATTCACGTATTCAAGCAATATACACAACTGTAGATTTGATCTATAAAATCTTTCTGCTTTGACGTCCTTAGCCAGCCATCTTGCGTGACCATTGTCCTCATGATTTTGCTATTATAGTGTTAACATGGCCTTTCTTGACGTATCAAATGAAGCGCTGACTTTTCTCACTTACTCTCTGTAGATATTGCGCGATCTTGGAGTCCGTTCAATGAAGTTAATGACCAACAATCCTGCAAAATATGTTGGTCTCAAGGGTTACGGATTGAGCATTGTGGGCAGGGTGCCCTTGGTAACTCCAATAACAACCGAGAATCGGAGATACCTGGAGACCAAAAGAACGAAAATGGGGCATGTATACTCCAATCGTCAGGTTAACCATCCCACCCAAAGCAACAACACAGATTAGCGGATGATGTTCTTGCACGGTTGAGTTTCTGAGATTATTTTACACCATATGTTCGAGGTGAATTGTTAATCAGGTCATGGTAGGTTTGAACGATGACCGTCGGCTAATACTAATATAATAAATCATCTCTTATTTTTTTGTAATCCTCTTCTAAACCATTGTTGTAAATATACACAATCCAATGCAATTATGAGCCAATCTCCTAGCTAAAGGAGGTTTACATTTTCGTACGGTTTTTCTAATTCTCGGTCGGCAGAGTTTTAAGTTAGAGCTTGGTAGACTACTAAACCGTTGTATTGTATCGTGATCCTGCTATTGTGTGACTTACAAGAGGTTGCAAGTTTTCCAGTTACAAGTGGGTTGCAAGTTGCAACTGAAAAAAAATGTTCGTGATGGCTATTAGTTGCAGCTGAGATTTGATGATGTCATCCTAATAATTAGTCTCACACATTATCATGTTATTTGCAATTCATGCCGCTGGAGTTCGTAATAGACTCTCCATAGCTATTGTAAAAAACTCAGAAAGCTATCCTCCCCTCTGAAATTTACGGCTGAATCAAAAACTGCATATGACAAGTCCTTTCTATTTTGGAAAAGCACATATTCCTCTGTTGCTGACATCGCGGAATATAAGCCTGTGCAAGCTGCTATGTTGCAGCATTGTTAGTTGCTTCCTGGTAAGCTGAATCTCTTGTATTGGCATGATCCACGGCTGGAATTATGAAGGTGGTGGTGAAGTGTTCCTGCTCTAGGTCGGGCCGTCAAGGAGAAGGACCGAGCTGGTGATCCGCGCTATTCCGAAGAGGGTTCAGTCGTGGGTAGCGAACAGTAAGGCCCTAGTTCTTTTCGGCTTAGGCTTGTGCAGAAACGGCTTAACCTTAACTGCCTAGAGAAACTGCAGTGGAAATAAGCCACAAAACTGCATTCCAGTTCTTTTCGACTTATGACATGAGCTTAATTTCCGAGCAGTATGGCAAACATCAATAATGCCCTAGAAAGTGGTTGTGTGACATATAATTTGTACTACGTCCCATTGCAATCATGCACATTTCAAACTCTTCATCTTCTTCATCACTTGAGATAGTCATCTGCGATATAATCAACATACAAGACACTGTGTTTTGATAAAGAAGTTTTGCTCAACAGTCAATTGCACACTATTTTTCCAAAAAATTTCAGTCAAGCGAATCCCCTAACAAACAAACACACCTACAAAAGCAATCATATATACGAAAAATATGTAATCTACCGTTTACGCTACACAGCACCTACAAAAGAAAACATCTACGAGTTGTGCAGAGCACCTACAAACGAGCTTGCAGAATCATACAACAATACGATTAGAGCATGAGGAGCATCTACTACAAACGAGCTCGGCACGTACAAACAAGCTACTACACAGTCAATTTTTGCACATCACCTGGAAACAAGCTCGCACCTACAAACACAGAAGTATCTAATCGACAGTTCCCTAACCGATCTAATATACTGTACGATTTTTGCAATAGTACGGCGCCTTCAAACACAGTAGTAGAGGCTACGTTTCTTCTGTTCTCGGGGATGGCGGAGGTCGTCAGTGACGGTGAGGGCGAGGTCGGAGGCAGCGGCTCAGGTCTGACGTGGGAGGCGGTGGGGCGATCGAACTCCGTGGGTGGGAGGTCTTGGGGGCCGTGATCCGAGGTCCGGTTGGCCGGCGCCGGAGCTGCTCCACCCATAGACGGCGGTGTCCTTGTTCGCTGGGAGGAGAAACCCTCCGTTCGGGTCGGGAAACAATACGAGAAGAAAACGATTAGCGTTGGAAACAGGAAAATATGGGATGGTGGGAGGGTAGTTTAGACGTAATAACGGTTCGTTTTGGGGGTAGTTTGGAAAACGAAATTCTCTTAATATGGTCGCCAGGAAGCCTGAGGTGAACCGGGCGGCAGGCCCGGTCAGCACTTCAAACCATCGTCACCACTAATATAAAAAGTCACAGAGTGTAGGGATCCAAACGAAATTGACCGTCTAACGCTAGATCCAGCGGATCCAGTCACCGCTAAAACACATTGTCAGCCTTCATTCTTCTGGAAAGTCTGACGCTAGATCCAACGAGCACTTATTTTCTTGCCAAATCAACAACCGAGTTAATAAGGGAGTAATTCCGAAAATTAATTAGGGGTGCTGATTTTCAGAGGAATTAAAACCTCCAGCTTTGCATACCCGTGTTGTTATTTTGTAAACTGTCAGTAATTTGCCATAATAGCGGCAATCAATTTGGATATTATTGGAGGGTAGGAGAGTGTGAAAACTAATGCAGCGATTTTACAGAAGAAATATCATGGCGATGATATGTGATGATTTAACTTTGGATAAAAATACAGTCATAAATTAGACATTACCACAAACCAGTTTTAGGAGGGCATAAAACTTAGACGCGCAAATGCGCGTGCAAGATTACTAGTAAGATATAAAGCATGAGATGTCACTGTGGTGCTTGTTTCGCAGCGGGGACCACACTTGGTAACCCCCGGGAAGGCGGGAACACCTCCACCGGGAGCGGCTCCGGGCGACGTCCTCGTGGCGCGTTGCGGATGACGACGTCGCGGCTTGCACCTCCTCGCGGGGGCGAACGCCGCTTATGCTTCACCGTCGTACTGGGGTGGGGGGAGGCGAGGCGCGGGGCAGGGGCGCGCCGCACCAATGGGAGCAGGCGGAACGGGGTCACGCTTCCGACGGGCGGCTTCGATCGCGGTGGCAACCGTGTGATCGGTTGCCTCCCACCACCGATGCCGCCGCCCGTGAGTGTTCTGGGCGCGAGAGTAGCGCGTTGGGGCTATCGACGGTGGCGACGATCGCCTCCCGCTCACGCTCGAAGCGGTCGAGTCAATGGCCCCAGTTTGCCATGCCATCTTAGTTCTCGCGGAGGTGCCGCTCCTCCCGTGTCACCTAGTCACGGCGGAGGCTGGTTTGGCGGCGGATCTGCTCCGTCGTCTCGGGCAGTGGAGGCACAGGGAGGCCACCGGGCGCCACTGGCCACCCCTTGGGTAGGCGGCAGTCAGGAGGGTGAGGAGCCCATACTGGTGGAGCTCCAGGCGTCGTCACTGTTGATGGTGCGCCTGCCATGTTACACGGAGTCGGCACCGTTGTTCGCCATGGATGCGAGGGGAGCGAAGACGAGGAGAGTGAAGGAGAGGAGGAGAGCGGGGCGGATGAGCACGGCGACGCCGCTTCCTTTTATCGCCAAGAGGGGCAAGGGTGATGTGGCCGACATAAATGCGATGCGTGGGTAAGCCGCAACGCCGACCGCGTGGCATCAGGAACCGTCGTCTGGCCAGCGTTAATGCCATGCGTGTCGCAAGCGCACCACCGCCCCATAACTCATGCCCACTCGGCGCTGTGTCTATGACCAGTGGGGGCCGCTTGTCGGAGGGCATGTCCGGACGGACAGTGTCCGGCACCGAAGAGGCCCCCAAGTTTGGAGGCCCTCTCCAGGTGCCTCATAGAAATCGGGTTGGTACAGACACTCCGCCGTGGCTGGTTTTTTTGCGCCCCGACCCTCTATACAGCCCAGACCCTACAGGCAAATTGGGGGTGGGCGATTCTGTGAGAAGTTTTTTCGATTACGGTTCGAATTGGTCAGCAACTGCAATGTCATTCTGGACGGCAGCAAAGTGCTCACCAACACAGAGAGGATATCGGCTGATGTCACGCGCCGGTGACGCCCACCGCGTTCGAGTTTTTCCACACGCAACGCGGCACTTGACTCCACCGGCAAGTTGGTCTTGGCCACCCACCGCCAGTTTTACTGGTGGTTCACTTCACGGCCACACCCGCGTTTCCTCTGCTCTCGGAAATGCCAGGTCCCTTCTTCGTCCCCTCCTCCCCAATGCTGCCGCATCCGGTGAAACGGCGATGCCCCGGCATTGACGACACCGACGATTACGAGTGCCCTCTCCTCCCTCCTCCCATGGCGGCCGCCACCTGGTCACCCCGCTTGTGGTCACCGCGTTCGTCGTCGTCTTCCTCTTCCTCGCGTCCCTATCCATCTCCTGTTTCATCCGCCGTAGGAGGCTCCGACGCCTGCAGCAGTCCCTTCTCGCCGCCGAGGCTGCCAACGCCGGCGTCCAACCCGAGCTTGCCGCCGCCGCGACAGACGACGCTCCCGAGGACGAAACCGTGCACCACGCGTGGCACATCCGGACGGTGGGTCTCGACGAGGCGGCGATCGAGTCCATCGCGCTCACGCGGTACCGAGCCGGCGCAGGGATGCTGGGCGCCGCCGACTGCCCCGTGTGCCTCGGGGAGTTCCTGGACGGCGAGCTCCTCCGGCTGCTCCCCAGGTGCGGCCACGCGTTCCACGTCCCCTGCATCGCCACCTGGCTCCGCGCCCACGTCAATTGCCCGCTCTGCCGCGCCGACGTTGTCTTGGACTCGGCAGCCGCCGGCGATTCGGGCACATCTGCCGACGCTGATCAATTTTCCAGCAACACTGAAACCTTGGACCACGAACGGCCAGGGCGACAGCAGGACCCGCAGCCAGAGGTATGTCTACAGATCGACCAGCGCGACCAGTTGGGCTTGCCGGAGCAACAGCGCCGGAGAATCCAGGATTTTCGCCGCGTAGTTTCTATGGATTCGTCGGCAGTGTCCGCCCGACAGGTTCCTGAAGACAAGCAGAGCAGTAAAGAAAATCAGGGGAGGTCTTTGTCCGGCGATGGCCGGTGGTCTGTCGTCTCGCGACATCGCCGGGCGCGCAGCTCCTTGCTCCCCTCCTGAACTCCTGATTGAGCGGAAATATACCATTTCCATGGAGTGCATTGTATTCTTCATGTTACTGATCGTGCTTGCTAGTGTGTGCCTCTTCTTGAGCTCGAGCATCTCCATGTGAATTTGTGTACGAATCTCCGTCGCAGAAAATAATTTACAAATTTTGATTGTAAATTTGTACTCCTAGCCATGTCGGAAATTTATTTTTCGCGAGACTGCTCCCGGAGTTTCGTAGTGGCGTATGATCTTTTATGCTATGATAACCAGTTTTTTTCTGCTTGAGTAACCTATTTGTGCAGGATTTTGTGGCTATTTTCTACTATGATTTATTAAAAATACCGCACATCACCATTCAGCAAAATCAGCCTATGTTCTTTTTTTATGGGGCCCTAGTGCGAAGCTGAAATAAGGGCCCCTAAGGGTAATATATATGTACACATATCTAAATATGTAGACCCAAAATATTAAAAGTTTACATCGACCACATATTTTTATTCTGAGATGTCTATAAATAATTGATAAGTGATTAAGCAATGTCTTATTACGACGGAAAGACTAAAAGGGTAGCAAAATATAACAAGTAGTATTCTCCGCTAGTTTGATTATCTCAAATTAGTACCAAATTTCAATTCTTCATAAAAAAAGCATTCTTTCATTCATTTCTAGATGCAAAATCATTGAGAACAATATCAAGATCAATGTTGTTCAAGATATCCATCTCAATACAACATGTAGACAATCCATTCATTCTGTTTTGTAACACCTAAAATTATATTAAAAAAGTAAATATAATATACATGAAGCTGCGAAGACGAGGCGTCCAACTGTCCAAGGCATCGATCAGATCGATGCTTCTATGTGCGTTCAGGCCAGCGTGTTGTTTCCTTCCAAGCCTAGAGTCGTGGGCTTTGTTTTTGTTTTTCAGCCCAATACAACTAGACAAAGGAATAACATAGATCATGGGCCCCTTCCAGACGTGAGGCCTTGTGCGCCGCACAAGTCGTCTAGGGCCAGAGCCTGCCCTGGTAAATTAGCAACCGTCATGTTGTCTTTCGAATGCACAATTCCTAATGAACAAAATCGTTGAGGTTTCTGCAAAAAAAATCCGTCGAAACGGGGATTTCCATTTATACACAAGCGCCAGTTTGCACGGGGCACGAGATAATCCAAATATATTGTGCATACCATTTCGCATCGATACCATATCTCATGGCGACGCAAATGTAAACCGCACTAATCTCAACGGAAATTTCGCTACAGTATACCTCAAGAAAAGTTTTTTTTATAGGGAACCTCTCAAGCAATACCTTGTGTCCATAAACACCTGGAGACCCCGAGACCAACACTACCAGACCCAGCTCCGCCAGAACCCTAGCCGCCGCGGCGCATGGCCGCCCCCTGCCGCCGTTCCGCCGCCACCGTTGTTTTCACAGCGATCGCATCCTGCGCCGCAGCGCAGCCGCCGGGAGGCCCGGGATCGGACAACCACATGACTTTCTCCGACGTCATGACCATCTCCTTCTTTATGGCCATTTTCTTCCCCGTCTTCGTCGTCCTCCTCGCGTTCGCCTGCCTCCGCCTGTTCCGGCCGCCAGACGAGCCACCGGGCACGGAGACCAACTCGTCCGAGTGGTCGCGTCACAAGGAGGGCCTCAGCGCCGCGGAGATCGCGGAGCTGCCGCTGGTCTCGTACAGGGACGTCAAGCAGCACCGGATCAGCGGCGGCACGATCGACCCGCTGGAGTGCGCGGTGTGCCTCCTGGAGTTCGACGACGAGGACAGCCTGCGCCTCCTACCGACGTGCCCGCACGCGTTCCACCCGGAGTGCATCGGCCTCTGGCTCGAGAAGCACGTCACGTGCCCGCTCTGCCGCGCCAGCGTTCTTGACACACCGGCACCGGTGACACAGGAGGAGCTGCCGCCTCCGTCGCCGCCGGAAACGCCGTCTCCGCTCGACTCGCCGCCGGTCCACGACACGCTGGTGCTGATCGACGGCCCCAGCAGCCACGAGGAGGAGTACGAGAGGACCGGATCCTCGCGGTGGGGATGCGGTGCGAGGCCGCCGGGCGTCAGGTGCTGCGGCTGCCACGGTCGAACTCGACGGGGCACGAGCGCGCAGGCGGGATGGAGCGGTTCGCGCTGCGTCTTCCGGAGCACGTTCGCCTCGAGATCCTCATGTCGCACAGGCTCAGGCACGTGACGAGCGCGGTGGCGTCCGTGCGCGTCAGGGAGGGGAGCGCCCACGACGTCGGGGCCAGCGGGAATTCGGTTCGGAGCGCCGTGGTGAGGCTGGTCTCCCTTTTCGCGCCCGGGGCTGGGTGGAAGGGCGACGACGAGGACATGGCTGGCGGCTCGTCTCGCCGGCGGCGCGAAGACTCAGCATGGGGAGCAGGAGAAGATAAGAGAAGCGATTAATGAATCGAAGAAAAAAGAGAGAACCGAACCTTGAGGTATTGGTTAATTAAGCTCGGAGATTAGCTGATTTTGTTCGTTTGGTTGTGAACTGTGAGCAGAGAATTCTATCAGTTTATCTTCTGATTTTGATAACGAGCGTGTCTGATCTCCATTCTATTTACGTAGTGATGATTTTTTCGTCAGATTGCAGATCCATGATGTAACATGACATACTCCAATTTTGTTTGCATTTCACCTCCTTTTGCATTTCACCACCTTGTCCGTAACTCAAATGTCAGCCGTCGTTTTGTTCTAAAGACACAAATGGGCAGTTGTCTACCACAGACAAAAAGAGTCACAAACCAAGGACGCGGACTTATGACTCTCGGGTATGTCTGCATCTCATATACGAATTTTTTCTAGAAAATTAAAAAATGTTTGAAAAAATTCCGAAATTTTTTATGCCCGAAGATTACTAAAGTATTCTGCTCGTGTAAATAATTTGTCCGTAAAAAATATTCGTTGACTTCTGGGTAAAAAAGACAAATCTCTGACGAATATAGCGTGTACATAACGTATTTTTTGATAAATATTTGACCCAGGTTGCAATTAATGTTATTTTCTGACACAAATTTTTGTACGGGTGAGCCACTGCGTATTTTTGCACAAACCAACCTCAATCAAAAGGGATTAAGGCGCCAACCATGTTCGAAAGAACAATCTCGTCTCATATCCGTGCCATAAGCGCTTCAACCAAAAACACTTCATGTTGGAAGTTCCGCCGGTTCCTTACCTTACAAATTTCCCATACTCCGAGCATTAGCAAAGATTTTACCCGTTTGATCTAATCACCGTCCAAACATCAACGAAGTCAGGATCTCATCGATGAGATACGGTGCCAAGAGTTTGGGAGGAGATGTGGCCGCTGTTTTAGTGACACGCCTGATGCTTTATTAAGAGCTTCTCTAGCAGATACACAAAAAACGCAAACCCTATAACCTGTTTTGGGTTCCCTGAAACCAGTTTTTCGGTTTGCAAAATCATACACAAAATGGTACTGGAAAATTCGAAAACTATTTCGCGCCATGAATTTGATCAGCAAACATAGTTCATTCGCAAGCATATCATACAATATCAAATAGAGTTGCTATATATTTTTAGCTAGATTAGATCTAGACCTAAACAAACCAAAAGAGAGGCGTCGCTCCACCACACTAGTTGCGGAGGAGCGTTGTAGGTCGCGTAGGAGTAGGCGCTGGCGGCGCTCCCCCTCTCCCTCTTCCGGCGGAGCATTGCGTTCTCGGCGCTCAACCGGAGGCCACGCGCGAGCCGGTCGGTGTTCATCACTTTGTCCCACTGGTCGGCCGAACGGCGCCGATTCTCCGCGCGAACGGCAGAGCGTAAAGACTCCCCCGGATATGCTTCATCACCTCGTCGTCGTTGGTGATTGCGGCGAGTTCGTCGGCGTCGTCGGTGGTGGGCTCGGTGAGGGAGGAGTACTCCTCGTCGTCGTCGTCGCAATACTCCTCGTCGGAAGACTTGGAATACTCCAAGGTCGGCAGCAACGATCTAGCATCGAGGCTGGCACCGCCCGGAGGAGACGCACCGCAGAGGCGGAGAGACCGTCACCATGAGGAGGCGAACGCCGAAAGCGCGCTCCATCTAGCGGCGCTAATTTCTCACCGGAGTTGGCTAACCCTAGCGGCGTAGTAGACGAAATGCGGCGGAGGGATTGGGGGCTCACCCAAAATGCCCCCCATATGCTTGATATAGTTGCGGAGGGGATGTTTATCTGGATCCCCGGATATTTTTCCCGGTCTGGCCCTGTTCGGGCCATAAAAAGAAAAATGCTGAAATCTTTCGGGCTGATTTTTTTGTTCGGAATCTGCTGGAGGTGCTCTAAATTCGTGAAGCTGAGGTCGTTGCTCTCGGATCTCCACACTGTGCAAGGAACACCTTATACTTTTTCACTGAAGCTCTCACTGAATGTCGTCTACTGTAAACATTGTTCAGTGCCATACACGTCGTTCAGTGAAATTGTGTACCGGCCAAACTCAACGAGGCTTTCTTCTTCAGAAAATGGTCGCTCCATGTGCAATGGAACCGTGGAAGAGCTGGGCGGCGCTAAAGTCTGAACATCAATGATTTCGCTTAGTTGTACCACTATGATCGCCTCTCGAGGTCTTGTAATTTGTTTGAGTATTGGTGTATTTTAGGGGATCGGTGGAGATTATTTCGGTCCAACCTCAAATCCCACATATTTAAAACACCGTTTGGTTCTACTATATTTGACATATTTTATTCCCACATTTTCTGACAAATTTTCAAACTTTAGTGCTTTTTCGCAATACCCAATACACTATCCCAACCTAGTGGATTGGGATAAATGGGGATTTGATGGGATTGGGTTGGGGTTTCACCCAATATCTGTGTGGATTATTCCCCACTAATTTGCTGAAAAACACTTATACCAAGGCCTCGTCAGATGTCCTGCCCTTGCTACAACCTATGTTGTCAATCCCGCGAGAGATCTCAAGCAGACTCCCGGAAAGGGTAAAAAGTATAAAAAGTTTGTATTTTTAGAGGATATGGTAAAAAAAAATGTCTGGCATATGCCCTATCCATGCTGGCCTCTAAAAGAAAAACCTCCAAAACCCCATTTTGAGCCGTAAGTGCAAGGCTCCGAACCAAACTTTGACACGTGCCTTTGTCCCCAAAAGTCCAATCAGCCTCAGCCCCGTTCCCATCGAAGCTCTTGCTACCACCGTAATTCTTTGGCCTCCCTCGCCAATCACCATGGACAACCCGGAGGACCTTGTGAATCCCTGCCTAGACATGGCACTCCAGTGGGTGCTTCGGCCACAACAGCGTCTTGGCGCTACCTCGTCCTTCTCCACCGCATTACTAGAGATGCTAGCTAGGGCTGTCGAGGCCCCGGTTGCCTCCTGACACGACAACTACCGCATAATGTGTGGAGGTACCGTCGCCCCCGTGCGTCGTCCCACCTTCCTCGGTCGCCATAACTCGTTCTTCGGCCATGGACAGTCCGGGGTGGTGTGTCACATGTTCCGAAGCCCAAGTGTGCCGAGTGTGGACGTGTGCTACCTGGTAGCCATGTAGCTCGTGCTCGATGTCGTAGAGCATGGGGTGAAAAGATAAGTGGATGTGTTTAGGAACCGAATTTACACGAGAGATTAAACCAGGTTCGGCCCCTCTATGTACGAGGTAAAGACCTACTCTTGTCTTGATTGTGTTGTGTCCGAGAGCTTGTCACGATGATCTCCTAGGCCTTGCCTTATATACACAACGAGGCCGGGTTACAGTAAATGGATACATTAGTGGGTATTCAATTGTCTATAGTTACAAAGAAATTATTGCTTAGTGGAGCCGAATAGAAATTCCCACTTGATGGTCATGTCTTTCCTTGTCTAGGTTACGGTCTCGACGACGATGACGCGCTACGTCGTGATAAGCAAAGAAAGAGTTTACCCTAGAGCAAATAGTCGTCGAGAACAACAAGCGAAAGGTCCAGAGGAAGAATAAAAATGCCCGGGAGGAGGAAGCCAAAGTCGTCGTGGCCCAAGATTTTCCCTTGAAACTAATGCCCGCTATTCAGCACCGCGCTAGCACTTACGCCATCGCCACCCAAGCCACGCATCAAGCACCCTCCTGCTCGGGATCATGCCCGCTTGGTCCATGGCTACCAACACGGTGACCATATCGGGCTCATCCATGAACCGCTCGCCTAGGCTTCCCGAGTCGTCTCTCCTGCCATCGTCGACTCTGCCTTGTGGGTACCTAGCCAAACACGCCATGACAATGTCTCAGTTCTTCACATAATGGCTCGCCGGAAATCAGCGATTCCACGTTGATCATCCCTGTGGTGCCGCCCCATGATCTCAACGTCAAACCTGTGGCCGGCGACTCACAAATTTTATGAACAAATTAAGTTTGAGCCCCCCAAATTGGAGAGTGACTAGAATGAATTGTCAATTCAAAAGAGGTGGGGGTTTATACAATCGGAATATATCAAGATTTGTTATTTGTATGACCATGGTAGACGTGATCAATGCAAGTGGCCAAGAGACTCAGCAGTATGCCGACCAAGAGAGGGTCGACAATTCGACGAGTCATTGTTTGAGGCTGAGATCATTCAACAACGCCAGGCACAAAAGAGACAGAAAAGCAAGAGCACCAGAGCATACACGTAGGACGTCAGAGAACAAGATGCTTTGAGAGGCATGGATGGAAATTGTACAAGATCGAATTTATGTTGCCGAGCAAAAAAGAGGAGCATACTGGAAGAGGGTTCATGACTACTTCCATGAACAAACGAAGTTTGATCCTCACAAATTTGAGAGTGACTGGAATGAATTGTCAATTCAAAAGAGGTGGTGGTTTATCGAAGAGAAATATATCAATATTCGTGATTCGTATGACCTCGTGAAGTGAAACTATGTTCGTATGGCCGGGTTGAGGGTGTGCGATTTTTGGTACTATGTTGTATACCAGCATGGCTATGATTTGTTTGCTATTATTTGCTATCATTGATAACAAAATTGCAAAAATGATGATAATTGACAACAAAAAAGGGCCGGGCGGAACAAATGGGTTGCCGCTATAGGTGTCATGCCAAGAAAAGGGCGGATATGGTCCGGACGTCTGTCCTCAAGACCGCAACGCCACCCAAACGAACCGAATCGGACATTTCGTTTCCATTGTAGGCCGCCCCGCTAGAGTTGTCCTAAGACAAACACAAAAATAAACATCAATTGTACGCGGGTTATTTGCCATTCTTTTTCGAGAGTACGCGATTGCGTAACATATTTTTATGGAAGGCAGAAGTTAATTACAAGAGCTAATCCGGATATAAGATAGCCAAAATCAGCTGAAGACTCACACCAAAACCTGTCCTAGAAAGACTTTACACTACTAGGGATGCATCTCCTACTCCGCCCTTGGTCCACTTCTTCATGTCCTCGTGGATTCTTGCTTTAAGTTTGTCTCATTGCATTGCTGGCCGATGTTACCGAATACTTTTTTTTTTTTTTTACTCTAGCGTTCCTCTGTAGGCTGTAGCTAATAAAGCGCGGGTCGTCTGCCTTTCTAATAAAGCGCCCACTGGTTAGTAAGAGTTGCTAGCAGCCTAGAGAAGTCCCCACTGTAGCTAATCCGACAACAAGGGGAAACCGCACATGCGTTTCAGCTCCCAGTTCAGGTTTCTGAACTCCGTCCTGCCGCCGGCACCTTGCTTCCTTCATGCCATGTAGGGGTGTCTATTAATTTTGTCCTTGATCGTATTTATCCTCGTCCATGGAGCCCAACGGCGGCAGCACCCCGCGGCACCCCATGGCGTTCCCTAACTGCGTCGCACGCAGCCCCAGGTCGGCGTCCCGCGCTGCCCCGTCCTTCTCCACCGCCAACTTCGTGCGTTCCCTCCGCAAGGCAGCATCCTTCAGTTACAGGAAGGCCAGCGGCGGAGTTGTCGACGCGGTGGGCACGACACGACGAGACGTTGCGGTGATGTCCCCGTGCCGTTCGTCTCCAGAGCCGGGCGTCGCCGGGAGGGGCGCCAGCTGCGACCAGTGGACGAGGAAGAGGCGGAGCACCGGGGAGTCGGAGGACGCCGGGAGAAGATCGGCCGTGCCGGGGAAGACGCTGACGACGCGTAACAAAGAGGATGCACGGAAGGAGGAGGACGCGGCGCATCGGGCTCGCCTGCTCACCGCGCGGCTGGTGCAGTGGCGTTTCGCGAACGCCCGGCTGGAGAAGAACCTGGCCCGCGCCACCGTCGCCGCCCAGGTAAGTCTCGCTCACGCATGGATTCCTCGCCGAGCATTTAGTTTCTTGACATTACCTGGTCTTTCTTCCTCCGATGCTCGTGGTGTGGCGTGACGCATGCAGAGTAAGCTGTTGTACGTATGGCTGCGCGTGGCGGAGCTGCGCAACATCCACGCGGCGAAGCAGATCGTAGCGCAGCGGTGGCGGCAGAAGATTAAGCTTGGAAGGCTCCTGCGCACGCAGCTTTCCCTCCTCGGAACATGGGAACCCGTCGGCGAGTCGCACGGCGGTGCCGTCGCTGACCTCGGCCTCGCCCTTTCCGCCGTCTCCGCCTCAGTCCCATTAACCGACGGCGCCCAAGTACACGTAACCAAAATATATAGGCTTTTACTTTCCCCTAGTGTCTCTAAACTTCCCACAGGCTGGTTACTACGTACTACGTACAATTGCTGAATTGCAGGCCGGCCTGGAGCTGTTGCAGGAAACCATGTTTGCTTGCGTTCGAACCGTGGATGAGATCGCAGCCAGAGCTGACATGTTCTATGCTACGGTACATGCATTCATCGGTTCCTACATGTATTTGAAAGTGGAAAATTTGAGTTGATTACTTGATTTACAGCTAAGGAGGAACCGGGATTTTTTGTTTGTTTGTTGTTTCGGCCCTAACTTTTGTTTCTGGTGCCGGTGGCGTTCAGGGTGGCGTGATGAGCAGCTCGGTCGGCGAGCTCGCGAGGACTATGAGGCAGGAGATCTCAGGGCTCGAAGAGGTCATGCGGCTGTGCAGCATTGTCACTAGCTTGGAGGTGGGTAGACGGTCGACGATCTTGAGCTCTGGCCTCTTTGGTTATGTCTCACTAGAACAAAAGCCTGGCCAGCCGTGTTTTTTTTTTTGACAGTAAGCCTAGCCGTGTTTAATTTTTGTTTTGATCTTGTCTATTGGTAGATACGATTTTGTTTACATGGCTTCATTGAAGAGATATGCAGCATTCGCTAACCCTGTATACCAGTAGTGTACTAAACTTTTGGGTCTACATTCGCAGGTTCAGGAAGTGAGCCTTCGAGCAAATTTAATTCAGGTGAAACAGCAGATTGACTAGTGCTTGACATGGCCGGGATCCGTACGTGGCGCTATGATCGCCAGAGCCGTGTGCCATCATGACGGGATAACTCATCATGAACAGGAGATGGCACCTGCCAGCCGGTCCCAAACTGCAAGCTTCATGTATGCATGTCGGAAATAAATTATGTAGATAACGATCGGGAGAGAGAAGTATGGACCTTGTTGCTAAATTTCCTTGGTGCCAGCGATTAAATTACTACGTGATTTATTAATCTGAGCGTGCAAGTAATTCATAACTTGCGGATGTGAATGGTTAACTGACTTATTCGTCGATCGGTATGCACGATCAAAGTTGTAGTTACAGTGATTAATCGGCATGTGC
Source organism: Poa pratensis (assembly GCA_947311845.1). Classification (NCBI taxonomy): domain Eukaryota; kingdom Viridiplantae; phylum Streptophyta; class Magnoliopsida; order Poales; family Poaceae; genus Poa; species Poa pratensis. The sequence continues at coordinate 55,073,895 of CAMZMU010000034.1, read as the reverse complement.
ATGCTTGTGGTGAAATCATTTGGGCGCCGTTGGGGCCTGTTGTTCTGCCGTCCGGACAAAGCGCACAGATGTGGGCGGAATGGGAGCTGCCGTTGGAGATGTTTCCGCCACCGCCATTTGGTCTAGTAGAGTTTTCTTAACGGTTTCTTCCCGTGGCGGCAAGGAGAGCAAAGGGGGAGAGGGTTGAGGGCGGCGGCTAGGGTTTGTTTACCCATGTCGTAACCTAGGAGCTACGCAAATGCTTTTTATTCATGTATTGTAGTGGAAAATTATATGCAATGTTCTTTTTTTCCTTCAAATCAATCTCGAAGGTTTCAAAATTCATGTGTTTTGCGCTTAAAAAAAAAATCATGTGTTTTCTATATATTTTTATCATGCATTCATTCATATACGTAGTACCTCTGTTTTTATATACAAGGCCAATATCCTATTTTTCAGATACCAAGAAAAGAAAATTAAGTAATAAATAACACGATTAATTATGTGGAAAACCTATCGTGTTGTGGCGTAATTAAACATGTTGCGTTTGGTACCTCTATCTCTATGTATGCATGCAAGATTTGCATTAATAAGCATCATCGACAAGGCAAAAATCTAGTGAGTTCTTTCAGTAAGAGACAGTGGTCATGTATAGATAATTTTTTTATTTTAATAGTGGCATACTCCCTCTATATCAAAATATAAGATATTTTAGCATGTTTGAGGCCCAAATGTATCTAGACATGTTTAGTGCAAAATTCAAAACATCTTATATTGTGATACAGAGGGAGTAGTATTTAAAACATGAGGGGTATAAATAATTGGTCTTTTCTATAATTATGCTTATTTTTAACTGAAGCCTCATATTTATATGGGAATTTAACCTGTTTCCACTCATGAAAATGTATATCCCTTCAATAAAAGATGTCGAACTTATTCGCGCCGAACTATTTTTTTTAGGAACTAGCACAAAAATCTAAACGAGAAGGCAATATAAAAAAAACGAAACTCGTGCCTGGACAATTTCCACTACATAGAGAATTAGTCCATGTTTCATGTTCTGTAGGTAAGTATTCCAAATATATTTAGTATTGTCCATGTATTACGTTATAGAAAATCGTTCAGCTGATTTGAGAAATTGTTCTATTAGTTCAGAAGGTGTGTAGCACAAAATGAACAAAAGTTTCCCAGCACTGAAGCCGAACGACATAATTTTGTGGTACTTGTAGAAACGTTATCTTTGATGTAGTAGTGTACCAAGCGATCGAACAAGTAATTAATAGGCGAAATGAACGCACCCCTTCGGCATGTGGAGACCAAATGGTCCTCCGTCCGGACGGTCCCTCGCTGATGCCTTGGTTCAATTTCCAATACCAAAAACCATCAAACAAGGAAATTTCCTTTTCAATCCGCATGTAGACATTGCTTTCGTGATTCGCTGTGCACTCAAATTGCCTTTTTGTCCTGGCAAAAGGTTGCTATTTTGGATGTCCTTTTTTAAACCAAATTACGTGTTCCAAGTCAAAAACGTAAACTGCCCACTTTATTATCCCTCCACTGTTTTCTACCGCACATTAGAGCAAGTCACCGGTGCAGGGTTTGCGCATCTCCCGTACGGAGCTCTTAAATCGAAATTGTCTGGCTCTATGCGAAGAGCCATCTATTTGGCATAGACCAGCGCGGGCTTCTCGACACGGTTTCATCGACGGTCTCCTTGGTGGTGTTCTGGTGAAGTCAGAACCGATGTAGAGTGGTAACGATGAAACGGGAGTGCAATCTCGACGGCGACCCTCTCTTCGGTGATGTGTGCATCTTGTGTGGTTAGTCAGGGTGGCTGTGTGTGCCCTCGCGACAGTCAGCGAGGGCATTGTTCCGATTTTCGGCCGGTTTCGCGCTAATAAACCGGCCAACACCCACTTCTTTATTAATGAAAATGGCAAGCCTTTTCCCTTCGTTAAAAAAAGTTGGTTCTATTTCCCTAAAGAATTCATAGGCTCTCGAAAAACATCCACCTAACATTTATATTTAAAGGCACAAGAGGAAAATATAGAGACCCCAGACCCCTCTATCTCCTCGACTTATGTCACATGGACATTTCGGGAGACGTCCAATGTATCACGCCACCCTCGCCACGTTGCCTTCGATTTTAGCCGCCCTCCGCCACCAGACCACCGCCATCTCACACCCTTCAGCCAAATGGACCCATTCCCACAGTCGCCACGTTTGACAACTACCCTGTATGAGCTCATAGCCTCCAACCGGACCGTCACCATGGTCGTTTCACGATAGCTCAAAATGGCACCCCTTCGCCATCGTTCGTCACTTCAGTGAGCTATTGAGGACACCAAATCCCCGAGACGACTGCCACGAACTCGGCCGTTCGCGTCTGCGAGCCACCCACATGAGCTCTGTGTTGTCCGCGTTGATCTCCCACCCATGTCGTGCTTGAAATGGCAGCCACCACAACTACCAGAATGGCCTCCGCACAGCCTTCATGTCTCCTCTCCTCCACCGATGGTCCTCCTTCAATCTTCTCTCACTGTTTCCACCAGTGATGTTAATGACACAAAAAAATGTACTCGACGCAATACCCGAGAGGTAATTTTGTATCAAATTCATGGAATTTAGATGAAAACTTTACAGTATACAACATGTGTTTCCTATGCATGTCAATTGAATCCACAACTCGTGTAGAAGAGCTCGATGGAGGAGTATTTTGTGTATTCGTCGTCTTTGGATGGTTTCAATGATGATTTTTTAGAAGATGCTGACTTATAGAAGATTGCATTCCTACTAGCTCAATGGTACATAGAAGGAAACAAGGGGATGAAACGTCTAGGATTGCAACCGGGGCGTGTGAAGATTTCTCGGGACAGAGCCAACAACCATGCACAGTTCATAATGGACTGCTTGATGAGAACCTGATGTACTATCCACGTCTCTTCTGGTGACACAATGTAATGTAAAGGGAGCTCTTTGTGGGTATTCCCAGTGATGTGGATGCTAATGAATGGTAGTGGATGCTAATGAATGGTACTTCACACGATGGAGGAATGCAACTTGGGAATTTGGGTTCGGAGCCTTTCGGAAGGTATTGCCGACAATGTGAGTGATCACATATGGTATTTGTCGCAACAGTGGAACAAGGCGTTCCCATTCTACTGCCAAAGCGGGTCCACCGCATGTGGGCCAGCCTAGAAGATGGACATGGCCAGGCTACGAAGGCAAGGCAGGTGGGCCAGCCCATCTGCCACACGACTACCCAGGGAGAGCGACATCGACACCCACGCAACTAAGGACCCAAGCCCGGGAGACCTTCCGGGGTCTCCCACCCGGCGACCAAGGCCAGGACCCGATGGGGAGCGAAGCCCGGAGGATCCCCCAGACCTTTTCCTCGGCTGGGCAAGGAAAAGGTGATCTTCTCCGTACCTCTAGAAGATAAGCATGCCAACCTAAGCACAGAGAAAAGATCAAGGAAGACTTGGGCGCCAAGAAGATGGAGACGTCAAGGATGACGTCGTCGGGGGACAACCGTGGTGGGAGTGTCAGCCATGCGGGCCGTGCTCTACCACAAAGGCGGACGCGCTCACCATACCGACAGAGAAGGAAACGACCAGAAGAGGCCACGTCGCCTGCAAAACCACCACCACCGAGGGGTTTTCCCACATGTTGCAGCCCCTTGCCTATAAAGTGAGGGCCAAGGTCGCCAAGGAGGGGGGTCAGATCAGAGAAGATAGCTAGGCCAGTAGAGCTAGGAAGGCATAGGCGAGAGGTGATCTCCTCTAGGATCTGCTCGTTGTCTTCCTCTAGCGTTCCATCTCCCGGGTCTAATACCCGGAGACCACCCTGTAGCCACACCGTGATGAACTCATCAATCCAGATATGCAGGAGTAGGGCTTTTAGCCTCCGGGCGGCCTGGAAGTGGGTAACTCTGTATCTCTGTCGTGCTCGTCGCAATCTTCTTGAGAAGGCGAATCTAGTCTCATCCGGGAAGATCGTTCGAAGCATCTTTCGTGCCTCCCTCCGAACCAACTAAAAGGGGGTGTCCTTCACTCTTGGTGTCTGTGCATCAAGACACGACAATATTCTTGCTGATTACACTGACGAATACCTTTCCATAGGAGAAGATACAATCCTGAAGCTTGTGAGAAAGTTCGTAGAGACTATGATCAAGGTATTTTAACTTAAGTATCCAAGATAACCGAATGTTGAGGACACAACAAAACTTTTGTTCATGGGTGACACAAGATGGAGCATGAATTGCATGCACTAGATGTCGCCTGTCGAAACGCGGACACAGGGGATGCGGGGCACCACCTGTTTGTTCAATAGGAGGGCGCGAGGCACTCCAAACTCGGTTCCTGGAGCAAAACACAAACACAAAAGGATTTTGCCCACTTTCAGGCCACGTTGACGTGTAATACCCTACGTCGTTCTTGTCTGGATGTATTGAAGTGGTGGTGAGTTACCATGGGAAAGAAGTCTCTCCTTCTCTCTTCTCGGGAATGGACAAGAGGCGATCACGGGGGTTCTCGGGTGCTCGCTCCCTCCTGCCCCCGAGTCTAAGATGTTCTTCGAGTGTTTGAGTATGCTAGCTGTTTCTGGGTCATTCAGCCCTCTTTTGTTGACGGTGGTCCTTCTTTTATACTGCAAGGGGTTACCACAATGGCCTTGATGCATGCGCATCACCGAGGCGTGGCACGCGTCGTGGCTTCAACGAGGTGGCACCTGAAGGCGTCGGTGGTGCCAGCTCGGCGCCGTGCTGTCCCGCATGTCGCGAGTCTCGCCTGCGCCGAGGAGACGGCGTGACTGGTCTTGTCAAAGGGCCTGCCAACCTTGCCGTGCTCGGGAAGCAACCTCTGGCGCAGGCAGGAGCCGCAGGGAACCTCCACCACACGTCTCCGCTTCCGTTCCCAGGGGCACAGCTGCTCCACTTGCCGGGGTGGAGAGAGGCGGTCGCCGCCGAAGGTATCCAAGGCGCTTCTCGTGCCTCCGTCCACGGGGTGTCCCACGGGTATATGTAGATCGTGTATGTCTCCTCGGGCTCCCGGTTCTTCTATGCTCATTCACCTTGAAGATGTAGATCTTGTATGTCTCAATGCTTCCTATCGCTCAGGAACTCGTGGCGGAGATCCTTCGCTTCTGGTAACGTAGAGGGAGCCCACGCGCCCAGTGCTCGGGGTACCCCGGCGCCGACACTAGAGATGGAAGAATTTTCCTATAACATGATATTGATAGTACATTGGGCATGTCTTCGATCCAACTATCATAACTGAAGCAATTTTCTTCGATGACTTTTTGATTTGACATTGCTACTTTGGCATTCCTAGCTCTCACAATGACAACAATGTCTTGTATAGATATGTTTTGCAAGTCTAGCAAATTGGTATGCTCCTGCATGCAAGGGTCAATGGCCATGATTATGATATGGGCTAATATCTATCCGATGACATCTCTCATATGTTGTCAATATTTATTAAGACAATTTCCAGCCCCTGAGGTAAGAAGAAAATCCACTATGCCAAGGCTAATCGAGCTTTGGATGGGTTACAAGGCGGTTTGCAATTGTTCAAGGTCCTGCCGGTTTTAGGGTCAAGAATATCTTTGAAATCTTTATGGTAGTTTATTCGATCCTCCAAAAAAGATCATAGAGGATTATAGGGACAAATAGAGATATTACAAGTATGAGTATGTTGGCACGCTTATAACACTTAGAATGTGGACCGGCTCCAAGTATTCATTGAGGTGTAACAAAGGATTGAAGACCAAGTTTCACATGAACAACATCGGGAAGATATTGTTGAGCACCAGAGGAGGCTACATGGTAAATAGTTTTGTGGGGTTTGTTCAGGCTTTTTAATGTTTATTTGGATCATTTTTTGTGCTTGGACCCTTTCCTTGTTTGAATATGAATTTCAAATTTTAAAATTATATATTACAAATGATTTACAACTTTGTAATGCTAAACATGAAAATTTTGAATTATAAGTGAAATCAGAGTTGAAATGAAGTTCCTATACACATATTAAGAGAAATATGAGAGGCAACGTATAAAATTCGTAGTTTTAGAGGATCACATCAAGATTTAAATCCTGTAAAATGATTTTAGAGGAGACAGAGAGGATCTGGAAAGAGCTGCACTTATGTCACCTCTCATGGTAGAAAACTCCATCCATAGGTCAACCAGCTCTGAACCAGGTAGCATACACATCCTTTCTCTCACAATCGGTATGCTCCTGACCCAAATGTATGCCCCAAGTCTTCATCCACTCACTGGCGAGCCCTTCACCCACGGGTCGACAAGGTTTAGATCGAGCCTCACCCCTAGATAAGACTCACCCAATCCTCCGCATCTCTTAATACGGCGAGAACATAATCGATACTCCCTCTGTTCCTTGATGTAGGGTGTATATCTTTTTGAGGAAAATTCCAAAATATAAGGTGTATTGCGATTTGTGGACAATTTTACCGATACGTACGGGTCGTAGAGATAGGAAACGAGGGATTTGACGGATTGTTTAAAATTTGTGACTGTTAGGGACTCCTCTCTTCCGATTTTTTACAGGGCCAAATGAGTCCACCATGTGTTAAATTCCCACGCCTTAATATCCGTGCAAAAAACTATACACCTTACATATAGAAACAACGGGAGTATATTCTTTTTTAAGTTTAAGGATGTTCTTATATGAAAAAATGTTTGTTGTTATAATAAAATTGTTAGTTTGAGGGTACCCTCCCTAGAAAGGTTATTTTTTTCCGCTCCCCACGTGACAAGTGGTGCATTCTGCTAGGTTCTCGCACCCACGGTGAACCACAGCGCGCCAGTTCTCACGTTGTCAAAGAATCCCTTGATGGGAGAGGGCACAATTGGGTTTTTTCTCTTTTATAGATTCGAATAAAAAACAAAATATTGAACCGAGCATCCAAATGACGCTCCATTTTCACGGTTGCTAGTCACGTCAAGATTCTCAAAACTAGAACACATGTTGATTAGTTTCGCCGATTATTTTGCACTGCTTTCGGTTTTGCTGTGCACAACCATCGGTTTTGTTGTGCACTGTCTTCAATATTTTTATGCGCCGCCTTTGATTTTTTGTTCATTGCCTTTGATTTAGAGAAGACGTACTTTTAGGCAACAGGCCAAAGCAACCATCAAGCTTCCGCAGGCCACACCGTGATGAGAACAACTGCTGCACGCCATTGAGCCAGTTCGAGGATGATCGACTCTGCGACTGCGACATCACTGCTGGACTCAAGCTGATTGTTGAAAATTGAAACAATCACCACAACATGTATCTTAATCAACGGGAACATGGAATATCTTCTCTCGCCAAAGAATAATCTGTTTTGGCGAAACACAAGCCATCAAACATGGGATTTGATCTCTGTTGGGTCAGGGCAGGATCTACTACTCCACTGGCCACACCCAACTATATATGTATGCTGCCCGAAACTCGTGATGTATCATTACAATTTCATCCACTCGTAATTTGTAAACTTAAGCCTAGATATTATTTGTCTGGTCGATGTGATGATCTTGCACTCTTCGCTCACCCTTCTGACTAGCTGAATTAGCAGCTGATGATCACCTCAGCTAGCAGCTTGTACCGTCGTCTCACCTTCACTCTAAATCGCGCCTTCTCCGCAGCGGCCTGCGGCTTCCTTCCCTTCGCCGTCGTATCCGTCTCCCGCATCGGCAGCACCGCCCTCTCGTCGCGAGCCTTGGGCGGCTTCTTGACCGGCTTGTCGAGCTCAGTGCAGAACGCCGACCTCGAGCACCCACCCGAGGAGCGCCTTCTTTTATTCTCGTCAGAATCATTCGCCTCTGGCGACGTCATCATCCTCTTCTTAGCTGCCACCGGCGACGGCGAGCCCCCTCCTCCGCCCTGCCTAAGACACCAGTTGCACTGCTGGTACGTGGCCGCTTTCGGGTAGAGCTCGCTGCAGTATCTATACACACGTATACGCGCGCACAACATATGGACGTCAGAGCTGTCAGTGGAATGCAATTTTATAGAGTACGAATGAATCGATCGATCGAGGCAAAGCAAATCGCATGCAGACATACAACCATGTTAAACGCGCACATATGCATGTACCTATGTTGCAACCGGAGGCGGCAGAGCTTGCACCGGAACAGCTCTTGCGGCATGCCGTGGTCGCCGCACATGCAGCAGACGGCGACAGCGCCATCGTCGGGGCCGGGAGGCGACATGGCAAGAGATGAAGCGCGCAGAGATAGGTGGAAGGAGTGTGAAGCTGGTGCTGGTGAATAAATGTGTAGACGATCGAGAAAGACGAAGTAAAAGGCCGCATACGTGTGAGGCGGTCGCATCACGCCGTGGTCTTCACGGGCGCCATGGCTTTCATGAGGTCAGGGAGGGAGAAAAACAGAAGTGGCTGCTAAAGAAAGTAATGGCGAGTTATCGTGGACTCTGGGCAAGCCAACCAAGGGTATGATAGTCATTTGACCCAGATAAGATATTTTGCCGGTCTTTTGTACCCTCTCATCGCGACCACACCTTACAGTCAATATTATACAGTTACTGTTACAAAAGAATTATAACTTAGCGGTGCCGAATAGAAATTGCTTCTTCATGTTCATGGCCATGTTTTTCTTTGCCTTGGCGGTAAAGTGTTCGGATGTTGAGGAGGCAACCCATGTGGAACGAGCTCCTCTTGCTAAGTTAGGCCGCTACAGTATCCTAACTTAGGGTGTGTTTGGTTGAGTGGATATGAAAAACTGGTTGGGGGCACCCCCAACCACGTGGTTGGTCGTAGCCATTTTTCATGTTTGGTTGTGTGGCTTGGTTGAATCAAGTTTTTGTTTGTTTGAAAGGATAAAAAGTAGTTAGGGGTAGCAATTTTATGTTTGTTTTGAGGGTTTATATATGGTTAGGGTGATATGGTCACTATTTTTAAGACGGTGAGAATACCCCATAATATATATTTTAAAAGGAAAAGTTTGTTCAAATATTTATATTATCATTTGGTGAGGAAAATTTCTTAATGTATTGGGGTAAAATATCAGAACGCGACGTAACGTTTGTTCAAATATTTAAAATGAAAAGTGGCGTGGGGTTATCACGGCAAATATCAGAGTCGAGTACCCCAGATTGATTGAGAGGGAGAAAGGTTGGAGTGCTGATAGTTACCACGGCTGACAAGCAAGGCGATTTACCCTGGTTCAGGCTCCCGGAGGATAATACCCTACTTCCAGCTTGTCTGTTATTGATGATTTGTAGATGTTACAATGGCGATCCCGGCGAGATGTCGATCTCGCTAGGGTTTTTGTGGTGGAATATGAGCGTGCCCTAGATCAGTGGCCCTCCCAGCCTTTATATTGGAGGCTGGGTCTCGGGAGTTCGCAACCGACTAGGTTTTCAGGTAAGGTAAGTCTCTACCGACCTATACTACACCTTCCTTGAGGTGCACTATGTCTTATTTGGGCCCCCTTCATGGGCCTTGAATGTTGTCTTCTAGTAGGCCGTCCGTCGGGCCCTAGTCCTTGCGTACACCAGGTATCTTCATGGTGGGGCACCCGGTAGGTAGGCCCACGTCAAAAAGTTTGTTCAATTCTACAGTGTGTTCTCAACCATTGGACCCTGAATGAATGGCTCAGATCTAACGATGAAATGTGTGAACGGTTCAATTCTATAGTGTTATCAACAGTGCTGGTCACAGTGTTTTTATCTACAGTAGAATGTCCACATTGTTCTATCTGCAGTGTAGAATCTTGACCTCTGGTTTTAGATCCAATGGCTATGTTAGCCTAATTTAGCAAGAGCTAAGTCAGATGAGCCGGTTCCAACCCTTGCATGTGGAGTCAATACCTAGAGAACTCACCCCTTTTGTGGTCCAGTCTTGACAAATATCTTCATGAACTCTTTTGGGCCGCATAGTTGGGCCTCGCGAACATTTGATCCGGATAGGCCTACATGGTATTTTGCTCACCGTCAACAGTCAAGAGGGTGACCCACCTTCTGACCCTAGGCGGGACACACTAGTACATAACGACACATCGGATACCCCTCTATGGAAACGGCAGCAAAAAGGCGACGGTAAAACAACACTGTGCGCGGAAAATAAGAGTCCGCACCCGCGAATCGCGACACATCGGAAACGGTCAAAATAAATGACCGTTGCCAATAACCATTGGAAACGGAGGTTTTTAATGTCTGTTTGCGATGTGAGCCACTATAGCAACGGACGTCTAATTAGAACTGTTTGCAATATTAAGTGGGTCCAGTCCATTGGGCCCGTGACTATAAATAGTCCCAACCCTAGTTCTCAGTCAATGCACACCATTTCCCCTTCTCTCATCTCACCCCACGCTGCCTTGTCCTCTCTCCCCGCACACCGCATATCTCCTTCTCCCCTCTCCACCGCTCCTCTCACATATCTGGCCGCCGCCATCCGCCTTCGGCGACGAGGCGAAGCTCCCCGACTAGATCCGCTCCGAGAGGGCGTCGGGGCTATTGCGGGAGCAGCGACGACGCTGGACTTCACGGAGAACCAAGCGGGCCGGCGAAATCGATCCGAATCGGCGGCGGCGCTAGATAGCATGCACATGCTGAGGCGGAGGTCCGCCGTCGGTACCCGTGTGTGCTACCTACGATCGAGTACAAATCCCCGCATGTGTGCTCTGCCCCTCCACTCTCTATTGTTCAGATCCGGTGCATCCGAGATAAATCCACCTCCTACTTCTCCTTGTAGGTGAACTAGCTACCATTCTCCACGGCAAGGAGCAGCAGAAGCAGCAGCCGGCAAATGAGCAAAGGGCGTCGGGATAGCCGGAGCCAGCGACAGTGGTGCCGCCGCCCATCTGGCCTGGAAGATCTTCGGGCGTGGTAAAACTTCATCTCTACATGCAGTTCAGTTTTGGTTTTTTTCTCGGTTGGTTTGTTGTGATTTGGTTCAGGGGATTGGGTATTTCGGTTCAGTAGATATTGTGGAGGAGACAGCTTGCGTGTAATCTAGTAATTCCTCTCCTTTTGAATATATGAAGTTTCTTCCTGATTTTCTGGAGTACAGTTTGGATCTTGCTGTGATTACTAGTTCTTGTTGTTTTTTCAAAATATACAGCTATGCCTGTTCGTTCTAAATTTTCTCTACCTGTGCAGTATCTCTTGAAGAATGGTGTGCATGGATGCTGCAGCAACTAGCGATGGCCTAGGTCGATTTCTGTTGCCAGCCAAGATAGATGAGGCAAAGCGTGATGGTCTAGGTGGATTTTTGCGAGCCCAGTAGTGGATTTTTTGCGAGAGGAACCACAGTTTTCTCGTGTATTCTGAGACATGTACTTTGTGTATTTTTGACATAGTCTAATATGAATCTTGATGTGTAACCTGTGCAAAAGACTGCACAGTAAAATGTAGTACCGTTGATATCATTGATTGCTTTCGCTACCGGTCACCACCGGTGGCCTGTCCTTTTTTAATATATATGACCAACAAAGGAAACGGACAAAACTACCGTTACAGATAAGCTGCTTCACATGAGCATCGGAAGCGGGGCAACGGATGCTTTCTCCGTTGCCATAGCAGGTTTGCGCCCGTTGCCATAGTGTCGTTTTGTACTAGTGACACAAACACACCATTTTGGAGAAAAAGCCATACCCCGAACGCTCTGTGAGATAACTGATGTAAATCGACCCGGATCAGATCTAGATTATCTTTTAAGCTTTTAGCGTAGGCGCCGTCATCTGTAAACCCACTCGACACTCTGTAACCCTAACTCCAACCAACTATATAAGCTGGGATGGGGGCGCTGAATGGGACATGGTACATCATCATCCTCCACCCACCATTGACGTGATCGAGCCATACCTCGAGATCACGACAGCATACGAGTACAACACACAATCCATAGCCGTCACAACAGGAGTAGGATCTTTACCGGATGTTATTTTCCAGGGCTTGAACTCGTATAAAATTGTGTCTTCCGTGTGCTACAATCCTGATCTTCGAGCATGACCCCTCCAAACATAAATATATAGTCATAAAATACCACGAAGCCCCCAATAATTCCCCCTCGTTCGCTTCATCTCATATCTCATCCACCTCCGATCTCCTTTGACACTCATTCCTTGTTGTCTCCCACTCGTCCACTTTTCGTCCTTGTAAGATACGTTGCCATCAACACCAAGCTTTCATCTAATCCCAGGTAAATTATTATTCATCTCGTGTCAGATAGGCACACTCTCGCCATTGTCGCTAGTCAAAATGGAGTTTGGCCGGTCGGCTTCAGCTTCTTCCTTTTTCTCTTCTTGATCCTCCCCATCAATACCCTTAATCCTTTTTCTTAACATTTTCACTTGTGTGCATATTTGTGGCCTCATGCTCCTTGAGACTATGGATGAAATATTCGATCCTTGGAATTTTTCCTATATTAATTATACTTTCTCACAAGGTCATTAGTTAATTCTCTAGTGAATTCTAGTGGATTCGAATTATTTTAGGAAAGTGTGATGTATATGTTGGAATGCTTATGAAGAGGAAAAGGCCCTAAACTTTGTCCCACATGAACCAATGATTGGTGATGGCGCGTTAAAAGACGGCAGGAAAAAGACATAATATGTAGTAAAGACATGAGATGCAATGGGCATCAAACAATATCAGCTACTTCACCTCTCCCACTACTCTGATCTCTCTCAGCCATTGTAGGTTTTGTTGTTAGGCCCCGAGCTGTTCTCCTCGCCATCAGCCTTTTCCCCTCTCCTCTATCGGCATTCCCGATCAGAGTGGGAAGGGAAGTTCGATGTGTGTGGCTATTTATAGGAGTCGCTCTAGCTTCTTTGGTTTGCTTTGCTTTCCAGTGTTTCTGGGCTTGGTCGTGCATGCGTCGTCTTTGTCGGCCACGACAGTTTTTGGAGGATGGTGGATCGTCTAGTGCTAGTTGGAGAAGGAGGAAGGCGGTTGCGGTGTTTCTTCTTTGATGGCTTCGAAGATGGCGACGGTTCCAGAGCTGGTGAGGTCCATGGTTCGTCCCTAGCGGACATGCCACAACGATTAGGGTCCCGCCATTTTGTGGCGGGCCACACCAGAGGCCCATGAAGCATAGCTGCTGCGAGGGTGCCTCGCCGGCCTACGGTGTTCTTCTCTGACGTTTGCTATTCTTCTCCTCATCGGTGTGCAGTGACACGGAAATCTCCAGAGACCTGAATGCTTTTTTTATATTTTGTTGGGGGTTCTCTATAAGGGTACCACGAATTGTCCTGCACGGGGTTCTGTTAAGGTGTGTGTGGTTTGTACCTGATTTTGATATTTGAATGATATATACACTAACAGGAAACAGCTAATCACCGGCGTGTCGTTTTAGGGATCACCGCGAGAAACGCCCACGCCGCTAACCTCACGTCAGTGCTATTTGGGATCACCGGCGAGTGCGAGGCCACGCCGGTGATTCTATCGGATCATCGGCGTGTGCGCGTCCACGCCGGTGATTCGAGGGATTACCGGCGATGACAGCCACGCCGGTCATCCGTTTGCAAACCCGGTGTCCGGTATCTGGTATTGGTGGATTACCGGCGTGGTGTGGCATGGCTCGCCAGTAATTGTTTTATTAATATTTAAAATTATTATTAATTTACGCAATTGTTATATATTCGATATTTCGTATTAAAGACCATATTTGAGAATTCGTTCGCAGAGAATATATTCGAGAATACACGTACAGAAATATGAATACATATTTAACTTAAATGTTCATAGCTGATTACTAGATATTATCCACGGAAGCTAGCTATTACAACGATAAGTCTTGGATATGTTTTTACAGAACCAAAATAACATAGTTCTTCAAGTAATGTAAAGTTCACGGAAGGTACATAAAGATAAGCCGCTATTACAACGACAAGTTTTGAAACACTCTACTGGCTGATGGTGTTGAAGTCGCGAAGGCCATCAATTGTGTGAATATCCCCGTGCCACCTTGTACCTTCATGCGTTTGATGGTGTCGTCTTTCTCTAGTGGTAGGCAATAGAACCGGTCGTTGACGGCGTTGACATCTTTGTTGAGGACTACTGCAAGCTCGTTCTCAATACGCGCCCAGGTATCTCTCATATCTCCATCCTTCACATTCTTCAAGCATTCATCCCACTTGAGGATGGTCTTATCTCCGCCAATCATCTGCTTTGCATGTACGTACGACCACATATGATGGAGGACGAAGTAGCCCACCATGTTGCTATCTTCCGCTTGCTACGCGCACTTGAAATTGTTGTTGTGTCTAAAGCAAATCAGTCCATACCTGTCTTTCCTTATGCGACCTGGTTCCATGACGCCTTGGATGTTGTACTCAAAGAGAGCCTGATCCAGAGTGGTCTTGATATTATCGTAATTTATTTTCTTGTGGAGGGCCGAACCCAAAAAAATAGAAGTACAACACTTTGGCTCGAGAACGATGAGGACCATGTGATCACTGCACAAAACATATCAACAAATATCAATCATATTTAGTTTGATGAAATGGAAATCTAAAAATCAAAGCACACTACTAGGCAAGTGACTTACTACCGACAGTAGGGCACGAGAAGGCTTGTCTTGTCCTGATTCTCTAGCATGAACTTTGACAGATATTTCTTCATTCTCTTACAACCGGCAATGGTCTTGAAGATGTTCAGGTGTAGTATTTCGGGGTCCACAATCGCGACGTCCTAGATATTGTCGACTAAGATAGCAGAGGTTAGGTGGAGCGCCCATAGACGGAGCAAGGATAAAGACAGCTGGCGTAGGTGGAGCATGTGAAGATTTCTTCGAAGGTCACACAGAACACTTCCGAGGGGAATTCATGGCCTCAGTCCACATATTCGTCAAGCACCCTCCCCGCAAAGACCGGAAACTCGGTTTTCTCCTTTAAGGAAAGAAGCCACTTCTCCTATTTGAGGATTTCTTGGTGCAGAAACTTGATTTCGCGGGGCGGGACCACGAGTTGATCCTTCGATAGAATAGGCTCACCCATGTGATATAACCTCAACGGTTCCGTTGTACCACCAGATCTCGGGGTATTATGAACAGGGCCCGGTTGTGTATCCGCCTGATATTGCCTTTTCGAAGGGCGATGTCGCTTTTTTTCCTGGGGCAGGCTTGCTGGCTGGGGCCGGCTTGCTAGGTGGTATAGGTTTACCAAGTCCAAAGCCTGCGTTGACTGCCTTTCGCACCGTGGTTGGACTAAATACTATCCCTTTTTGTGTGTAATGTTGGGTCTCCTCGACGTCTGGTGGCGTGTCAAAAAGAAGACTCTTATTGGCACGAGGGCGGTCCTGTTGAGCCTAAGGAGTCCCATCATGTCATTATCATGCTGCATTTCCGTGTCATCGATGTGCTTTAGCGACATCATGTCACCATCGCCATGAGCATTCAGAAACTGATTGCACGGGTCGTACTCCTTCTCCTGCAACACTTGTTTGCCGGTCTGCACGTTATTGTTAGTACCCAAATGAGATGGACCTGATGTGCTGCCCGTTGCAGGTATTGGACCCAATGGAGATGGACCTGTTGTGCTGCCCATTCCTTGTTGCACCGCCAGCGGCGAGGGTGTTTCTTGTTGTTCACCAATTTCCACCCGAAGTTGTGCCTTCGGCCACTCTAAAATCCAATTTGTGCAATCTCCTAGTTTCATAGTCCCGTCCCCGTCAACTGGTTGAAAGGGAGGATCTACATGCTCACAATCCGCCTCGATAAACATGATTTCGACAATAGCATTGTTAGGGTCCAACGACCTGTTGTGTAGCACGGTGGCTTGCGGATTAATGATGGAACCATATGCAACGGTTTTGATTTCACCGTCAACCGAGGCGAGGAGACTACATTGAGTGTCTACCTGCAAAACATGTTTGGCGTCACCAACTGGTTAGCTAGAGATCCACGCTTGGAACAGGAATTAATTTGTTTTGTGTCGGATGCTTACCGTGAGGGCATCGATATGAGCCCTTGGTGATGCGTTGCCACTGAAAGCGACAGAGAACCGGCTGCTATTATGTGTGCTATTTGCGGCGGGTGTCGTGGGTTTGTCACGTCAGGTGTCATAGATGACTTCGTAGGTGTGGGATTACGCGAGTCAAGCATCTCCGAGCTTGGGATCGCAGGAACAAAGATCAACACAGATTTACCCAGGTTCGGCCCCCTCAATGTGAGGTAAAAGACCTACTTCCTGCCTACCCTAGATTGGTATTGATATGATAATCGAGGTGTTACAATGGAGGCGATCCGATCTGGTACTCGCCGTATGAGCTAGGGTTTGGGGCTTGATAGCTTGACCCGCTCTAAGTCCTGCGAGTCCTCTTTATATACACAGAGGCTCGCTAGGTTACAAAAGGAAACTTCCCCATAAGGAATACATCCACAGAGGCCTACTCGGAGACTACTTGGTCTTCACGTCCTCCGGGATTTGTCTTCTAGATCTTTCTCCTTATGGCGGTTCAATATTGGGCTTGTTCCCAAGTGGGCCTTCATCCGTGCGAGTAAGTTAAGTCGCACTGGGCCGCGGGTTAATCCAGAAAGTATTCCCCCGACATTAGCCCCCAAGCATGGCCTGAACTTCATAGTACTTCTTGATCTTGAATGCTTAGGCCGTGCTTTTCCTTGTTTCGCGGCTTATAATTGTACAGTTTGGCCTTGACTCGCACCTGGAAGATCATCTGACTTCATGAGCTTTAGAGTATCCTGATAGCTTCAAACTTGATGACGACTATCTTCAAATTTTTGATGATAATATGATATAGCCCCCAAGGATTGAGAGGATGTTATGTGGTAATCATCTCAATTCTTCTCAGAGAACTCTGAAGGTCATCACCTGTAACTTGATATCATGAATAAAACAATTGTTAAGTTACAAGTAATTGTAATTGGTGTTGCCGTACTATAAGCAGTACATCGACCTCTAGTTAGGCCATCTGAATCCTTAAGTGGGCACTCGCGCGACTCAGTATTTCCAGGAATATGTGTGTTCAGGGTCGAGAGCGGCCATGATAGGCAATCAAGCTCGATTGACGCCACACCCCAGTACTTTGGCCACATAATGCGAGTAGCAATCCAACTTAAGGTAAATTTGATAATTGCCAATAAATCGGCTGTTTCAGGGTAACAAAGACCCCAAGAAACATAATGATATTGCCATGATAGGCTAAGCTATGATAAGCTTTGATTATGATGACACATAAGGTCGCGCCTAGGTGGCAACCGAGTGTTATACATAGGGTTGGATCGCGCGTAGGTGGCGATCCATGGTGATACATGGGGTCGGTCGCGCCTAGGTGGCGACCAGAGATGATACAAAGTTTACGGCCGCGCCTAGGTGGCGGCCGTTTCTGATACAAGGGTCGATCGCGCCTGGGTGGCGATCAGATGTTGCATAGGTCGCGCCTAGGTGGCGACCAAAGTTGAAGTTCTAGCCCTGAGTGGCTGTGATGATACTCAGCTATAAAGCTGGAAAGGATGATGCTTGGCTCTGATTAGCCTTTTCTTATGTATAGTACGGTCGCAGGTGTGCGACGTTCCAAGGGCGAGGTGCCTCGAGACGATCCTCGAAATCATGGCGTTCGCTGCTTTCTTCCCTTACATCCAGCAGGTAGTACGACCCATTGTTTAGCTTCTTGCTGATGATGTAGGGTCCTTCCCATGGAGAGGACAGCTTATGCATTCCCTTGTGATCTTGTTTAAGTCGCACACTAGGTCGCCTTCTTGAAAGGTGCGGTTTTGATGCGTCTGGCATGATAGCGTCGCAAGTCTTGTTGATATACTGCTGACCTTGATGCTGCCAAGTCTCTAACTCTTCTAATGTGTCCACCGAGTCTTGCCGAGCTATCTCATTATCTGTCTCGATGTAAGCCGCAACTCTTGGTGAATCATGTATGATATCGCTGGGCATGACTGCTTCTGCTCCATAGACCATGAAATATGGTGTAAATCCTGTGGATCTGTTAGGGGTTGTTCTCAAGCTCCACAGTACTGCTGGCAGTTCTTCCACCCAACATCCTGGAGATGCTTCGACCTTTTCAATAAGGCGCGGCTTAATTCCATGGAGAATTTCCTGGTTAGCTCGCTCAGCTTGTCCATTGCTCTGCGGGTGTGCTACTGACGTGAGGTCCAATCTTATCCCATTGTCTGCGCAAAATATCTGTGTAGCCCCTTCAGAGGTGTTGCTCCCATTGTCTGTAATGATACTATGGGGGTAACCAAAGCGGAATATGACCTTCTTCAAGAACTTGACTGCTGTTTCAGCCTCGCAATCTCCCACAGGTTCTGCTTCTATCCACTTTGTGAATTTGTCCACCATGACTAAGAGGTGAGTTTTTCCGTTTGAAGACCGTCTGAAAGGCCCTACCATGTCAAAACCCCATACGGCAAAAGGCCATGTATGGGTATTGTGCGAAGTGCTTGGGCTGGCATATGATCTTGCCTAGCGTATCTTTGACATCCATCGCACACTCTGACAATTTGCTCTGCATCTGCTAATGCTGTTAACCAGAAGAATCCATGTCGGAACGCCTTTGCCACCAAAGATCTTGACGAAGCATGATGGCCACAATCGCCTGAATGAATTTCGTGCAAGATTTTTCGTCCCTCTTCTGGTGAGACACATCTTTGAAATGCTCCTGATACGCTGCGCTTGTATAATTCATTGTTGATGATTGTATAGGCCTTTGATCGTCGTATGATTTTGCGCGCCTCAATTTCATCGTCCGGCAGCACTCCGCGACTTAAATATGCCATGTATGGCTCTGTCCATCCTGGCTGTTCATGCAGGGCTGCGACTAAAGTTGAATCATCCTCTGGCTCTGCAATGTCAATTTCTGCTGGAGGCTTGACTGATGGATTGTGCAGTTCATCCAGGAAAACATTGGGTGGGACTGACTGTCTATTGGATCCAAGCCGAGACAGGGCATCCGCAGCTTCATTTTGTCTCCGATCAATATGTTCAACTTGGTATCCAGTGAAATGTCCAGCAATTCTGTCCACCTCTCTCCTATATGCAGCCATGTTCGTCCTTGCTGTCCCACGTTCCGGAGACCTGCTGTGCCACCAAGTCTGAATCGCCAAAACAGCGTATGCGACTGATGTTCATCTCCTTTGCTATACGTAGACCATGAAGCAGTGCCTCGTACTCCGCCACGTTATTTGTGCAGTTGAAGTGTATCTGTAACACATACCGCAGCTTGTCTCCCTTGGGAGATGTCAGAACAACTCCAGCCCCCGAGCCTTGTAACTGTCTTGACCCATCAAAATGCATGGTCCAGTATTTGGTTTCTGCCATGCTGGGGCAACTTGGATTTCTGTCCAATCGTTAATAAAATCTGCAAGGGCTTGCGACTTAATTGATGTGCGCGGCTCATAGCTGATGTGATGTGGTCCCAACTCGATCGCCCACTTAGCGACTCTTCCAGTAGCTTCTCGATTACGAATGATATCTGCCAATGGTGCTGAACTCACCACAGTTATTGGATGCTCTTGGAAGTAGTGCTTCAGCTTGCGACTCGCCATGAACACTCCAAACACCAACTTCTGCCACTGTGGGTAACGCTGTTTGGAAGCTGTGAGGACTTCGCTCACGTAGTATACTGGCCTCTGGACAGGGTATTCCTTTCCTGCTTCTTGTCTCTCCACAACCATGACAGCACTCACAGCGCGGGAATTTGCCGCTATGTATAGTAACATTGGCTCTTTATCTTTTGGAGCCGCCAGAACTGGAGCATTCGTCAATTGATGCTTCAAGGCTGTCAGAGCTTCGTCAGCCTCTGCGTCCCAAACGAAGGTGTCTGATTTTTTCAGCAGTCTGTACAAAGGTAGCGCTTTTCTCCCAATCTTGATATAAAGCGACTCAAAGCTGCTACGCAACCAGTAAGCCGCTGTACATCTTTTATCTTTTCTGGCTTTTGGAGATCCATCACGGCCTTTATCTTGTCAGGATTGGCCTCAATGCCTCTTTCTGATACTATGAATCCCAATAGCTTCCTGCTGGTACTCCGAAGACGCACTTTGTGGGGTTGAGCTTCATGTTGTATTTTCTGAGATTTGTAAATGTCTCTGCCAGATCACAATAAGATCCTGGCTAACTTGCGATTTAATCACAATATCATCCACGTAGGCATGAACGTTGCGACCTATTTGCTCATGTAGCAATTCTGAATGCATCTTTGGTAAGTCGCACCTGCGTTCTTCAACCCAAAGGGCATGCTGACGTAACAAAAAGCTCCGAAGGGTGTGATGAAGGACGTCTTTTCTTGGTCTTCCCTCTTCATCTTGATTTGATGGTAGCCTGAATAGGCGTCCAAAAAGCATAACAGCTCGCACCCAGCAGTTGAATCAATTACTTGGTCGATTCTTGGCAAAGCAAATGGATCCTTTGGACAAGCTTTGTTAAGACTGGTGTAATCAACGCACATTCGCCACGTACCATTCTTTTTCATAACCAATACTGGATTTGCCACCCACTCCGGATGGTATACCTCTGTGATGAATCCTGCAGCCAGCAAGCGAGCTATCTCCTCTCCTATTGCCTTTCTCCTGTCATCATGAAAACGCCGTAGTGGCTGCTTCACTGGTTTAGCCGCAGGGTTCACTTTGAGGCTATGTTCTGCTAATTCTCTTGGTACCCCTGGCATATCTGACGGCTTCCATGCGAAGATGTCTTTATTTTCCTGGAGAAAAGCAACGAGGGCCTTCTCCTGTTCTTCTTCCATGTGTGCTCCAATGCTAGTTTGCTTGGATGAGTCGCCAGGAATAAGATTTATCTGCTTAGTGTCCTGGGCCGCTTTGAACTTCATTGGTGGCTCAGCAGATGGCGTGGTAACCACACTCATATCGTTTGGGTCCACCTGCGACTTATAACCTTTTAGTTCTTCCGCGGCACAGGCGGATTCTGCGAAAGCCGCATCTCCTTTCTCGCATTCTATTGCTTTTTCTCTATCTCCGTACACTGTGATGACCCCTTTTGGTCCTGGTATCTTCAACTGTAGGTACACGTAGCATGGTCTGGCCATAAACTTAGCAAAGGCCGTTCTTCCAAACAGGCGTGGTATGGGCTCTGGAATTTTACTACTTCGAAGCTTAGGAATTCACTTCTAAAGTTCTCTTCTGTTCCAAAAGTTACCCCGAGGGTTATTTTCCCCACTGGCCGTGCGGACCTTCCTGGGACAATGCCGTGAAATACTGTTGACGTGGGCTGCAAGCTGGAATCTTGAGTCCTAGACGCTGGAAAGTATCGTAGTACAAGATATTAATGCTGCTTCCTCCATCCATAAGCACTTTGGTCAGCTTGTATCCTGCAACGTATGGTGCCACAACCAGTGCCAACTTGCCAGGTTCCCGTACCTGTGGCGGGTGGTCGTCGCGACTCCAGGTTACCGCGTGTTCTGACCACCTTAACCAAGCGGGTGTTGTTGGTATCACGGCGTTCACCTGCTGACTTCTCCGGCTCAATTTCTCTTCTCTTTTGGAGGTATCGATAACTATGGTGTGATACTGCCCCGTCTGTCTGGGGTTACTCGCGCCGTGCTGCCCAATGTTTGTGTTATGAGCCGCACTAGGGTTTCCTTCATGGGTATTCCCCCGTTGTGTTGGCTCTCTTCTTCCACTTTTTGTAATAATGGCATTGCGCCTTGGTATGGTCCGCTGGCCGTCCATCACCTGTCGCATGAAGGTCGCATGGCCGGTTGAACACTTCTTGCATATTGATTGGCCGGGAGCCGTATCCTCGACCCCTTCCACGCTGGCCTCTGAATCCTCCACGCGCATTGGCTACGAGCCCTGAGTGACCATCTTCGCTTTTGCGTTTGTTTTGACTCGTGTTGTTGTGGCTCGTTTGCTGCTGCTGGAGCTTGTTGGAGTTTTTCTTTCCTTTTGCAGCAACCTCCTCTTCTTCTCCGTCTGACGCGTCTCTGGTTTTGTCTGAGCTGGCATATTTGTTAGCCGCAGCCATCACCTCGCTGAGGCTTTGACTTTATCCTTCATGCGACCCAGCTTATGAATCAGCGGCTCAAACTTGCAGTTTTTCTCCATCACCAGGACGGCTGAGCTTGGTGGTATATTATCTGAGGAGTGTATTATTTCTGCCACCCTTTTCATCCAATGGCGACTTGACTCGCCTTCCTTCTGGACACAGCGCTCTAAATCTTCTATATTGCAGAGTCGCTTGCAAGTTCCTTGGAAGTTCTTAATGAAGGCATCCTTCAGTTCCTCCCAAGTATTTATAGAGTTGGGAGGCAAATTTTGCAGCCATATGTGCGCTGCTCCTTCTAGCATCATGTTCAGGTAGCGTGCGCAGATCTCTTCAGATGCGTTTAGGATGCTCATGCCCATCTCGTAATTGTTAAGCCAAGTGGTTGGATCCATGCTGGCGTTATAGTTTGCCACCTTGCGTGGCCCTTTGAAATCTTCAGGAAAAGGTTCCGATCTGATCTTTTCAGTGAAACACGCTGGTCCCTTGAGTCGCGAGGACAGGGCTGTGGGTGCGCCTGCGGGGTTATCTGCGACTCGCTCCTGTTGCCTCTGTGCGACTCCTGACACGTCCTCTGGCGGCCTACTCTGGACGCTTCTTTCTGCCGTAATCCTGTGATTGAATGGTACGAGGGGCAGCTGTGCTTCGGCTTCCGCCCTATTGGCTTGTTGCAGGACTGC
Source organism: Poa pratensis (assembly GCA_947311845.1). NCBI lineage: Eukaryota > Viridiplantae > Streptophyta > Magnoliopsida > Poales > Poaceae > Poa > Poa pratensis. Next base: position 55,051,299 of record CAMZMU010000034.1, on the reverse strand, counting down.
CGTACTTAACATCTGAATCGCGCGCCGCGCCTCAGCGTTGACCGGGTCATCGCCTGTTGGTACCATCTGTGTCAAGATATTAGCCGCAGCATACATATTATCGACAGGGTTCTGGTAATGGCCCTGTGGGGTGTGAAACCTCCTTGGTTGTTGCTGGGTCTCTTGATTTGTCGGTACCCTTCCTTCCGCAGTCGTCTGGATTCTTGTCCCTGCGGCTGGAGTGAGCGGGATTTCCACTGTTGGTTGAGTCGCGCGCAGCTGTGTTTGCGGGTCAACCTGTTGTTGAGTCGCAGCCAGCGCGGCTACTCTCTGCCGCTCCTGTTGGATTCCTTGGTTTATCTGATCGAGCCTGCGGCGCTCTTCTTCCATCCTTCGAACCTCATATAGGAGCTCGGCCCTGGCGGCCTCAATTTCTGTTGCACGGAGGGCGGCGTTCGTGGCTGACACAGGGACAAGAAGTGGGTTGCTTGGGGGTGCCGATGCCTCGGTTTCTCCAGCAGTCCCTGACGCACCTGCTCCTCCGGCCATGTAAACCGCGACTTGTGCCATCTCTTGATCTGGTGATGATGTGATTTCTGGTGGGTAACCCCAGCAACTTTCTTCAAAGGCAGGTATGATGGACCCAAACTCTTGCGAGTCCATGCTTTCCACGGATTCTTCCCCGTCATCGGCGACTTCTTCTATTGAATCGCCTTCCTGGACCGATCTAACGGACCTGCCACCGATGAAGCCGACGAAGACGTTGAAGGATCCGAACGGGATGACGTGGCCGGTCTCCAAATAATCTGCCTCCGGCCCCCAGCTTGAATCGTCGATGAGGGGTGTGCCATTGACCGTGATGATACGGCCAACAACAAGATCTTCAGCTCCCTTCATGGATCCTGCGCGGAACGTGACGCTCTTGACCGCAGGCCCCACGGTGGGCGCCAACTGTCGTGGGTTTGTCACGTCAGGTGTCATAGATGACTTCGTAGGTGTGGGATTACGCGAGTCAAGCATCTCCGAGCTTGGGATCGCAGGAACAAAGATCAACACAGATTTACCCAGGTTCGGCCCCCTCAATGTGAGGTAAAAGACCTACTTCCTGCCTACCCTAGATTGGTATTGATATGATAATCGAGGTGTTACAATGGAGGCGATCCGATCTGGTACTCGCCGTATGAGCTAGGGTTTGGGGCTTGATAGCTTGACCCGCTCTAAGTCCTGCGAGTCCTCTTTATATGCACAGAGGCTCGCTAGGTTACAAAAGGAAACTTCCCCATAAGGAATACATCCACAGAGGCCTACTCGGAGACTACTTGGTCTTCAGGTCCTCCGGGATTTGTCTTCTAGATCTTTCTCCTTATGGCGGTTCAATGTTGGGCTTGTTCCCAAGTGGGCCTTCATCCGTGCGAGTAAGTTAAGTCGCACTGGGCCACGGGTTAATCCAGAAAGTATTCCCCCGACAGCGGGTGCCTTCATCAAATTGACGAATTGCGCATAGCCAAATTCTTCCTTTCGGTCAGTAGACATCAAAGACTTCATTGCCTCGAACAAGGCTTTGTTTTGGGCTTCGCATCGCGCGTCGGCTGCTTTTCCAGCTACAATTATGGCATTTTCTTGAAAGACCACGAGATCGGCTTGTGTGATGTAGCTCTCACTCTCGGCTCTCCTCTTTCCCTTTCTTGCCTCTTTGTCGGCAGGAAAATGGGCATCCAATCTACCAAGACCAGCGCCGTAATCACGGCCACCTACCGGCAGTTTATGTGCAGGCTCACCCTTGGCCTTGTTAATCGACCGGTTAAGCTTCGTGTCCCACCTGGCCGTGGACCCCTGGGATCTTTGATCAGGGTTCTCATAATCTTCAATCTGAAAGAAGGACGTGAAGCATTAATGACGATAAGTCGCGGAAACACCGCAAACAATCGATGAAGGAATGAATTATCAAGTAGCGTTCGACTTCCTTCGTTTTGTCATCAGTGACATAGGCACCCTTCTCTTTATCGAATTTGAACCTGGCCCGGATGAAGTTATGTTCTTTCTCTTCTTCTAACGTCTTCCAGTTGTTATGCACATGGTTTTTCTCCATCAGTGTGTCCTCATTTCTCCACTTTTGCTTCTTCGCCTCCCTGTAACCACGGGTTCCGAGGGTGTGCCGACCGATGCATTTAGTAGTCTGTTCCTTTCCCCATTTAGACAATGTGTTGCTTTTTGGGTCCTTGATATTCTCTTTGAAAATTTCCCAGTTCTCTTCACTAGCCGAAGGCCATGTTGCATGTACATCCTCAAATCCTTTTCCTTTGTCAAGGAAGTCAGTTCTCGCCATATACTTCCAAGAACTCAAGGCCTTCGAAAACTTGCATAGCACGTGTTCGTTTACCAGATTGTTTTTCTGGTTAGTGTTGTTGTAGGGATGAGGGGAAGGCAAATCTTTGGTGAAGCCTTCTGAGGAGGTGGTCGCGCAACGCCTCGTTATTTTTTCCCTCATGGTTGTATAGTTTAGGTTGCAGACTTCTCGGACGATGCATCCAACGGTGTTGCCGTACTCAGAGTGGGCGCTGAGAGTACTTAAAGGCTCACCCGAGGAGTCCAGTCGCGTGACCTTTATGGTTCCGACCTTGATCGTGTTTCTGCTCCTACCCTTCCTCGTCGCTGAACTTTGGGAGTCGGTGGGGACGGGCTCATCTTCATCCTCCGCCGCGTCTTCGTGACGAGCATCTTCGGGATGCACGTCTTCGTGACCACTCGTCTCGGAGTCGGACATGTGCTCATCTTCCGTGTGGGGCTCATTTTCATGCGACACATACTCGGGGTTTATAAAAGCCAGGGACATGCGGATATGTCCCGACGAAGTGAAACCGTCGATGTTTCCGGACATCTACAATTGTTAGAGAAATTGGATGATATATCTCCATTGTACATAAATCTCTAAAATTGTTGGGTCATGCCAAAAAATTCGGTATGACCTTTGCTAAAAATGGACATATTGAGCAACAGAAATTCGACGAAACAGACGTGAGTCAACATTTCGTCAAAACATTGGCACTCATACCTGCATAAGAAACAACAATAGACCCGAAAATGTTCGCGAACAACACAATTCATATACCTCAGCCACATATTCTTCTCAAAATGAGAACGCAATTCTAGTTCATCTCCATATATACCCAAATTCATCTCCCCAACCTGCGGTAACCACATATATCTCGAAATAAAATCCTAGTTCATGCTTCAAAACATGTAAAATTGGTCTCGGCATTTCAACAAACACCTCGTGAGCGACACCGGGTGGAGGGGAAATGGGTGCCATACCTCTCGCCGATGGCGGCTCCGGCGGCGGCTCCGATGAAGGCATGGGGGGCGAGACGCAGTCGAGGGAGACAGCGGACAGTGGTTGCGCGGTGTCGGGTGGAGGCGTGGCCAGCGTCGAGCGCGTGTTTAGGGGGACGAGGCGTTCCGGCGGTGGCGGCGGCGAATGGTGTTGGAATTTACTAGTATTTACTAGCACAAGATAAATTCAGAAATTCTCATTGGCACATTATTATATTTTGTTAATTGGGAAAATTAATGAGTCATTGATTAATTAGTAACGGTCACGTTTATTACGGCCGTTTCTAATTCATTAACAGACACGGTTAATACAGCCGTTTCTGAGTCATTGATTAATTAGTAACGGTCACGTTTATTACGGCCGTTTCTAATTCATTAACAGACACGGTTAATACAGCCGTTTCTGATTCACAAACACGTTTATTGTGACCGTTTTAAATTCATAAACGGACGTGTTTAATACGGCAGTTTCTAAATCATAAACGGACGCGTTTATGAGAGCTGCTTTGACACCCAACCTGCACTATATAAAACCGAACCAAGCCAATTTTGGCACTGTCGCAGCAGTGGAACATGGGGTTCCCCTGATGATGCCAAAGTGGGTCCTCCACTGGGGCCCACCAAGAAGATGGACAAGGCAAGGAGTCAAGTACAGCAGATGGGTTAGCCCATCTGCCTCAAGGACACCCGACAAGTTCGACATCAAGTCTCTGCGGCTAAGTACCAGGTGACCTTTCGGGTCACCCCCTCGCCCGGAGAACCAGGCAAGACACCCGCGGGTCCGTGCTCCCGGCAGGAGGCCAGGCGCGCCCCCGGGTATCCATCCGTACCATCGAGAGGATAAGATCGCCAGCTCGCCGGAAGTTGGTGGAAGACTTGGGCGCCAAGATGAAGGCCGCGCCCTGGTGACGTTGCCACGAGCGTAGTTGGTGGAGCGGACAGGCTTTGTCCGTCCCACCTTTTCCAAGGGCGGACGACCACGCTGCCCTCCTCGGAATGCTTGGAGGAGAGAGTGCCACGTCTCCTCCAAGGACCGCCGAGGGGTTTTTCCCGCCAAGACCCCTCACACCTCTCGCGTGCCCATGTCGGATCCCCTTAGCCTATAAAAGGAGGACCATGGCACCGAAGAGAAAGAGGACGAACCAAGATAGAAGCAAGCTAGAGCTCCGGCAAGACTAGACTAGGGTTTGGAAGGTAGAGAGAGGTGATCTCTCCAGGGCAGGATCTGCTCTTCGTCTACCTCCGGCCGAAACTCTGCCGGGTTCACCCCAGAGCACCCTTGTACACCACTCCATGATGAACCTCTCAATCCAGACATGCAGGAGTAGGGCTTTTAGTCTCCGGGCGGCCTGAACCTGGGTAACTCTGTGTGTCCTGCTGTGTTGTTTGATCTCTCCCTCTCGACGAAGAACTTGGCGTCCTTGCTCCCGGGTAAGGCGTCTTCCAGCCTCCTTCGCGCCCCGTGCCGAACCTAAAAAGGGGGTATCATCTACTCCTGGTGCCCGTCATCCGAGACACGACATCTGGCGCGCCAGGTAGGGGGTGCAAGCGCTGGATTCGTCTTCTTCTTCTTCATCGACCTCAAGTTCAGCGTCAAGTTCATCGTCAAGTTCTGCGTCGAGCTTCTCGTCCGTGACAAGATCCGCTCCAAAACCTCCGGCGCCTTCGGAGCGGCATTAGTTTCGGCTCTCACAAGCGAGGCGCCGAATTCGACGGCCAAGATGACAAAGAAGAGAAAGGCTAAGGCAACCATGGAGTTTCTGCGGTATCCAGGGCTCGGTTTCGTCCTTGGGGAGCCCTCGCCGACCTCCGCCACCAAGGGTCGGGACTTTGGAGTGCAGTTTGTACGACCAGCGGCGTATATCAGTCCTTTAATCAGTGAGGAAAGGCCTCAGGAAAACGCCATGAGCATCGATGTACCTTCCCCCTCGTGGACGCACGAGGAAAGGGAGGAACTCTGCTCCGACGTGACACCTGCAGCGCAGCCTCTGAAAGGCGAGGGCCCAGATCAGAGCACGGATGATGATCCTCACCTAGAAGATCCTCTCATCTACGTGCCCCAAGAGCTCAAGATTCCTCTGCGCAAAGATGGCCAGCCTGGAGTGTGGTGCATGTACCACAGATCTGATAGACACAGTTTGGAATAATGTCGCCAGTTCAACGATATTCAGTTAAAGCAGAAGAACGGGGAGTGCTATGCCTGCGGCGAGCCAGGACACATCTGCAGAGATTGCCCCTTCACCAAGAAACCAAAGAAAACCAAGGCCAATCCCGACGCTCCACATAAGGGAAAGTCTTTCTGGACCTTCGCTAATGCCTCTACTCAGACTGAAGAGCGTGAAGAGCCAAGCCCGACCCAACAGACACAAGATTGTCAAAGATTAACTGCTGCCAGTTGGGACCAAACTTTTGTCTGCGGCAATTCTGACGAAGGAGAATGGGAACTCCCGGGTCATATAGTGACAATACACCCGGGACCGAGTGGACCTCCCCAGAAGTACTGGATCGCGAAGTGACTAGCTTCCAGTCCTCAGAAGTAAACATCATCCGAGTCTCCGGGCCGGCATTTCTATCATGCCAGCCAGTTGCCGGATCACCAAGACGGTGAGCTCCGGGTTTTGCAGTAAGAGGGTCTCCGGACCGGCATTTCTATCATGCCAGCCAGTTGCCGGATCACCAAGAAGGTGGCCTCCGGGGTCTCTGGACCGGTGTCAGCCAGTCAGTTGTGCCTTCGAGCGGCATGCAAGGACCAGTCCCTGCAAGGGTGTATTGGGCCCTTGGGTATATTTCGGCACGGAAGCCCTGTTCCTGTCATGAATTGTGGGGCAGGGCAGAATTATGTCTGAAAAACGACATAGAAGACACGCCACAGCGGCAGCGCGACGAAGTAATTGCCGGAATATACCGAAAGGAGGTCAAATGCGAGATAAGTATAAACGCGCTCGCGCGGGCTTTTTCCCGTTTGCATTGGTTTTATACACTTTGGCTAAAGCGAAAGCGGGCGTAATCTTGGGGTAGCGCCTCCGCGACAATACTGTCAGTTTCCCTCGGGCAGTGGAGTCGTGGGCTGAGGTCCGTACGGTCAAGACCGGTGGGTCCCTGGGGGGGTTGCGCCCTGTGTCAGCAATTCAGAACAGTCTGATTGCTCACGGCTGGTTAGCGCTCGCGCCCTTGGACCCTTCCCGAGTGTGTTAAGCCCCCACGAGTGCAATAAAACTCATGTAAATCGGGAAAAAGTTATTTACATTTCAAGTACAAAGTTCATAAGCCTTTCGGCGGTACAATTGCAAAAGCTTGGTTCACGGCCTTTGGCATTGCCCTGTCCTTTGCAGGACCTTACAGGTTTACGGGTTGTCTTCACGGGAAAGATGCCCCAGGATCTCGTCCACTTGGCCAGCAGCGTTAGGAGGAGTCAGCATCCCGGGTCCCAGCCTCTCCAACTCGGACATCAGCGAAAGCTACGGGTGCTGCTGGTGGAGGGCCACGACTATGCGGGTGATGGCCTGCCGGATAGCCTGCTCTCCTTCCGGGAAGGGGCTCTGCTTGTCCGCTCCCGGACACCCCTAACCAGTGTCGCCACGTACTCCAAGAACGCAGGATAGTGCATGAAGGAGTGGGAATGGTCAACCTTGAGGGTGGGCGGAGAAGACACCCCCAAATCAGTGAACTCTTTCACTATTCTCGAGGACCACGTATACATCTTGAGCAAGATGTTGTGATCCTCGCGCGGTGAAGCTGGAATTGGTGTTTCTCCTTCTCCAACGCCGCTTTGGCCTCCGCCAGCTCGGCTTGAACCGCCTTAAGCTGGGTAGACTTCTGCTCGCGCAGGTCCCAGGCAATTTGCGCATGTGACTTAGATGCTTCCATTGCCTCGCGGCCTGCTGCCAGTTCGTCGGCCTCATCCTTCCGGGTAGCTCTCGCCCGAGCTGCGGCTTCACCCTGAATGCCGCCGCCTCCTTCAGGCGCTGGATCTGCTTCTCCAGCTCTGCCCGATCCGCAAGCGCACCTCCTTGGTCTTCCCCACTGCGAGCAAAGGCCTCCCGCTGCACAGCTATGGTATGGGCGCTGGACTTTACCTGCCGCCTGAGATCCTCCCTCTCATCCCGGATCCGCTGGGATTCCTGTCTTGCTTGCCGAAGGCGCTTTCGCTCATGCTCAAGATCTCCAGCCAGCCGCCTGAGACGCCTGTCCTGGGATTCGATAATCATGTCTTTGGCTCGCAAGGCCTCCGCGTTTTCTAGCTCAACTTCCTGTCGGGTCCACCCTGCCGCGTTTTCCATCCCCTACTCCAGGCGGACCTCGTCTTGGAAGGATTTCAGTTGCATCTGCTCCAAGGCTTTGAACTGGGCTTGTTCCTGCTCCTCAAAGTCGCAAGACGCTGCTGTAGCTCCCACTCTTCGCGAGCTATTCTAAGCTCGCGGGCATGGAGCATCTCCTCGTCCGCAGCTATCCTCGCCTCTCGAGCACACAAATCCTCCCCGTCACCAGAAGCAGCCTCCGATCGCCTCTCTATCTCGGCGCAAGCAAAGGCAAGGAACTCCCCAGCGCCGGGGAATGCCCTCGAGAAGCCGGCTTCCCGTGTACCTTCCCTTGACGGGAGAGAAGTTCCACGCGAGGATTGACCGGTCTCAATCCTGCGTTCTAGACGAGATTCCGGGGGCTCCACGTCGAGCCTGCTCCCGGGAGAACCCGCCGCCTCAAGTTCTGCGTCAACAAGCGGCAAGTCAGTCTTCAAGGGCCGTGCCACGGCCGCGAAAGGACCATGTCCAGAGCTTTGGGAGGACTTACCCGGAAGCATCGAGGAGCTCGCTGGCGGTTCCGCCGGGGAAGTCATCTCTTGAGTTCGGGGAAGGGGGTCCACGCCGCCATCTCCCTCTTTTTCTGGACGTCACGCTGTAAAGACGAAGTCTCGACAGGAGCCGGGGGCTCCTCCGTGACCGCGACAGAGCTCTCCGCGGTCTCCCCAGCTTCAACGTCGTCTTCGACCCGGCGGCATTTCCTGGAACTTCCGAGTTCCGGGGATCTACGAATAAAACAAGGCATCATGTCATTGAAGCGTCAGGCAAAGATTCGTCGCTCGGAGTCGCAAGGACTCTAACTTACTCTCGAGTCCGCTTGGCTCCGGGGACGCTCCAGCTCCTTCCTTTCAAAGCGCCGGAAGGGATCGGCAATGACAGGCTCTCCTCGGCGCCATCATCCGCTAGGAGCGGAGGAGGGAGAGCTTCGGAGTCATCTCCCGACTCTGGCTCGTCAAGTGGGTTTGGGTGCGCTGGCTGCTCCGAGAGCAGTTCCACCGCTGCACCCTCGACCTTCGTCCGGACCTCCCTCGCCTCTCGGGGAGAGGCAAGGTCCGCATTCCCGGCAGGCTCATCCGAGGCAAGTTCTCCCCAGCTTCGTTGTCGGATAGTTCAGGACCTTCCGGGGAAATATCTCCGCCAAACAAGTCAGCAGCTGTAGAAGACCCTTGACCCGGCGCGATCTTTTGCGCTGGAACGGAAGGGGATCCAGGAATTCTGTGCCAGCAATCCCAAATGCGTTGCATGCCGGCATGCGGGTCCGAGCAACCGCAGCACCTGAGCCATCAAAGAGGGGAAGCACTCCTGGCGGAAGATGAAAAGGAACACCCGGAAGCAGAAAGAGCATCTTGCTTGACCATTCTTTCCATTGTAAGAGGAATCCAATCCTCGGCTGAACCTCCCACAGCGGCTGTGACCTGTGCTGCAGCGGGGCGATTCCTCTTCGGATGAAGTCACCCACAATGGCGGAGCATGTCATTTTTGGTCGTGGAGCTCGGTTAGTCTTTCAATGATTGGGGTAAGAGCTGGATCCTGGGAGCTTCTGTCCTTGGAATTGGCCAAGCGCTCGGCAGGAAAGGTTGGCGTCAGGAGGTGGGGATTGAAGCCTCCCACTGAAATGAAGTACCAATTGTGTCTCCACTCTCCCCAGTCCGGTTTAAGCTTCACAACTGGATATTGGTGCGCCGACGACTTCCTGAGGCGAAAGGTAACCCCGCCGGCTATCCACTTCGACCTTCCCAGGCGGGGAACAAAGAAGTGGCGGAACAAGGCCACCGAAGGCATTACCCCGATGAATGCCTCGCACACATAGGCAAAGGAGGCCAGAATCAACACCGCATTTGGATGCAAATGAAGCATGTGCAGTCCGAACGCCTCCAGGATGGCGAGGAAAAACGATGAAAAGGGGGGCAATAGTCCCATCACCGAGAAGTTGTGGAAGATGACCACTTCATCTTCCCCTGAAGACCTCTCCAGGACGGATTCCCACTTGTTCTCCACCGCGGAATTCCAAAGCTATTGTGCGGCGAGCAGGATCCACCTTCTTCTCACCAGCATACGCGCTCGGAGAGAACACAGCCTGCATCACCCTCTTCGGGGGAGGCACGGCGGCGGCGCGAGAGGCTTCAATCGCCGCTTTCTCTGCTACGGATTGCTTCACTTTCCGCACTCCTCCCCTCCCGCGCCTGGGCGCCATGAGCGGCAGAAGAGTGGACTCTCTGAAGTAAGGTCCAGGAGGCCGGAGGAAGAGGGCGGCGCTCGGCGAAGAGGAAGGGTCGGATTCCGGTGGCGGTGAGTTGGGGATTTCGGAAGATTTGGGGAACAACTGCCGCAGCACTGCGAGGTGTGACTCATAAGGCTTCCCACGCGTCACGTCGCGGCCCCATTACTCCGACTGACGCGGGGATCGAGGGGGCGTTCCGCTTCAAGCGCACCCTCCCGTTGGATTCAAGATAAATGTTGGCCGTCCGTGCGAACCGCAACGTTCGCCACGACCAAGTCCAAGAGAAACTCGGGGGCTCGTCTCTACTTCGCCCTGGCGAGCCCCAGGCAAAGCAGACAAGTCGCCGGGTACCCACTTTGGCCAACTCTTTGGCCATAGCCCCGGCAGCAACTGAAGCAAGAGCCGCCGGGACCATGCCCGGGGGCTACTGTCGCAGCAGTGGAACATGGGGTTCCCTTGATGCTGCCAAAGTGGGTCCTCCACTGGGGCCCACCAAGAAGATGGACAAGGCAAGGAGTCAAGTACAGCAGATGGGTTAGCCCATCTGCCTCAAGGACACCCGACAAGTTCGACATCAAGTCTCTGCGGCTAAGGACCTGGTGACCTTCCGGGTCACCCCTCGCCCGGAGAACAAGGCAAGACACCCGCGGGTCCGTGCTCCTGGCAGGAGGCCAGGCGCGCCCCCGGGTATCCATCCGTACCGTCGAGAGGATAAGATCGCCAGCTCGCCGGAAGCTGGTGGAAGACTTGGGCGCCAAGATGAAGGCCGCGCCCTGGTGACGTTGCCACGAGCGTAGTTGGTGGGGCGGACAGGCTTTGTCCGTTCCGTCCCACCTTTTCCAAGGGCGGACGACCACGCCGCCCTCATCTGAATGCTTGGAGGAGAGAGTGCCACGTCTCCTCCAAGGACCGCCGAGGGGTTTTTCCCGCCAAGACCCCTCACACCTCTCGCGTGCCCATGTCGGATCCCCTTAGCCTATAAAAGGAGGACCATGGCACCGAAGAGAAAGAGGACGAACCAAGATAGAAGCAAGCTAGAGCTCCGGCAAGACTAGACTAGATTTGGAAGGTAGAGATAGAGGTGATCTCCCCAGGCAGGATCTGCTCTTCGTCTACCTCCGGCCGAAACTCTGCCGGGTTCACCCCAGAGCACCCTTGTATACCACTCCATGATGAACCTCTCAATCCAGACATGCAGGAGTAGGGCTTTTAGCGTCCGGGCGGCCTGAACCTAGGTAACTCTGTGTGTCCTGCTGTGTTGTTTGATCTCTCCCTCTCGACGAAGAACTTGGCGTCCTTGCTCCCGGGTAAGGCGTCTTCCAGCCTCCTTCGTGCCCCGTGCCGAACCTAAAAAGGGGGTATCATCTACTCCCGGTGTCCGTCATCCGAGACAGGACAGGCACATATACGCAACACATGGTCTCGCACCACCGTTCCAAAACCTTGCGCCGCCATCTTCCAAGTCTTCTCCATCCCATCTTCCGGCGTGCACCGGTTGAAGGTACAGTAGGCCTCCGGAACCCCGCCTCTTGTGATCCTGTACGGGAGAGGGGCGATCAGGTTTTTGGGGAGCGCACTCGCGCGACTACTGGCATCGAGTTCTTCCCCAACGACGACTTCTTCCCCGACATCGGCAGCCTCTTCATCGACGACATGGGCGACAACAGCAACGCCAACGCTTCGGCTGCCGCTGCACCGTATGATTACTTGATCTTCCTGTTTACGATACTGCTACAGTTTCTGCTTGTAGTAGTTGCTTTAGATTCGTTCTATTTATCTACTATTCAAGTAGATCGCATGATTAGTATAATTCTGGTTATTCTAGTCATAAACTATTTACTGTTTTCGCGGATTAAATCAATAGCTAAATTGCTTATATATTCAACAATCCAAAAACCTGATTATAGGCAATTTGCTGCGCCTGGCTTTCTCGCGTCTATGAGGCCGTTTCCCTTCAAAGGGGTACAGTATAAACGGTGGCGCATGAGAGCAGTTTACTGGTTTCAAAACAGTAACTGCTATGCTGCCACCAAAGGCAAGCCTGAGGGCGATCTCAATGCTGAACAACTGGAAGCTTTTGAGAAGCTCGATACCCTTTTCAAGGGTGCCCTTCTGAGTGTTCTTGACGACTCCATTGTGGACTCGTATATGTCGTTTGATAACGGCAAGGACATGTGGGATGCGCTCGAGGCCAAGTTTGGTGCCTCGGACGCTGGCAGCGAGCTGTACGTCATGGAGCAATTCTATGACTACAAGATGACTGATGAGCGCTCTGTTGTACAGCAGGCTCATGAGATACAGTCACTCGCTAAGGAACTTGAGCACTTTAAGTGTAATTTACCGGACAAGTTTGTTGCCGGTGGCATTATCGCCAAGCTTCCACCTTCGTGGAGCAACTTTGCTACTTCTCTGAAACACAAGAGACAAGAGTTTTCCGTTTCGGATCTCATTGGGTCGCTTGATGTTGAAGAGAAGGCGAGAGCAAAGGATACACGTGCTCGAGTTGCTGAGGCTGGTTCTAGTGCCCATGTGGTACAGAAGAAGAATTACCAGCCGCCCCACAAGCCCAAGTTTAACAAGAACAAATCTGGGGGTAAAGGCAAGTCTGACGATAGGCACAAGCCTTCACAGTCTACCAACTTCAAGAAGAACAACAATAAGCCAAGGAAGGGAGCATGCCATGTTTGCGGTGATCCGAATCACTGGGCACCTCGCTGTCCTAACCGCCATGAGCTTCGCACATCGGAGAACAGCGGCAAGACTGCCAATGTTGTCATCGGCGACACTGAGATGAAGGAATCTGGGTACGGTATATTTCCTACCATTCTTTCAGTTTGTCATTCTCCTGAATGGTTGATTGACACTGGTGCCAATGTACATGTTTGTGCTGATGCTTCCATGTTTTCTTCTTACCAGGTCACAGGGACTTCTCCCGTGCTGATGGGGAACAACTCACATGCTTCTGTTCGTGGTGTTGGTACGGTCGATCTGAAGTTTACTTCGGGGAAGACCGTGCGCCTGAAGAACGTTCATCATGTGCCCTCCATCAATAAAAATCTCGTTAGCGGATCTCTTCTGTGTCGAGATGGTTATAAGTTGGTTTTCGAGTCCAATAAAGTTGTAATATCTAAGTATGGACAATTTGTTGGTAAAGGCTATGAGTGCGGAGGCTTGTTCCGCCTATCTTTGTCAGATATTTGCACCAAAGTTATTAATCATATTTGTCACGAATTTGAATATAATGTTTGGCATTCACGACTTTGTCATATTAACTTTGGTTGCATGACGCGGCTAGCTAATTTGGATTTAATTCCGAAATTCACTACTGTCAAAGGTTCCAAGTGTCAAGTGTGTGTGCAAGCTAAGCAACCTCGCAAGTCTCATACGGCTGCGGAGGCAAGAGACTTGGCGCCACTGGAACTTATACATTCAGATCTTTGTGAGATGAATGGCGTGTTGACAAAAGGCGGAAAGAAATATTTCATGACGCTTATTGATGACTCCACTAGATATTGTTATGTGTATTTTCTGAAAACAAAAGATGAGGCTTTAAACTACTTCAAAAACTATAAAGCTGAAGCAGAGAACCAACTTGATCGAAAGATTAAAAGGCTAAGGTCTGATCGTGGTGGAGAATATTTTTCCAATGAATTTGATTCGTTTTGTGCGGAACATGGTATAATACATGAGAGGACGCCTCCCTACTCGCCTCAGTCAAATGGAGTGGCTGAAAGAAAGAACCGAACTCTAACTGATTTGGTTAACGCCATGTTAGACACTTCGGGACTGTCTCAGGCATGGTGGGGGGAGGCTCTATTGACAGCTTGTCATGTCCTAAACCGAGTTCCCATAAAAGATAAAACTGTTTCTCCATTTGAGGAATGGGAAAGGAAAAAGTTGAAACTCTCTTACTTACGTACTTGGGGCTGTTTGGCGAAAGTCAATATTCCAATTCCCAAGAAGCGCAAGCTTGGACCAAAAACCGTGGATTGTGTTCTTCTGGGCTACGCTTTTCATAGCGTTGGTTATAGATTTTTGGTAGTCAAATCTGAGGTATCCGACGTTCATGTTGGTACGATTATGGAGTCGAAGGATGCGACTTTCTTTGAGGATATCTTTCCCATGAAGGGTATGCCTAGCTCATCAAATCAGGAGATACCTAGCACATCTAGTCAGGAATTAGCTGTTATTCCTGAACCTACCATTTCGATAGAACACACTGATAACCCTGTGGAGGATGACAATGAAGCTCCTGTTAGGAGCAAGAGACAGAGGACTGCAAAGTCCTTTGGTGATGATTTCATTGTGTACCTTGTTGATGACACCCCTAGTACCATTTCAGAAGCCTATGCATCTATTGATGCTGACTACTGGAAGGAAGCTGTTCGTAGCGAGATGGATTCCATCTTGGCTAACGGAACCTGGGAAGTCACTGATCGTCCTTATGGGTGTAAACCTGTAGGATGTAAGTGGGTGTTCAAGAAAAAGCTTAGGCCTGATGGTACTATTGAGAAGTACAAGGCGCGGCTTGTGGCCAAGGGTTATACCCAGAAAGAAGGTGAAGACTTCTTTGATACTTACTCACCTGTGGCTAGACTGACCACGATTCGAGTGCTACTTTCATTGGCTGCCTCGCATGGGCTTCTCGTTCATCAAATGGACGTGAAGACAGCTTTCCTAAATGGAGAGTTAGACGAGGAAATTTACATGGATCAGCCCGATGGTTTTGTAGTACCTGGTCAGGAAGCAAAGGTGTGCAAGTTGTTGAAGTCCTTATATGGCCTTAAGCAAGCTCCTAAGCAATGGCACGAAAAGTTTGAAAGAACTTTAACTGCTGCAGGTTTCATTATAAACGAATCTGACAAATGTGTGTACTATCGCTATGGTGGGGGCGAGGGAGTTATTCTCTGTCTGTATGTCGATGACATACTGATCTTTGGAACCAACCTTGATCTAATCAAGGAGGTTAAGGATTTCTTATCTCGTTGCTTTGAGATGAAGGATCTAGGAGTAGCCGATGTTATCTTGAACATCAAGCTGCTGAGAGATGGTGATGGTGGGATTACACTGCTTCAGTCTCACTATGTGGAAAAGGTCTTGAGTCGATTCGGGTATGACGACTGTAAGCCTTCTCCGACACCATATGATCCTAGTGTGTTGCTTCGAAAGAATCAACAGACTGCTAGAGATCAACTGAGATATTCTCAGATTATTGGCTCGCTTATGTATTTGGCTTGTGCCACGAGGCCTGACATCTCTTTTGCTGTGAGCAAGTTGAGCCGGTTTGTTTCTAATCCGGGAGATGATCATTGGCATGCGCTCGAGAGAGTTATGCGTTATTTAAAAGGCACTGCGAGCTATGGAATTCACTACTCTGGATACCCGAGGGTACTGGAGGGTTATAGTGATTCAAATTGGATATCTGATGCTGATGAGATTAAGGCCACGAGTGGTTATGTGTTTACACTCGGTGGTGGAGCTGTTTCCTGGAAGTCTTGCAAGCAGACCATCTTAACGAGGTCAACTATGGAAGCAGAACTCACAGCGTTGGACACAGCCACTGTTGAAGCAGAGTGGCTTCGAGAGCTTTTGATGGACTTACCTGTGGTTGAAAAACCAATACCCGCTATCCTTATGAACTGTGATAATCAAACTGTGATACACAAGATTAAAAGTTCTAAGGATAATATGAAGTCATCAAGGCATGTGAAGAGGAGATTGAAATCTGTCCGAAAATTAAAGAACTCCGGAGTCATTGCGTTGGATTATATCCAAACGTCTAAGAATTTGGCAGATCCCTTCACAAAGGGTTTATCACGTAATGTGATAGATAGTGCATCGAGGGAGATGGGTTTGAGACCCACGGTATGAGTTGTCCACAGTGGTAACCTACTCTATGTGATCGGAGATCCCGTGAATTAGAAGTGGGAGACAAGCTGTTGGGCAGCTGAGAGGAGAGTATCCTTATATTATATTTCCCACTCCATGAAGATGCAATACTCTTCTATTCTGTATGGCAGGTTGATATTTATCTTAATGTATTCCAAGTGGCTTACTTTTATAAGCGGAGATGTTGTCCTGCAGAGCATCTCTTGAGGAATACACCTATATGAGTCTGACTGTTAAACGTCGCAGTCCGTGAGAGTTGGGTGCTCTTTAATAAACTCATGAAAGGTCTTGGAGTATGACGCATAAGCTCCACCCGCGGGGAAGCCTTGCGGCAGCTCAGTATTGGTCAAGGGCTTGTGTGAAACTAAGTCGCAGCAAACTTGTAGTTCAAGGCATAGTCCACTATCCAAGTTGTGATCTAGTGTAGCATAAGTTTCTAAGTGGAAGTTCAACTTAACAGTCTCCACTGAGTACCGGTATATAAAACAATGTTTTGGAACTGAATGATGAGATATGAGCCAATGAGACTTTGTGGGGGATTGTTGGAATTTACTAGTATTTACTAGCCCAAGATAAATTCAGAAATTCTCATTGGCACATTATTATATTTTGTTAATTGGGAAAATTAATGAGTCATTGATTAATTAGTAACGGTCACGTTTATTACGGCCGTTTCTAATTCATTAACAGACACGGTTAATACAGCCGTTTCTGAGTCATTGATTAATTAGTAACGGTCACGTTTATTACGGTCGTTTCTAATTCATTAACAGACACGGTTAATACAGCCGTTTCTGATTCACAAACACGTTTATTGTGACCGTTTTTAATTCATAAACGGACGTGTTTAATACGGCAGTTTCTAAATCATAAACGGACGCGTTTATGAGAGCTGTTTTGACTCCCAACCTGCACTATATAAAACCGAACCAAGCCAATTTTGGCACATATACGCAACACATGGTCTCGCACCACCGTTCCAAAACCTTGCGCCGCCGTCTTCCAAGTCTTCTCCATCCCGTCTTCCGGCGTGCATCGGTTGAAGGGACAGTAGGCCTCCGGAACCCCGCCTCTTGTGATCCTGTACGGGAGAGGGGCGATCAGGTTTTTGGGGAGCGCACTCGCGCGACTACTGGCATCGAGTTCTTCCCCAACGACGACTTCTTCCCCGACATCGGCAGCCTCTTCATCGACGACATGGGCGACAACAGCAACGCCAACGCTTCGGCTGCCGCTGCACCGTATGATTACTTGATCTTTCTGTTTACGATACTGCTACAGTTTCCGCTTGTAGTAGTTGTTTTAGATTCGTTCTATTTATCTACTATTCAAGTAGATCGCATGATTAGTATAATTCTGGTTATTCTAGTCATAAACTATTTACTGTTTTCGCGGATTAAATCAATAGCTAAATTGCTCATATATTCAACAAATGGCAGAGCGGGCGCGAGACAGAGGAGAGAGAGGCGCGGGCGTGAAAATAAAAGCGGGTGGGGAAATTTTGGCCAAGTTTTCATATACAATCCTATCGAATGGAATCACCGGCGTGTACTAGCCGCCCACGCCGGTGATTCGACTTTTTTTCTATACATATATCGTCATGTTTTATAATTTCATCTGCTTTTTTAGTTACGCCCCTAAATTCATCATGTTATTGACACTTTTTTTTTCAGTTACGCCCTTAAATATCAAAGTCACATATCACTTCTTGTAGCTTTTTTGGACGCTAATTTACTGATGAACTTTAAATACAAATGCAATACCGCCAAGTATTGGGACTTCTTGTTTTAAAGTAATTACTGGCATGGGAGAACAGTACACGCCAGTAACATTAAAGTAATCACCGGCATGCCCATATATCCACACCAGTTATCTAGCGGGGGGCCCATGTCGATTCAGGATAAAAGTAATCACCGGCGTGTCCGACGGAACCCACGCCAATAAATACTAGGAGATTACTGGCGTACATTTTGCTTTCCACGCTGGTGATATTTTCCTCCGTGGTGGATTTTTTGGGCCACATAACACCGGCGTGGAGCTATCTGGTACACGCCGGTGATTCCAACGTATCACTGGCGTGGACATTTTCCCACGCCGGTGATTAGCTGCGGAAATTAGTCCCAACAGATCACCGGCGTGGGTTTAGCGTGGCCCGCCGGTGATTACAAGCCAGTTATTAGCTGTTTCCTTGTAATGATATGTGCTTCCTATCGTCGTCCCAAAAAAAACATTGCCTCTACTACAATTTATGACTCTCAACCGCAACTCGTGTCTCAAGTGCAACCAGCATATAAACTGAATCATCTCAATTGCAACTCGTATTTGAAATGTGTGTTTTTTCCTACTTAGTTCTTAACGGTAAACATGCGGTCGTCATAGAAATGTTGGGGAATCCTGATGTGAAAACCGGTAGGGTTATTCTTGAGGAATGATCCTACAAGCATGTAATTTGTAGTCAACCTTTAAGCATCCCTGAGAAGTCAAGACATCAGGTCATCACTCCACGGCGCCTTGGTCAAAACAGTTTTTCCTTCACGCATGCATGGACTGTGATTGCGTCTGAGTATGCCGTGCAAGAAATTTCAAACGGCTGCGCTCCAAAATTCAATGAAAAATACTTTCATGTCAACGGGATTACGGGAGCACGCACGAGACGAGACTGAATCGCTCGACGACCTGGACCTGGTCGCGCAGGGCTGCTGAGTAAAACACTGGACCCCAAGGTGGATTATTGGGCTCAAACCGTGGTCTCCAGAACGGGCCACCTCAGACGCCGGATCATTGAAACCAAGGCCCAGACAGTAGAAGATATTTGATCGGGGAATTCGCCAAGCCTGTCAAGGCCTCGAAGACGGCGAGCATTTTGTTCGCATTCTCGCGCGCTCTTCGCTCCAGGCGTAGGGACTAGGAACACACGACGGTGGATCCGAGAGATCGCCGGCATCTCCGGACGCGGCCTCGGAGGCGGCGAACGAGGCGATTTAGCGTCGGTGGAACCTCCGAGTCCGAGGTAAGAGGAGAGACGTCTTCACTCAGAGCAACGCCATCGCTCGGACGGAGACGACAGCCGTCCGTCGCGCTCTGAACCGGAGATAAGGGCAAGTAGACGGTTTTATCTTAAGCCTGCCACGTAAAGATATATGACGAAAAAATATGATATATAATGGGTTATTTTTAGTCTTTATATCTCTGTTACCAACTAGTGAACGTGCACGTGCAACGCACGAATAAACTTAGGATTTCTTCCATATGCTAATCACCACGACTAAATCAAATTTGTAAACAAGATAGTTGTCATAATCACATCATGTGGCCGCCAAGACCCTCGCATGGTGGCGGCGCCGCAAGGCCGTGACGCGGTACACAGAGAAGGGGAAGAAGAAGTTGTCGGTCAACGTGGGCTTTGTGGTTTCGTCTTCTTTGATGGCTTTGCCACATACGCCACTTAATTACGTGGTAAGCTACATACACCGTTTACGCTAATTTTGGTATGCGGGACCAGTAAACGCCGCTGCCACTTACAACCTGGATCACATGACAGCTTTAACATAAATCTAAACTGACATTTTCGGTGCAGGTGACTGCCCCGAGTACCAACATTTCTGACACATAAGTTTATGTCAAACAAATTTTACCAAATTCATTTGTCAATTGCAAATTAAGATGCACGTACATCTCTGTTTTCATTTGAGAGGCAAATCACCTCAATCGAGCACAAGCTCCCTATCGATGCTCTGATGCGTGTTGTGCCAGTCTGAACAAACAATATGGATAATGACTAATGTCTCAGCCTAATGAGACATTAAATCTCAAAGCTAAGAGTGGCTCAAACATATATCCCGCCACTGAAGCTGCGTCCCCAAGGTCATGGGAGAGGCAGCGCAGTGCCCTCCTCTGAGCCGAGGGCGCGGCGGCAGGGGATGCTGCCCCGACGGGCTGGGTCTAGGATACAGTAACCATGCACTTGGTGGCGTCGAGCTGCTGCCTCGGCAATGTTTCAAACAATTCTCTTCTTGATGCTAACCCAGCCATGCTGCAAACAAGTCTATTGTTGAATGTTGATGCATCAATAGAAGGGAAAACCTAAAGTAAACTGCAAAAATGTATCAGCTTCATACACTCCAAGCTATTGAACCACAATTACTTCATAGTAGAATCTGCCTGAAAATAATAACGCCTGAAACAACGAACAGAAGTTAGATGAAAATTTAGCTCCAACTTTCTAAGCATAAAAGTACTAATAAAATATAGTTGGACATCCAAAAAGGTAAAAAAAAAAAGGTACTGTTAATATATAAGATCAAATTAACTGAAATGTCAAATTCAGAGATCAATTAGGCATTGAGGCATATGCAAATACGTATTTCAGGTCGGCATGTGATACTCAAATGTAACTAACCAAACTTTCTAAAAAGGGGAACAACGGAGTACTATTTTCAGGCCACGTCCAGCATGCGAGAACACTCAGGGTTTCATTCATGCGAATGGGACACTGTTATAGATCTTCAAACGAAGGGAGACACAGGAAACAAATGCCCAATCCCTCGATCATAGAGCGAGAATACGGGCGCAAATCGTACTCGATCTGTAGCAGGAGCTGCTGGGACACCGGATTGAGCTCCTTCCAAATCGTACTCGATCTACAGCCTCAGCGGCTGCGGTGCCGGCTCCGGATACGGCTGCGCCCACGCCTGCTGCGACCCGGTGGATTCCTTGCTCCAATTCCGTCAACGCGGCCGCCGGCGGCCGCCGCTACGGCCTGCTGCAGCCCGGCTTGACATCTCTCGTCTTGACCCATCCCCGGAAAGCCGACGCAGCGCCTGCTGCAGCCCGACTTGATATGTCTGCTCCAATTTCCCCAACGCCGCCGCAACCTGCTGCTGCGTCTGAGAAACTGGGACGATCTGCGTGCGGAGTGCGGACCGGCGACGGCGATACGGGGGGCAAGGACATCGCCGGCCTCTGGCAGGTCGCCGTGTGAGGCGACGAGACCGATGACGGGGGGACGCGCGGGAGCCTGCGACGTCTCCGCCGACTGCTTCTCCCGTGGGTCCTCCGGGATCGGCGTGAGAGTAAATCGGGACGATCCTCCCCGGGTCGTCCGAGGCGGGCGGGGCGGCAGCTGCGGCGGGGAGGAGCTGAGGCGCCTGGAGACATCGTCCAGGTCGATGTTGAGGCCCAGCCTCGAGTTCGAGTCCGACATGGGTAGATGGGGGGTAGCCGTTTGCTTCCCGGAAAAGGAAGCTAATGGTGGAAGGACAGGCGTTCCCCGGCGACGGACGGGCTCTCGCGCTGGCTGGCGGCAAGCACGGCGGTGAAAAGCGGAGATGCGTTTGGAGTTGTGGAATCGTTTCTTTCTAGGCGGTGGCAATTGTTGTAATTTTGACGAAAGTGAAAAGGTGTGTTGAGTTGTCAAACATTTTGGCGATCTGGAACGTTGATCAAATATTAAACGGCTGTGATTTAATGTATCTCGAACATGTTTGCTCTTTTAATAGTAGTATAGATTGACTGAACCAAATGAATCTTTACTCCAAGGATTCAGAGAAAGGCCGACTTATAGATTGAGGTACGACACCAAATAGCATAGTGGCTGGGCGTGGAAGTTCAGAGGAGAGCGCAGTCCGTGAAGGAGAGGAGCAGCACGGGCACGATTATATGTGAAGCAGCGGCCGCGCAGCTGGGAGGAGCCACACATCGCCAGCCGATCGGCGAAATCGACGGAGCGTGGTTTGTAATTCGTCTCTCAGCTAGCGCCACGACTGTGATTTATGCAGATTTCGTCAAGCAAACGAAGAGCATGCTCGAGATCACGCGTGCGCACTCACCAAAGATGCGGCAGATCACATTGTGGCCGCCGGGGGCCTGGCCGCCGGAGAGCAGGACGCCGATTTTGAGCGGCTTGGTCGCGACCGGCTCGGCGGAGGGCACCGCAGCCGCGGATGGATGGCCGTACAGGTTGGGGAACAGCTTGGCGATCTCATCTGCAAAACAAGCAGATCGAACCCCGTGAGGATCCAAGTGCGAATCCGTCCAACCCAGCAGCATGGATGGGAGATCTGGGGCCGTATCGTGCCACGACGAGGGCATTGGTACTACTATTGACCGGGGTTTCCGGCGGCGGAGCTGGCGGGCCCGTCGGCGAGCTTGAAGTGGGAGCACAACATCGGGGAGTCACGGGTCGGGGTACCCGAGCGGCGCGGCTTCCATGATTAGCCACCTTCCTGCCCCTCCCCATCCACCTCCGATGCAGGCCTCCGGCTGGATCTTCTCCGCCACGCCAATCGACCGCCGGAAATTTTCCAAGTCGGGTGCCACTTCGGCCGGCGGCGGGCTGCGACACATACGTTCCTTGGACTGCTGCGGCAGAGATAGAGATAGGGAAAAGAAGAAACAGATTCGTACCGGTTCGGTTGGACCAGTACGGTGTCAATTTTGTCGTATTATGTGATTTGGTGGGAGGGCAAAACGGTCCAAACGGACATTATTGAGTTGTCAAACATTGAGACGATCTGGACTGTTTGATCGGATATTGAACGGCTCAGATTTAATGTATCCCAACAAGTTTGCTCTTTTAATAGTAGTATAGAATATCGCTAAATTTGTGGTGACACAATTATTGTTAAACGATCATCTTTTTCTAAGAGAAGACAAACTTCCCTCTCCTACAACTCAGTAATTATCCAACGAGTCTTGTATGTTCCACCGGCCAAAGGGACCGGTGGAGTGAGGCGGTGGCGAGTTTTCGTCTTCGGCTAGGTGGTGTGCGGCCCTGGGGCCGGCGTGGATGTTGGAGCGGTGGCTCCATGTTTTGCCTCCGTCGTGTTACATTGAGGTGTTAGAGTGTCGACTTTGGTCGTTCGGACGACTTGGTCGTCGGCTCGTGTGGGGACGTGGCCTTAGGGCTGGTGTGGATGTCAGAGCGGCGGTTCCGGATGTTCGCCCCCGTTTTGTTGTGTTGAGATCGCCTCCGCCGTGTTGCGTTGAGATGTTAGTGTTGGCCTTGGTCGCTTGTGCGAATTGGTAGCGACTCGATTTGGGGCGTGGCATCGAGGCTGGCGTGGTGTATTGTGTTGTATGGTTTTCGAACAATTTTCCTTATAAATTGTCCAACTCTTTTTGACTTAATCAATCAAAGGCAGTGCCTAGGTTTAAAAAAAAAGATTGGGTGTTTTTCTTTAGACCAAGTTGCACTTGAAAATAACCTATTCTGTAGTGGATTTTTCTCGAGAAAGAGCTGGCCAGTGGTGGTGTGGCTACGGCCGCAGGCGCAGCACACAGCTAGGCAATACTATAAGGGTCTCTCTAACGCTTAGTCGAATGAGAATTAACAAGTCAAGTTGTAACTCATTAGTTGTCCGATGGCACTGAAGCAGTCTCTTATGCAGAAAAGGAAAAGCTGATATTTGACACTTATAAGAGTAGGCTAGGGGAGTCATTTTCCCCTCCAATGCTCTTTGATTTGGAACAGCTTATCACCCCAACTGAAGGCCTTGAGGAATTGTCAGTTCCCTTTACCACCCCAACTGCAGAAATTGATGATGTGGTGAGACATATGCCAGTGGATAAATCCCCTGGGCCTGACGGTTTTAATGGGCAGTTTCTAAAAACATCTTGGCATATTGTTAAGCATGATATTTATCAGCTTTGTTTTGACTTCTATGAGGGGAACTTGAACTTTGAGCACATCAACATGGGGTATATTACACTGGTGCCTAAGGTGGGATCTCTAGTTAATATCAATGATTATAGACCCATAACGCTGCTCAATTGTTGTCTTAAAATTTTGACAAAGCTTCTAGCTAATAGACTGCAGAAGGTGGTGCTTAAGGTTGTGCACAAAAACCAATATGGTTTCTTGAAAGGGAGGACTATTCAGGACTGTCTTGCGTGGGCTTTTGAATATATTTATCAGTGTGAGGCATCTAAAAAAGAAATCATTCTGCTCAAACTTGACTTTGCTAAGGCTTTTGATACGATTGATCATGCTGTCATGTTAAAGATCATGAAGAGTATGGGGTTTGATGATAAATGGTTGAAATGGATAGAGATTATTTTTAGCTCTGGCATGTCCTCTGTCCTATTAAATGGCACTCCGGGGAGACAGTTCCATTGCAAGAGAGGGGTTCGTCAAGGAGATCCTTTGTCTCCTTTGATATTTGTGCTTGCTGCTGATCTGCTACAGTCGGCAATTAATAAGGCTTTTAGGGATAATATTTTAGCTGCTCCTATCCCTTCTAGCAATGATATGGATTATCCTGTAGTCCAGTATGCTGACGATACTATTCTTGTCATGCCTTCTTGCCCTCACCAGCTGCTTGTTATGAAAGAGATCTTGAACAAATATGCAGCTTCTACTGGACTTCATATTAATTTTCATAAGTCCTCGATGATTCCTCTGAACTTGAGTGCTGCTTCGGCTCAGAACCTGGCCACTGTTTTCCAATGCTCCATTGGTCAGATGCCATTTACATATTTGGGGTTGCCCATGGGAACCACCAAGCCTACTGTCCAGGACCTTATGCCTTTGGTTGACAGAATAGAGAGGAAGCTCACAGCAAACTTTATGATGATGGCCTATAGTGGCAGAGTAACGTTGATCAATTCGCTGTTGACTTCCATTGCCATGTTCACCATGTGCTCAATTAAAGTGACACCTAAAATTCTGTTACATGTTGATAAGATCAGAAGGCATTGTTTGTGGAACAAAAAAACGGATGATGGAGAGAAATGTAATTCTTTAATTGCTTGGAAAGAGGTTTGCAAACCAAAGAATAAGGGAGGCCTTGGAGTTCTCGATCTTAAAGTTCAGAATGAAGCCCTTCTATTGAAATCCTTGCATAAATTCTATTCTAAGCATGACACACCCTGGGTACATCTGGTTTGGAACACATACTACACATGGAAGGTTCCTCATGCTTTGTCTCCTTGCGGCTCTTTCTGGTGGAAGGATGTCTTTAAACTTAACCCTATTTTCCGAGGAATCACTAAGTGTGAAATTATATCAGGCTCCAGTGTTCTATTCTGGAAGGACTTGTGGTTGGACACAGAACCGGCTCAGTCACATCCTCGAGCGTATTCTTTTGCTCGGAAGGAGGATATCTCAGTGCAGGATTTTTTGACTTGTGGCGAGTTGGCTACTCTGTTCCATCTTCCCTTTCTCCACAGGCTATGGAGGAAGTGAGGGATCTGCAGCTCTCTACCGCACACTTTTCTCTGTTACCCACGACTGATGGTGAAGATTGGGCATTCGTTTGGGGTTCCAAGGATTATTCTTCAAGCAAATATTATAGATTCTGCTTTCGAAATGTTGTCCCGCATGATGCCTTCCTTTGGCTTTGGAAATCTAAATCCACCCCCAAGCTTAAGTTCTTCTGTTGGCTCTTGTTGGCTGATCGTTTAAACACAAGGAACATGCTACGGAGGAGACACTACAACATTGGAAATAACTTTGCTTGCCTGTTATGTGACCCAGCACCGGAAGAAACTGTGGAGCATCTCTTTTTTCACTGTCCTTTCAGTGCTTCTTGCTGGAACTCACTTGGCATCCACTGGGATCAGGGAGGTGATCGTCTGAATTTAATCTCTGCTGCTAAAACTAGATGGAATAAACCTCTATTTCTTGAGGTAGTAACAACGGCTGCTTAGAGTATATGGAAAGAAAGAAATGGGCTGCTTTTTGGGGGCATCCCAAATTCAGTCTCCTCTTGGAAGATTCGGTTCAAAACTGATTTTGCTCTTTTAGCACATAGGACTAAGTCCTCTATTCACCCCTTTATTCATTCTTTAGTTAATACCTTGTAAGAGAATTTGGATCCGCTGTACATATGTAATTTGGTGTGGTTGGTAATATAGAGGCAGTGGGAGCCTTTCCCACTGTCATAAAAGCTTCAAAAAAAGTTGTAACTCATAATTAGCACGAATTGATACGTCCAAAATGTATCTATAATTTTTGATGTTCCATGCCTATTATATATTGATTACCACATGTTTATCTTACACTTCATATAATTTTTATAGATTTTCTGGGACTAACCTATTAACAAGATGCCACAGTGCCAGTTCCTGTTTTCTGCTATCTTTTTGTTTCAGAAAATCTATTCTAAAAATATTCTCAGAATCGGACGCCAATTTAACTGATTTATTTCTGGACCGAGACGGAGCAGCAGCCAGGAGGACGGAGCCTCACCTTGGCTGGCCACCGACGCCGCCCTTTCGCCTATAAATTGCATCTAATCGGGAAACCCTAGAGACCCGAGCAAAAATCCACGAAAAGTTCCGAGGCCGTCGTCGTCTTCAACCCTAGTTCGGGAGGGTTTCTGCAGTTCTTCCCGACACCTTGCCGGAGGGGAAATCATCACCAGAGGGCTCTACATCACCATGCCTGCCTCCGGAGTGATGCGTGAGTAGTTCTCCACGGGATTACGGGTCCATAGCAGTAGCTAGTTGGTAGTCTCTCCACCTTGTGCTATCATGTTTAGATCTTGTGAGCTGTCTAACATGATCAAGATCATCTTTATGTAATGCTACATGTTATGTTTGCTGGGATTCGATGAATTGTGAAGTTATGATCAAGTTTGTTCATCTATCTATATTATGTTTTATCTATGTTCCTGCATGCTCTCCGTTGTTAGTAGATGCTTTGGCCAAGTAGATGCTAATGACTTTAAGAGAGGGTATTTATGCTAGATAGTGGGTTCATGCCTCTAAAAGCCTGGGCTTGATAGACAGAAACAACTAAGTCTGTAGATGTGCTGTTGCCACTAGGGATAAAATAACCGATGCTTAGCTTAAGGGTACTGCTGTTAAGTCTAATACGCTTGTTTACATTACACACTTTGTTTAATGCTATAATCTGTTGCTTGCAACTTAATACTCATGGGAGACCCGTAAGCTATCTTGTGAGTGGATTATGAGTCATATATGCAGCTAGTAAGCGGTCTATGTATATTGTTGTAATGCCCAATAGATATAACAATGAATATGTGCTTGTCATATATTGCATTGTTATGCGTTTGCAATTTGTCAATTGCCCAGCTGTAATTCGTTCACCCAACATGTATGTTTATTTGTCTTATGGAGAGACACCACTAGTGAACTGTGGACCCTGGTCCTTTATTCCACACTGATACAAACACCGTTTTCACCACGCTCTACGTTACTTCCTGCTGCTACTTTTGTGTTCATCATCATATTCTACACCATACGTTTAATCCTTTGTATTCAGCAGGCCGGGGAGATTGACAACCTTCCTGTTTTGTTGGGGCAAAGTATTTTGATTGTGTGTGTGCAGGTCCACGTCAGTGATCGGGTAACGGCGCCGCTGACACCTTTCTGAAGCTCTTCCAATTCCTACTGGATCTGACAACCTTGGTTTTGTAATCAAGGGAAAACTTTGCTGCTGACTACATCATACCTTCCTCTTGGAGTTTCCCAGCGAACGTGCGTTCCACGTCATCAAGCAACTTTTTCTTGCGCCGTTGCCGGGGAATTGGAGGCTACAGCAAGGGGAGTTACACGTCACCATTCTCTTTACTTTGTTTTTGTCTTGCTTAGTTTATTTTTATTTATCTTGTTTGCTTTTATAATCGAAAAACACAAAAAAATTAGTTCTAGTTTAATTTCCTGTTTTGTTAGTATGTCTAGTTCTACTCCTTATGTCATGAATCCGGAAAATGAAGTCTTCACTTTCAAGCAGGGAAGTGAGGAAAGTTTCAAAGATGCTTGGGCTAGAATTTTGGAATCTTATGAAAAAACTGAACCTAGACTCACTTTGAGCCTTCTTCTGAGTAGTTTCTACTTTGGTTTAGTCCTTTGTTATAGATATGCTCTGGATACTATGGTAGGGGGAGATTTCCTCCGTCATGATGGAGATCAAGCTTTTAATGCCATCACGAAATTAATAGCATCTTCTTTCTTAACAAACAGCAAGATAGATTCAACTATTAAAGACATTACTATCAGATTGGAGATTTTGGAAAAGGATTTGTCTAGAATGAGAAAAGACCTAACTGAAATGCCTAAAACTATTCTGGATAAGATTTTCCCAAATTGGTGTCCTTCCTTTAAAATTGAAATTAATGGAATGCGTTTTGAAGCCTTATGTGACACAGTTACAGAATTTTCTTTGATGCCTAAGTCTATTTATGACTCTTTGGATTTGTGGGGACTTTCAAAATGTGGAATTCCATTGATACTTGCTGATAATTCTATAAAAATTCCTTTGTGAATTGCAGATGCTATTTATACAAGATTTTCTGGAAAAGTCATTCCTATTGATTACTATGTTATTGAATGTGAAGGAGAAGGACAAATTATCCTAGGAAGAACATTCTTGAGGCTCGTGGGAGCAGGAATACACATGAGGGAAGGAATAGTAAGATTTAACTCTATAATAAAAAGTAGTCATACTTTCCCTACCAACACGAGTAAAGGTAATAAATCTAAAGGTAAACGATTTGGACTTGCCATCTTGATAATACTTGATCTTTTTGCTACTGCGCCTAGCTGAAAGGCGTTAAAGAAAAGCGCTTGTTGGGAGACAACCCAATTTTATTTCCTGTTATTTTTTGTTTTCTTGAGTCAAGGAGGTTGTTTACTTCTGTAACAACTCCTTTGTATCTTTTATTTTCGTTTTTGTTGTGCCAAGAAAAGCCTCTAATGCAAGAGGGTGGTAAAGTTTTATTTGCTGTCCAGAAACAGATTTCTGTACCTCACGGTAAAAATTCGTGAAAAATCACGGATTACTATTTTAATCTGTTTTTTAGCAGAAGCCTGAACTTATTACCTATCTTTCGTTAGTTAACCGTTTTCTGATTTGAGCATCGGAAGTGCCTCGAAAAAATTCGTCTTTACGGACTGTTCTGGTTTTGACAGATTTGTCTTTGTTTTGCATTGTCTCTTTTGCAAGTATAGATTCACGTTCTTCGGGGGGAGATCACGATCTTGCTTAGTAACAGTAGCTAATGTTTGAACTAAAGTATGCAATGTGTTTTTACAGAACCAAGTGAGTTTATGTTTTGATGCACTAACCCCTCTAATGAAGTTTGCGAGTTATCTTTGTGTGAAGGAAGTTTTCAAGTATTAGGAGAGGAGGATGATATAAGAAGATCAAGAAGAGAGAAAAGCTTAAGCTTGGGGAGGCTCCCTTGGATCTCCCCAGCATATATCAAGAAGACTCAAGCGTCTAAGCTTGGGGATGCCCAAGGCATCCCCTTCTTCATCAACAAATTATCAGGTCACCTCTAGTGAGACTATATTTTTATTGCTTCACATATTGTGTGCGTTCTTGGAGCGTCTGTGTGTTTTATTTTCTGTTTGTTTTTGTTTTGTTTTCTGATCATAACTTAGTTGGATCCTAGCACTCTTGTTTGGGAGAGAGACACGCTCCGCTTTTGCTTAGAATACTCCTGTTCTTCACTTATACTTGTTGAGTATTCTTGTTTAGCACTGCTATGCTATTAGCTCTTGTTTTTCATGTATCTCTTGTTCAGAGCTATTAGTTCTTTTATAGAAAGTACTCTCTTGCTTCACTTATATTTGTTTGGAGAGTTGTATAATTGGCGTCTGGTTGGAACAGAAAATGCTAAAGTGTGTGGTAGTTGTATAATGGAAAAACTTGCATAGTCTTGTAGATCATTGAACTTTGATAACTTGATTCCTTGCAAATGTTTTGAGATATTAAGAAATTAGATGTTAAATGCTTGCTGGTTAATTAAAGCTAAAATCTGATTAGTGGTTGTGTTATTAAAGCTTGTACCGTACTACAAACTCTTAAAATTGCTGAAGGTGTAGTTGGACTTGATAGCTTCTCATGTCTGAAGGTTTTTGGAAACAACATAGTTGCGTGCTAAGGTCGAGGGATCTAGCGGGGTACTTGTGCCTCCGTGAACGGCCCTCCTTGGGGTAAATTTAATCATGCTCTTAATGTTGAACCTGCTAGTTGTTTGCAATAAACTTGTGAGTTCTTTTTGACTAATGTTGAGCTACGGTTTTTGGCACTTCCACCATCCATATTTTGCTAGCCTCTTCGGTGTTGTGCATTGCCTTCTGCTCACATTGAGAGTTGTGCATACTTCGCCAGTACATCCAACCCCGTGGGAGAACTTCATCTTGTTCTCCTACACATAAGCCAAACATCTTCCTCAAAACAGCCACCATAACTACCTATCACAGCATTTCCATAGCTGTTCCGAGATATATTGCCATGCAACTTCCACCTTACATTACATGACTTGTTGTCATTCATCATTGTTATATATTGCTTTGCATGATTCTATACAGCTGATGTGTGGTTTTACCCATGTTACGCTAGATCATTGCACATCCTGCTACACTGGCAGAGGCATACAGTTTTATACATCATGTTTTGTTCATTATGAGTTATTTGTACCAAAAAGTGTGTTGTCATATTAGAGTGTTGCCCCTACAGTGAGGGAGAGAAAAGTGAAAAAGCCACGGAGGCCATTGAAAAGAGAAACAAAGAAAAAAAAAAGAGAAAAAGAGAAAAAGAAAAAAGAAAAAAAGAAAGAAAAGAAATAAAGAGAGAGGGGGCAACATTACTATCCTTTATCCACACTTGTGCTCATGTTTAGCACCAGTTTTATAGTCATCATTTGTGCTAGTAGCACCTATGCTTCATATGAGAGAGTTCTCATGTTTCATTAGTATAACTATGTGGGGAATTTACGTTATAGAACTTGGGTTGTATATTCCAATGATGAGCCTCCTCAAAAGTGCTCTAGGTCTTCATGAGCAACCAAGTTGGATGCACCCCCACTAGTTCCATTGGAGAGCTTTCATACACTTATAGCTCTATGTGCATCCGTTGCATGGCAATCACTACTCCTTGCATAGCTTCGATTATAAGACTTCCTCTTGTCTAATGATCATTTATAGCTTTGTGAGCCTTTTTCCATTGGCCTTCCAAACCCCCATTATTATTCTCTTTGCCATAACATCCTGGTGCCAATACCAAATGCTTACGCTCACCGGTTGAGTAAAACTTCTAACCAGTGAATTCATTACGTTTGTGATACTTTTGCTTGACTGGATCCTTTCTATGTTTGTGAAAGATTGCTGGATGCTTGAGTAGAAGGATAACTTCTATACTGAATGCTTAAAACATCTATAATGAACTTTGTACGGTTTCATGTCTTTATAGCATCTTCCATGAAAGGTTTTTACTTGTTTAATTGTCTTGCTTTATTCATCTATGTGTTTAATATCAAACATAGACTTTTGCTTTGAATGATTTGATCTCAGCTCACATGCTTTACATTACTATATGATCAAGATTATGTTGGTAGCATGTCACCTCAAAAATTATCTTTGTGTTATCGTTTACCTACTCGAGGACGAGTAGGAACTAAGCTTGGGGATGCTTGATACGTCCAAAACGTATCTATAATTTTTGATGTTCCATGCCTATTATATATTGATTACCACATGTTTATCTTACACTTTATATCATTTTTATGCATTTTCTGGGACTAACCTATTAACAAGATGCCACAGTGCCAGTTCCTGTTTTCTGCTGTCTTTTTGTTTCAAAAATCTATTCTGGAAATATTCTCGGAATCGGACGCCAATTTAACTGATTTATTTCTGGACCGAGACGGAGCAGCAGCCAGGAGGACGGAGCCGGGGGCCACACCAGGCAGGCCGGGCCCACGGCGCGCCCAGGGTGGGGCCGCGCACCTAGGCCGCCGCCCCACCTCGGCTGGCCACCGACGCCGCCCTTTCGCCTATAAATTGCATCTAATCGGGAAACCCTAGATACCCGAGCAAAAATCCACGAAAAGTTCCGAGGCCGCCGTCGTCTTCAACCCTAGTTCGGGAGGGTTTCTGCAGTTCTTCCCGGCACCTTGCCGGAGGGGAAATCATCACCGGAGGGCTCTACATCACCATGCCTGCCTCCGGAGTGATGCGTGAGTAGTTCTCCACGGGACTACGGGTCCATAGCAGTAGCTAGTTGGTAGTCTCTCCACCTTGTGCTATCATGTTTAGATCTTGTGAGCTGCCTAACATGATCAAGATCATCTTTATGTAATGCTACATGTTGTGTTTGCTGGGATCCGATGAATTGTGAAGTTATGATCAAGTTTGTTCATCTATCTATATTATGTTTTATCTATGTTCCTGCATGCTCTCCGTTGTTAGTAGATGCTTTGGCCAAGTAGATGCTAATGACTTCAAGAGAGGGTATTTATGCTAGATAGTGGGTTCATGCCTCTAGAAGCCTGGGCTTGATAGACAAAACAACTAAGGCTGTAGATGTGTTGTTGCCACTAGGGATAAAATAACCGATGCTTAGCTTAAGGGTACTGCTGTTAAGTCTAATGCGTTTGTTTACATTACACACTTTGCTTAATGCTATAATCTGTTGCTTGCAACTTAATACTCATGGGAGACCCGGAAGCTATCTTGTGAGTGGATTATGAGTCATAGATGCAGCTAGTAAGCGGTCTATGTATATTGTTGTAATGCCCAATAGATATAACAATGAACATGTGCTTGTCATATATTGCATTGTCATGTGTTTGCAATTTGTCAATTGCCCAGCTGTAATTCGTTCACCCAACATGTATGTTTATTTGTCTTATGGAGAGACACCACTAGTGAACTGTGGACCCCGGTCCTTTATTCCACACTGATACAAACATCGTTTTCACCACGCTCTACGTTACTTCCTGCTGCTACTTTTGTGTTCATCATCATATTCTACAATATACGTTCAATCCTTTGTATTCAGCAAGCCGGGGAGATTAACAACCTTCTTGTTTCGTTGGGGCAAATTACTTTGATTGTGTGTGTGCAGGTCCACGTCAGTGATCGGGTAACGGCGCCGCTGACACCTTTCTGAAGCTATTCCAATTCCTACTGGATTTGACAACCTTGGTTTTGTAATCAAGGGAAAACTTTGCTGCTGACTATATCATACCTTCCTCTTGGGGTTTCCCAGCGAACGTGCGTTCCACGTCATCACGAATCACAAAGCAAATCAAATGGTCCGGAGCAGGTGCAAGTCCACTTGCAACTCAGTCGAATGAGAATTAAGTTAATTCTCATTCGCATGACGTCATCAAATCGAGTTGCAAATTGACTTACAACTGATACACGAATCACGAAGCAAATCAAATGGTCCGGATCAGTTGCAAGTGATGACGTCATGCGAATGAGAACTAATATAATTCTCATTCGATTGAGAATTAGAAAAAACCGATACTATAACTGTAACCAAAGCCGCCTCGGGACAAGGAAATTTTTGTCGGGGGGAAAAAATTAGTACCTTGTACTTCCATATTTTGCTCGTACTCCCGTGCTCTTGCAACATGGATGTAGATCCTAATAGCAAGTATAATAAAGTGATACAAGTAGGTAATGAAAGTTCAGATATCATATTTTCCCGAGTTTTTTTTTTTTTTTTTGAATTTATATTTTCCCGAGTTAAAGACGAGAGAAGAGAAGCGAGTTGTAAATTAATATCTAGCTGGATCATGCGCCCCAAAAAACTTTGCAATAGTGTGAGGTGGGCTAGATATAAGAAGTTAGTACATCCTTATAACTAATTACTACACGTACTGACTATTAGACTACATGGCAATAAGATATGGCCAGCTGGCTCTACAATTACCGTTGCTCTACAGTGACACAGTCACCCAAAATGTGTTGGATCGAGCAAACAAATGAAAAGTTGAGAAACACGCAGTTTCTGTTTGGATTATTGGAGCTTTGCCCATATCTTGCATACATGATGATATACTAGAAGGAAAAGACGCGCGTTGCCGCGTCCGGTCTAATACAATCAATGGTTAAAAAAAATTAGTGAAACATATATATATAGTAGCAATTATGAAAACAATAGTACCACTCGCTCACTCTCTTGCAACACGATCACTCAGACATCCTCACATAAACATAGAGAAGTATGGAAAGGAACATAATTGTGTGAGTTATAGAAAGAATAGAACTACACCACTCAAGAGATAAAACACATGACCCCATAAAAAAAGCTTACCTCACATACTGAGATAGACAATCAAAATACGACCATAATTATGAAATGTCATGAAAGTTAAATTATGTACATGGTTCTATGAAGATTCCAACAAAAGAATTGAACAAATTTCTGACAATCTGTAGACAATGTACGATATATAAGATGAACATTGAATACTCAAGAGATGATTATTCACGACTTGATTAGCCGTCGAGATACTCAAGGTCATTGATTTATTGTAATAAAAGCAAGTAGACTTTTCTGACATTAATTATCCCACAATCTGTAATAGTTGGTATAATTATGTCCTGTAAATTTCAATCAATTCAATCGAGTACAATCGATACTATGTAAATGGAAGAACATTATACCAACAAAATACTAAATAATGCACCAAAAAACATAGCAAAGTGAGATCTTAAACGGTTTACATGCCATTTTAATCTGAGAAATCGGATCCATATTACATAAAATAAAATATAAACTAAAACAAATGGCATGAATACCACCAATAATTTTGAGTATATATCTAATTACAGGAATGCCCATCTCTAAACATATAGTTGGTCATCTTCACCACACGTCACATGTTATTTTATCATTATACACTCATGAGTCATGACTTTTTCTGCACTCTAACGACATCTGGTGAGGCTAGACACACATAGATCCTTATCAATGTATGATCCAACCATCTACCAAATACACACATGAACTTGCTTACATAATCCGTTTTCTTAATATAAGTGACATATAAGCAAACAAAGTGTAGAGAAAAGGTTCACAAATAAATAAACACATGATCTTTTATCAGTAATTAGGTGGCATCCAACAAAATGCGTCTAACTCATCATACCCCCCCATTCACCATCGAATTGTTGCTCTCGGTATCAACCGCATCTGCGACCATCACCGAGTCGAGCACCACTATCAGCAACAGCGGCATAGGCGACTGATGCGAGAGCTGGCGTGGGTATTCACGTGCAACTATTGCGAGCGATGTAGAAAATATTTCACCTCACTGGCGTTGGGTGCCCACAAAAATATGCATCGACGGGGAGTGCACGTGACTTGCAAGTTAACAATGGACTTGAGAGGCGACATCAGAGATGGAGGTGCCCCGTATTCCAAGAGGCTTAATGGAGCTAAAGCCGTGTATGGAGAGATGGGCAAATTTGCAGCGCAACGGATGTTTTTGGTAGAATACGGAAAGAGGGAGGCAGAGGGAGAGAAATGGTTTTGTGTGGCTTAATCGGCGCGACACTATGGTGGGCGCTGGCGGAAGAGAAAGGATAAGGGAGAGAGTTGATGTAAAGTGCATTTAGCTTTGAGCTCACCACATTTTCTTTTCTTTTTTACAAAAAATGAAGCGACATGTTTAGCTTTCAATATTTGGCCAATAAAGCATACAACTACGTGTATGTATGTACGTGCTCTTAAAGTTTTGTAAGCATTTTGTATTTTCGGCTACACAAAAAGGAGAAATTTTAAGGGGAAATATAGCTATTTTTCTTTTTCACAGTCACAATTTTCTTTTTTGTGTAACTAAGAATACCAACTTTTCACCGAAGATTTAACAAATATATAAAAACATATGTATATATCCAACATTAAGCATTTTGTATTTTGGGCTACACAAAAAGGAGAAATTTTAAGGGAAAATATAGCTATTTGTCTTTTTCACAGTCACAATTTTCTTTTTTTTGTGTAGCTAGGAATATCAGCTTTTCACCGAAGATTTAACGAATAAAAAAAAAGCATATGTATGTATCCAACATTTGTTTTTAGTTGTGAACTATAGATAGGGTCTATGGTCCACCATGGTGTAGTCTAAAACTTAAATTTAACTAAATGATAGCTAAGTGGGGTCCATCTTGATGAGGACATGTGAAGCAAGGAGAATGCAACAATCTTAGTGAGGTTAGTATTTGTAGAAAAAAGAAATTTAAGAGGAAATATAGCTATTTTCTTTTTCATAGTCACAATTTTCTTTTTTTATGTAGCTGGGAATACCGGTTTTTCATCGAAAATTTAGCAAATATATACAAAACATGTGTATGTATCCAACATATTTTTGTGTAGTGTGAACTATAGCTAAGGTTCATGGTCCACCATGGTGTAGTGTATAGCTTAGTATTTAACTAAATAATATTTAAGTGGGACCCAGCTTGATATGGACATGTGAAGCAAGGAGAATGCAACAATCCTAGGGAGCTTAGATATTGTAGAGATGTAGCTGTGCCAGCTTGGCAAGGCACTTGGTACGGCCCATACAGGCCATGTAGTACGTGCATGCCCGTCATGCATTCATAATTTTCTGCACATATAATTGGTACTCCCTCCGTTCCAAATTAGATGACTTGTATTTGTTTAAAAGTGGATGTATCTAGACATGTTACAAGTTTAGATACATTCACTTTTGGACAAATGGAAGTCATCTAATTTGGAACGGAGGAAGTATAAATCTAGAACGTGCTGCCACTGATTTGGATATCGGTGCATAGACAACATAAATTGAAGTTTTGTGCAACTATTCTGGAGTCTGAATTGGAGTAGCTTGCAAGGACCACAAAATTTGGACTCAACTCCTGAAGATAGAATACAGCAGGGCGGTCGATGATCATTCATGCATGCTTGGATCTGTGGACATGATTCAGTAGTCCTGCAGGCCTACCAAGTAAGTGTGGATGGCGATGGACATGTATTTCGCAGCCGTTTCTGTCATGGCTTCCATGCTGTGGTGCTAATGTGTGACGATCTAGCTAGCTGCATCAAGGAGCAGTGTTCCCTCTATGCCATAACATAGTGCGTCTATAGTACCAAATGTATACCATATAACATATACCTATATATCAAAGCAGACCCAGTTACGGCTCCCGTCGCTGCTCCACGTCGATGGCGCACTGTAGCTGCTACAGTTGCGCACTTCTACAGCCGCCGCGTAGTGTAGCAGCTACAGTACACACTGTTTTTTTTTTTTGCCCTTTTCGCGATAATATGTACACGAAATATATGCGCGACGACAAGTAGCTTCCATTCCCGTCATCAGTTTCGAGTTTGGCCGATTCTAACTACTTAATTTTGGATCCAAACTCGCAAAAATATTTGACGAAATTTGTCAAATTCGCCGCACTCAGCTATCCGTTCAAATTTTCCTTACACGAGTAGATGAATATCATCCTTCCGAACGACTTTCATGTTTTAACCTTTTTATTTTCACGGACATAAACATAATTCTCTCTAATCTTCAAATTTGCTATAATTTAGGCTGTGAAAAAAAAAACTAAGCGCTCTGCTCGCCGTGGCCGCCATAGCCACCGTAGACGTCAGCCTGACGTCACGGTGGACCCCACCTGAAAATTGTTTTTAAAAAAAAACCACAAATAACCACGGGAAAAATATAAAAAAATATATCAAAATGCTAAAAAAAAATGGCCAAATACAATCATGTATGAATGATTTAAATTCAAATTGGCCAACATTTATATAATTTTATGTGAAAATACAACCATATACTTCAGCATTCCAACTCAAAATTCAAATTTGCATATTCCAAAAAAAATGACTTCCAAACCTGCAGGTTTTCCCCCCAAGAAAAAATAAAAAGAAAATGGAAAAAATTCCATAAATTTCCATACATAACCACCGAAAAAATATAAAAAATATATCAGACTTAATTAAACAAATTCGGAAAACTATTAAATGCTAAAAAATCAATAAATTTAAATATATCCAACTGTAAAATATAAAAAATATATCAAAATTACCACAAAAAATAAATGCTGACTGTCTATAACATATGATCAAAAAACAAATTTGAATATTTTGAAAATTTAAATGTCTTTCAAATCTGAATATTTCAAAATTTTAAATGCCTTACAAGTCTGATCATTTTACAAACGTACAAAGAAATCAAATATGAAAAACTTCCCAATTTGAAAATTTTCCGAAATCTGAACAATTTTTGAACGTAACCTCTCTTTGCATTTCAATAATTTCAAATATCCACACTTTTAAAATAAAGACATTTCCAAATTTAAATTTTACCACACGGGCGCGGCGGTGTCGCCGCGCGAAATTTTCCTAATATACTTCATGATGAATCTAATGGTATTGGTATTCTAGATGTTAGTATTTTTTCTATAAATTGGTCAAAGTTTACACGAGTTGACTACGGAAAGACCTAATATGCACAACATTTTGGCAAAGAGAGAATATCAAATTATATGCATCGAACTTGTCTGCTCGTGCCAAATAAACGTGGCAATGTATTACAACACTACCAAAAATTTAATTTGTTTCCATATCTATAAGCCTACCCTTAGACCTAGAACTGTACCAATGCAGACTGCACATATTTTTATGAATATAGAAGCATATCGGAATCTTGTTTTCCTATTTAACAACAGTTGAATGTTTTGCTTCCCAGTTGTTCTCGTCCTCTTACTTTCTTCTTCCTCTGGTCACGTTGTTGCATTCCATGTTCTCCGGTCACACCATTTTGCGGTTAGAACGGCTAGGGTTGATATTACTATATCGGTTAAGGGTTCAGATAGAAAATTGCACGGCAATACTAGAAGTAGCAACAAGGGTTTAGATAGAAAACTCCACGGCGATGCCAGAAGGGGCGACAAGGATCCCATTGAGAAGGATCTGAGACGAGAGGAGGAGCGAAAGAGCACGCAGACGATATCAATCCAATGCATGGTCACTGAACCACATGTGCTTGAAGACGTGGATGAGGAACGGCCATGAGGCCATGTCAAAGGCCTTAGCAATGTCGATCTTCAGCGGAACTGAGGGGGTGCGTCGGGCGTGGAGAGCTTTAGTCACAAGCTAGACCATCCTGAACTTGTCATATGTATGCTACGGCCACAGTTGAAGGCTGATTGAATGGCGCGACAAACTTGGGCAGCTCGGACACCATCCTCGAGGCAAGCATCTTGGATAGAAGTTTACCGAAGTAATGGACTAGGCTGATTGGCCGAAAGGAGCCAACCTCAAAACTATTCTCCTTCTTCGGCCGGAGGAGGATGAGAGCGTCATTAAGGCAATGTAGACCCCGAGAGTGGAGGTTGAAGACGGGCATCAGCGCCTCCATGACGTCCACCTTTATAACGGTCCATGCGTACTCGTAGAAGCGGTAGTAAAGCCATCGGGGACCGGGGCTTTGTCGGTGGGGAGTGATTTGACAACCGTTTGTGGAGTCATCCTATTAAGATCCAACTCACTGTATGAGTTATCTTACCATCGACTCTTCGGAATATGTTTGATTTGTGGCCCAAAGTATATGCCTTATCTTCTATATATAAAAGCCCTCCCCTTCAGCCTTCGATCGATGCGGCCACGTCGCCGGGCACTGTAGAAGGCGCGCTTCTACAGTGCGCGGTCGTCTCCGCGCCGTCGATCGCGGATCCGATGGCCCACAATTTTCGGAAAGTTCAGGGACCTTTTCGCAACGACGCGGTCATCGCCGTTCCGAACGCCAGAGGGACTTATTTGCAATTACCGGAGAGTCCAGGGATCTTTTCGCAACGACGCGGTCATCGCCGTTCCAAACGTCGGAGGGACTTATTTGAAATTATCGGACAACCCAAGGACCTTTTCGCAACGACGCGGTCATCGCCGTGATCAAGAGAAACTTATTTGCAATTACCGGAGAGTCCAGGGACCTTTTCGCAACGACACGGTCATCGCCGTTGATGACGTCATCACGACGTCACAGTGGGGCGGCCTGTCAGGATTTTTTTCTTTCCGGAAACATTTTTAGAAAAATGTTAAATCCCTGACAAGTGGGACCGGTTTGTTTAAACAATTTCCAGAAAAATAAAAAAGTTCAAAAATCAATATCTCTGAATATATCCATCGGGAAAATATGAATTATATATCAAAACGATCATAAAAATAAATGCTAACTACTTATAATTTGTATATTTCAAATTGGTAAATATTTGGAGAAAATTCGAATGCATTTTCTCTAATTACAATTAAATATTCATAGCAAAATACAAACATATTTGAACATTCCAACTTGCTAGATATTTGGATATATTTTTAAAAATATAAAAAATGCTCAGAAAAATAAATGCTAACTATTTATGGTAAAATACAAACATATTTGAACATTCCGGTGGGACCGGTTTGTTTAAACAATTTCCAAAAAAATGAAAAACATTCAAAAAAAATCAATATCTCTGAATATATCCATCGGAAAAATATGAATAATATATCAAAACGATCATAAAAATACATGCTAACTACTTATGCTAAAAAACAAATATGGAGATAATTCAAATACATTTTCTCTAATTACATTTAAATATTCACAGCAAAATACAAACATATTAGAACATTCCAATTTACTAGATATTTGGATATTCTCTAAAATACATAAAAATGCTCAAAAAAAATGCTAACTATTTATGGCAAAATACAAACATATTTGAACATTTCAATTTGGCCAATATTTGGATGCAATATAAATGAACTTTTCCTAATTGTGGAATCAAATCCAAAAAAATGTATTTCCACTAATTATATATTAAACTAAATATTAATGAGAAAACAGAAGCATAGCTGAACATTTCAATTTGCTAAAAATTTAGAGATACTCTACAATATATCAACCTGCTCAGAAAAATAAATACTACCGCCCTCCTCTTCAGCGATCGCTCAGGCCGGCCACGTCGCCGCGCATTGTAGAAGCACATATTTCTCTCTAATCTTCAAATTCGTTGTATTTTTGGCTGCGCAAAAAAGACAAATTCTGACGGATTTCAAAATTTTGAATCACAACGGGCGCGGCGTGTCGCCGCGCAACATTTCCTAGTCAATTTTTATAGCTAGGACCAAACTTACTTTTTGGTTTGGATGGTTGCCAAATTATTGGCATGTCGATGGTTGCTTACCAAGTCTATCTCCTTTTTCAGCCAAAGTCAGCCTCTCATATGAGCTAACAAAACCTTGGAAAAAATCTAGGCAAATGTTTGGTGGGGCAAATTAATTCAAGGGCTCAAACATGGAAGAGTACAAGAAAAAACAACGTCGCTGTAGTCATGTGACAGTGTGGCATGGACGTATACTGTGTGCATATGGCGGAGGAATGGCAACGGAGTGTGCTACGTCGCCGTCTTCTGCCGACGATGCCGACTGGTACGGCACATCTGGCGTCAAGGGGACAGGTGATTTTTACATGAAAAGGATATGATTTCACCACACATGCAACTGAAGCTGTCTCTTACCAGCCCGGCGCTGCGCATTTTGCACATGATGCAGCCAGGAAACCAACAGTTCAAATTAATTTCTTAAAAAACAGTTCGGTCTAATAACCAATACTGTTGCAGAGAGCTACTCCCTCCATCTCAAATTAATTGACTTTCATATATCTACGTTTGGATGTACTCAATTAACTTAAAACGGAGGGAGTAGTAGTAAGTGGCCAGATGTACTCCTGTTTGCGGATAATCAGAACAGTCAGTCGCTTTGATTGAACGGCCCGAAAGCACATGACTGGCGCTACCGGCCGGCGACAGCAAAAGAGGCGCTTCTGGAGCTCCCTGCATGCGTGCTCAAACAGCGAAGAGATTGTACAAGTCAATAATTACCAGTACTACGCAGCAAGGTAGATCATGTACAATTGTTGATATGACTGGCATATTTTGAACCTGTCACGTAATTACATAATTAAGATATAACAATAAAACATGATATACAACGTCTTACTATAGCAAATATTTCTAAATATGTAGTGAGACAATTGTCGATAAGAGATCTTCTCTTAGCTAATACAGACAAACCTTTTTATGTTTCTCTCTCTTCCCACTCGACAATTTTCCTAAATGATATTGATAAGATAAGACCATTATACATGTCATAGAACGACCTTTTGAAGGTGTTCTAGGCAAACTCTGGTCGATGGAGGAGGATACGGGAGAGGGCTAATTTTTTTTAAATAATACACGAAAATTAATTAATTCTGGAAATATTACGCAAATTTTATTTTTTTCAAAAATAGAATCCAGTCGGCGTAGCCGAAGCCGACAGGCCCTAATCGGTTTTGGCCATGCCGAGTACATGCTTGTCGTCTTTGCTGAAGACGAGTACTGGC
Organism: Poa pratensis; assembly: GCA_947311845.1. Taxonomy (NCBI): domain Eukaryota; kingdom Viridiplantae; phylum Streptophyta; class Magnoliopsida; order Poales; family Poaceae; genus Poa; species Poa pratensis. The sequence goes on along the minus strand of CAMZMU010000034.1, from coordinate 55,009,474 downwards.
CTGTCGTCTTCGCCGAAACCGACAAGGCCCACCCGTCCACGTCGCCGCCGAGTACTGCATGCAGCACGTCGCTGCCGACGCAGAGGGACCTGTCGTCCTCGCTGAAGCCGATTAGGTGGGGCCAGTCGGCTTTGCCAAAGACGACAAGGGGCTAATCATCCACAGCAACACCGAGTACCAGCTAATACGTACCTGCATGCACCGAGTACGAGCTAGTACGTACCTGCATGCATGCATGCATGGACTTGTCGGCTTGGCCAACAACGACAAGCACTAATCGGTTTTGGCAAAACCGATTAGTACCAGTCGGCTTCGGCGCGACCGACTGGATTCTATTTTTGAAAAAAATAAAATTTGCGTAATATTTCCGGAATTAAATAATTTTCGTGTATTATTTAAAAAAATTAGCCGGGAGAGGTTGGGCAACACATGCAGCAAGCTCGCTCGCTAATGGGTAGTAGGCTAATAGCTAGGTCCCTGTGCAGCCGCAAGCCAACAAACACTGCATGTGGTCGCCCTCGCCCCATAAACCTCATCGATCTGGACCAATCGATACTCTTCTTCTCCTATCGCATATTGCTGCCCACCTACAGCTAGATTCACTCCACATCTTCCAACATCACTCTACTCACTCTCAGCTAGCTTGCTAGCAAAGCCTCACTTCTTGTTCTGAAATCCAGCTGCTGCTGCCGCAAGATCGGAACAAGAAACTCTAGCTATACGTATGTCTGGAAGCATCCAGTAAATTTCTCTTAGACTTTCTGATCTTTGTGGAATTTTAATCCAAGTACGTACATGTATGCATGTATTTCACGGCTATCTTGGTTTTGCATGCTCTGCAGCAGAGAACACCGGCGTAGAGGAGAAGAAGCATGTGGGAGTCGGAGAGCGACGCCGGCGAGCGGGGGCTCGTCCCCGTCCTCGGCGGCTCTGACCGGCACGACGCGCTCAAGAACGACGGCTTCGTTCGCAGAGATCAATCTTGGTATATATGTGGGATCGTTGTCGATCGAGCTGTTTTTGGCTTAATTTACTAGCCGAAACTGAAGATCGGGATATATATATATATATATAGGTTTTCTTGCATGCAGTTCACCTCATCGTCGCCTTGTTTTCCTTTTTTCCCTGTAATTTGAGCAGGTATGTGAACAGTGATATCCCCAGCGATTTGCTTGTCAAAGTGGGGGATGTGAGCTTCAATCTTCACAAGGTACTTTTTCTTATTTGTTGCAACAAATAGAATCATCCAGAGTTCCGGAGACGACGATCCACTACGTACACTGTACTTGTGGAGTTGTACTAGTCGGCAGCTCAATCATTAGACATTCTACATGTGCGCAGAGCCGCAAATAGAAATCTTTTAGGTTTCTCAATTTGCTTCTAATTCCGTTGCAACAAGACAATAATTCCTCTTTAGGCATGCATGCGACTAATTACATGGTTGCACTTGCACATACTTACGGCTACGTACGTACCAAACAAGCAGTACCCGATGATCTCGCGGAGCGGCAAGATGGGCCGCGTCATCTACGAGTCGGCCTCGCCTGCGGCGGCCGTGGACCCGGACACGTCGGTGGCTGACCTTGACGACCTCCCCGGCGGCGCAGACTCGTTCGAGCTCGCCGCCAGGTTCTGCTACGGCATGGCGGTCGACCTGACGGCGTCCAACATCTCCGGTCTGCGCTGCGCCGCCGAGTACCTGGAGATGACGGAGGACCTGGAGGAGGGGAACCTCATCTTCAAGACGGAAGCGTTCCTGAGCTACGTGGTGCTCTCCTCGTGGCGCGACTCCATCGTGGTGCTCAAGAGCTGCGAGGGCCTCTCGCCGTGGGCCGAGAACCTGCAGATCGTGCGACGGTGCAGCGAGTCCATCGCGTGGAAGGCCTGCGCAAATCCCAGGGGAGTCCGATGGGCCTACACCGGCGCCAGCAGCGGCAGGCCGCCCAGGAGCGGAGCCGGCACGGCGAGCCCGCGGTGGAACGTCGGCGGAGGGGACTCTAAGGAGTCGAGCCCCAGCCGGCAGGCAGTGCCGCCGCCGGACTGGTGGTTCGAGGACGTGTCCGTGCTCAGGATCGACCACTTCGTGCGCGTTGTCACTGCCATCAAGGTCAAAGGTACTGACGATGCTTAATTGCTTATACTCAACAAATAGTCTATACTTCGTAGAGATTCCTCGCTCCCCGGATACTGTGATGCCTCTATTTAAAAAAAAAAATTGAAACATATCCTAAATGTTGTCAATGATATATCACACAGCGTGCAAAATCTCGATATGAAATTCTTTACATTCTAATCTATACAAAAATGATAAATGTTGTATATTTTGGAGATTTGAAGTGTGTAGATCGATAAATGTGTAAATTTAAATATACACACTTCCAAATCTCCAAAATATACAAGATTTGTCATTTTTGTGCAGTATAGCATATAAATTATTTCAAATCGAGATTTTACACGTTTGTGGGATACATCATTAGCAATATGTAAAATAATAAACTTACAAATATAGAGAGCACTGGAATTCAGGAGCTAAAAGTGTTTTTGATACTTACTAAATTAATTAGACTACCAGTAAGCTGCAATCTACACTGTGAGTACCGGGTAGTTTTGGTTCTGGGTTTCACGATTAAGGGGGGGGGGGGGCTAAATCTCGTTCGCAACATTCAAATTAATGACATGACAGGGACTCAATCAAGTTCTAGTACTGAACAGTGATGAACAGTGAAGTGCTCCACGCCTCGTGGTCCATGGATCTCTCGATCGTTTTCCCGCATACTTCATACTCCATTACTAAATACTCCCTCCGTTTATAAATGTAAACCTTTTTAGTATTTTCTGGCTGCTCTTAGACATGTTTTAGTGCAAGATTCATGTCTAGAAGCTTGTGGGTCATAAAATGCTAAAAGGGTATACATTTAGGAACGGAGGGAGTATAAGTTTTTTTTAGTTTTCTCTTTATTAATATGTATCTAAACGTATTTTAGTGTATTGATTCAGTTTGCATTTAATTCACATTAAAATGGTCACAACATCGTATAATTTGAAATACATGTAAATCATGAAAAAGCTAAAACATCTTATAATTTAGAACGGAGAGTAGTTAAGGTTAGAGCTTGTATTAACATGTCAACTGCATGTGGAACACTGGAAACAAAATGCACTGAATGAAGGAACATTTCTAAGCCCTTTCTTGTGTTGTTTGATTGCTAATAGGTATGCGGTTCGACCTCATCGGCGCGTCGATCACCCACTACGCCTCGAAATGGCTCCCGGGGCTCACCAAGGACGTCTCACACGGAGGCGGCGGCGGCGTCGTGGACGAGCCGTGGGCGCAGGTCTCCGCGGGTGGCGGCCTCCACATGATCATCGCCGGGGCGGGCGGCAAGGACGACGCGGCGACGAGCGCGCCGGCGCGGGAGCAGCGCATGGTGGTGGAGAGCCTGATCAGCATCATTCCCCCGCAGCGAGACAGCGTGTCGTGCGGCTTCCTCCTCCGCCTTCTCCGCTTCGCCGTCATGCTCAAGGTCGTCCCAGCCCTCGTCACGGAACTCGAGAAGCGCGTCGGCATGCAGCTCGAGCAGGCGGCGCTTCCTGACCTCCTCATACCCTCCGTCGGCCGCGCCGACACCGCCTACGACGTCGACCTCGTGCAGCGGCTCGTGGAGCACTTCCTGGTGCAGGAGCAAACGGAGCAGGTGTCGTCGTCCAGCCCGGGCCGTGGGGAGCCAGAGTACTACAGCTCCGCCGCGAGCGCAAGGATGCCGCCGGACGGCGCGGCTTCGGCGTCTGCGTCGTCGGGGCTGAACGCCAAGGCGCGCGTCGCCCGGCTTCTGGACAGCTACCTCTCGGAGGTGTCCCGCGACCGTAACCTCTCCCTGACCAAGTTCCAGGTGTTGGCCGAGTCCCTCCCGGAGTCTGCGCGCGCCTGCGACGACGGTCTGTACCGCGCCGTGGACTCGTACCTGAAGGCGCACCCGACGCTGACGGAGCACGAGCGGAAGCGGCTGTGCCGGGTGATGGACTGCCAGAAGCTGTCGTTCGACGCGTGCATGCACGCGGCGCAGAACGAGCGGCTGCCGCTGCGGGTGGTGGTGCAGGTGCTGTTCTCCGAGCAGGTGAAGATCAGCAACGCGCTGGCGGGATCCTCGGCGGTCAAGGCGGGAGGGATGGAGGGGGCGGTGGCCTCCTCCTCCGTGCAGACGCGGCGGCAGCTGCTGGACGCGACGCCGCAGTCGTTCCAGGAAGGGTGGGCGGCGGCCAAGAAGGACATCAACACGCTCAAGTTCGAGCTGGAGAGCATGAAGGCCAAGTACCTGGAGCTGCAGCACGACATGGACGCGCTCCAGAAGCAGGTGGAGCCGTCACCGGCGGCCGGTCCCGGCGCAAAGATGGGGGCGGCAAGGCGCAGCAACAGCAGGGACCATCGGCGTGGAGCAATGGGTGGAAGAAGCTGGGGAGGCTGACCAAGATGACGGGCGCCGAGGCGGCGGGGCCTGGTGGCCACGTAGGAGCCCCGGCGAGGCGGCCAGGAAGGCGCAGCGGAGGTGGAGGAACTCCATCTCGTGATCGATCGATCGGTCGAGCTTTCCTTCTTCCTACAGTGAACAGGAATAGATGCGTGGATCCATTCAGATGCAGGCAATTCATGCTTTTACGTACTGAGGATCGAGATGGTGTTAATTGAGTTTTTGCTTGTGATTTCCATTATTCGAGTTTTGTGCAGACTACTCTAGCTAGGAGATGGATGAGCATCGATCTGTACCACTGTGTTTTGTTGCACTTGCCGTGGCTCGCTCGTGAGGAACTGAGGATTACGTTGGGAGATCAGTCGTGGAGATTTGCTTGTTTGCAGTTGTAGTAATTGATTTGTATGATTTTTTCAGAACTTTCGGAAAAAAATACGGAGGAGGGAGTACTAATTAATCAGATTCAAACCACTAGTCTACTGCACTTCAAACTATAACAAGCCAGGTCGATCGCTGAAGAGGTTGCACTTGCACGGAGTTGCAATGTACTCCATGTCTTCCCAAGGATGGGGCACCTCTGGTGATCCATACCATATAGGCATATGATATCCAAGAAGAAGTTATGGGCAGATGATAGGTCGCCACAGTGTCGCTGTCCGGTCGATCAGCTGCGGATGGAAGCTTGCCCGTACCTGCCCCGTCAATCCGTCATCTTCAGAACTTGCCCTTATCTGGCCACGACGACCGTGTGGCACCTAGCAGTGCTGTACCAGTGAACCGCCGTGTGTGGCAGTTCACTCCCCCCGTTCGACATCTTTCCATGTACTCATACAGGGCAAGTGATGGCTATTATCCTGCACTCACAGGCAAATGTATCCATCTCCTGCTTGCTTGGCGGTACTATTTGCCTGATTTGGATACACCGAAACCACCAAGACCTGTACGATAGTAGCTCATATACACCTGTCTCCCGAATGATTCTCCCAGCCCTTCTCTTTGCTTGCGCCAGGTATCTATCATGAATGAGCTTGGTATTTACCTCGCGTAGCAGATGGATAGTCCTCCGGCCGGCCAGCGGTGAGGAAAGAACCCAAGCAACGGAGCTCTCATGTCGTTCTCCAGCTGTCTCTTCTCCACCATCACTTCTAAAGTTCTAATATATGGTCAGGTAACGCGGAAATACGTTTTGGATCTCGGGCACCAATGCTCCTGGTGCCCAATTTTTTTTAACTTTATTCTTTTGCCAAAAAATCACAAAAAAATTCACACAGGTAGTAGTCTACATGTGTGCTTAACTCATAAATTTGCAAAAAATAATTCGAAATAACTTGCCTTTGCAAAAATAAGAAATCTGGGCATGTTTGAACTTTTTGAATTTGTTTTGTTGACTGCTGATATTTGTTATTTTCACACAGGATGCAAATATTAACATTTTTTTTTGTGATTTTTTCCTATGGTAATGAACATTCAAATCTACATGCTTGATTTTTTTCAGAATTTTATGTGTAACAACAATTTTTTGAAAAAAAATCGGGGCACCAGGAGCACTGGTGCCCGAGATCCAAAACTCCGCCTAAGGTAACGTCGCTATTGGGAGCGGCACACATTACCACACTATTGGGTCGGTTACCCCAGCGGCACCCCCAATACACACCTCCAATAGCTTTTTTATCACTTTTCGCAAAATGCATAGCCTCAATTAAAAGTTTCGGACACAATACAAGCCATCACGTCCGACCATCGCATATTACAACATAAAATGAATATAAATTAAATTCCCGATGTTGTATCCTATGAAGCCGCCGGTGTGGACTCATGCGTCGCCGCCAGGGTTGCCTCCCCGTCGCCATTGGGGCCGGCTGCACCTTCGCCTCCGGTGTGGTCTCTTCCTCTGTCGCCTCCGGTGTTGACTGCCCGTCGCCGGTACAAGGCCCATTTCAAAGAGGATGCGTTGTTGGGTGATCACATGCCAAGCCCTTGCCGACGGAGTAATGCTTGAGAGATCGGTCGTCAAGATCTTAGCATCCTCTATCATTTTTTACCACAAAATTGTGAGGCATCCGCAAGCGTCTTGATTCTCGGATTTGATAACAATCTCTCGGGTTTCGAGCTTAGCAGCTTCAACTGTGTCCTTCTCAAGCGCGAGCTCTTCTCGTTTTGCTTCTCCATCAAGGCCGACCACCTTTCACTAAAAGTGCTTACATTTTTCTTTGAGAGAGATGAGACCTCGGTGAGGCACTTGTCAATCGTTACTTGCACCGCCGCAATGAGGATGCCCCATACTTGTCGGCATTTGCTTTCTTGTTCTCGATTGGGCGTCCCTTCGAGGCGGGCGAGGGGTGCACCGGTCCATCCAAATCAACTTTGGTGTCGCCCTTGAGGACTTCTTCCCACTTTCTGCAACATTGAATCCTTGTGAAGCAATGCATCATTTTGAAGTCGTTGTTGTTGTCTCGATACAACCTTAGCGCGTCCCTCAACTAAGCAAAATTGACAAACATCAATAGATGATAAGGTGACGATATGCCAAATTCAACCAAGTTTAGAGCACTACATTGTCCTCCATTCTCTTGCCACACTTATTTCTTCCACGGATTTGCTCAAGATCTCAATGAAATTTGTTGCAATGAATTTTTATGGTCTTCCACCTATGCGACATATCATTGTCGTTGCGGTCCATATGCATTTTGGCGAACTCGCCATATGTTTTAGTCTCATTGAATTGGCCGGCGATCCTCTTCCAATACCTTACGTAGATTTGGTTGGCGTCGGTAATGGGCTCATGCCTCGTAAGCGTTCAAGCTTCAGATAAGCACTCGTCCTGCAAGGTCTTCCACCTCGGGCCTTTTGTCCTTTTCTTGGTTTTCTTCCCGGTCTCAAACATCTTGTACCACAAGCTCTTCCTCGTCCTCTTCTTCTTCACGTGCCGAAGCGGTAGTCTCAGCGCCGGCCTCGGAACGGCCGCCATGCCGGATCATTCCAAACGAGATGGCCGAATATTCATGCTATGCAGACGAACACAATGTGTATGTAAATCTATGATCATGTTATTCACACAAACACATAGCATACATTCCATACCTCATCAGCGTTGTAGGGCATTCCGTCGAACATGTTGCTTGATGGGCCATCGGTATCTGGCACCCGCTCGGCGTGCCAAAAGGCAGCGGTGGCAGGTCTGGCCGAGTCCGTCGGCGTATTACGTTGGCGCAGGGCGGCGAGCCAGAGTAGGAGTGGTTGAGGTCGACGCCAAGGCCACCTTGACCCCCGAAAATAGGGAGAGAACAAGATTGGTGTCGAAGCCAGGGTCATTCTCGCCAATCCCAGGGAGAACCATGATGAACCGGAGTCACCGCGACACCTCGGCGTCGTAGGCTGGGTCCAACGCCGCACTGCCCACTGCGGTGGTTCTCCCTTGGCTTCCATCGGCCAACGTTGCTTCCACCAGCGCCACCGCTGAGCGCTTGAAACGCGGCCACCGTCTCCACCGCCGCCTTCTTGGCTCAGCATTGTGGCGCCGAAAACACATTGCTGTCGGTCGTGAGTGTGGCCCTTCGTTCCCGATATGGCTATTGGGATAGCCAATGGAGATGCTCTGCCAAGAACGCCGTCCTGTCTGTCTGGGTGTGCATTCGCTCCTACCAGAGATGTATGTGCAGTTGGAGAAGCCACTGGTTGTGACATCATTGCTGTTTCAGAACTTACCACTTCGAATGTTACCAGCCAGTTTCTCCACACATGAAAAGACGCACCTCAACTAAAAGGATATCGAATATTAGTGATATGAACATACAACTTGTACTCTAAGCGCATGTATCCTGAAAACATAGGTAATACGTACTCTAAAACTAGCACTTGCATGGGACTAGATATCACAACAAGTATAAATCTACCACGAGCCAGACAGTCGATCCAAATAAATTAACCTAGCAATTGTACTCTGAACATACAAAGGAACAGAAAGGATTTAGACGTACACCCAATAGTTTTATTACCAAGTCAAAATTTCTTAAAAACAATACGAATAGCTCTTTATTGTCTACAAGCTTTAGGTTCTACTGGCAGCACAAATCTGCAGACATCACATTCATATACCTGTCTCTCTCGCCCACTATTATGGCCATCTATAATATGTCATCATACGCTACTATGCTTACTGGACCAAAACCTTGTTTTCCACTGGAGGAAACAGCGACAACCTCAATCGTCAGCTCACTAGTTGCTGGTTACCGTAGAAAGGGTAGGCCCCGTAGGCCGCAGCATACATGTTTGGGTGGGGAACCGGCGAAGCATAGCCATATCCACCGTAGAAAGGCGTTCCATAATACATGCCATTCCGTCGGTGGCCGGAATCACCCCTAGACTGGAAAATACAACATTAAGATTTGTCAGCACAACAATGAGACAGCAAACCTCACTGGACATAAAAATGATCACTACTGGTACATAGAGCTGCGAAAAAAATTGAACTTATAAGGAGTAACATGCAAGAAGTGAACATAATTGGTTAAAAGCTAAGCCTGTCAGAACAAAATTGCACGCTGAAGAGAGGGAGTTTGTTCCTACGAAAATCTCTAGACTGCAAAATAGGTGTCACATTGTCTTGCTAATTATGCTAGAACGGCTCGGAGCACTGCATTATGGAGAGCGAGTGCCAGACTTTTTACAAACTCTTGTATTAGCAGATTGTAACCCTGTTACTATGGAATAAAACTCCCCTTTCCCCCGCAAAATTTTTTTTGCATGATATTAACAAACTGAAGATAGAAGTTATGCAAAAACATATCCATCCATGAAATTAAATGGAAGACAAGGTTAAAAAAAAAATGTAAGACTGCCTGCCCCAAAGGTCTACGTCAGTTCATTCTTCCAACTTACATAGGAAACTCAGTAACATAGTTAAACGCTTAAGCTATATAGTTACATTAACTAATAGTTCTGTTTAGGAAGCATCTTCTTGGGCTTCTCACAGAAGACAAATCACATCTTTACAGAAAAGCTACAGCCCTCGATGAGAATATATGCAATCATGGCTTTGAGAGGGGCCAAGCAATTCAGTTTTTCACAGATCTCAAATGTCTGTCACAACTAGCTTAAGCCTCTATTACGACTATAGCTTAGGCTTTGAAGTATAAGCCCAAGAAGATCTAACTTGTCTGGCCTAGCTGGCTAGCTTCTGCTCCAGGTCCATAAGCTGGAGCTAAAGAGCGGCCTAACTGATCCTTAATGTCTCGGATAGAAATAATACTGATGATTGTGTTATTGTCCAGTGAATTGATGATTTAATGTAGTCAATCACACAGTCCAAAACTAGAAGATGTACATAATCCCTTCTCCTAAAAGGTAGAAGGCAATCTAATCATATCAATGGAATGCAATCCAGCCTTACCTTAACTAGTTGCTTTAAGGTCCAAGTAATGCAAATACTAATTAATCATATCCAATAGCACAGTTGTGGATCACGGATGCTCTTATTCTCGCCAATAATGGCTCAAACATATTATTGGCACATGACCCTATCTGGCGCACAAGAAAAGTAGGCACTACTACCGTGGAAAATAGATAAAGCCCTAGAACATCTGCAGTCAATATTTTCCATTTTTTACCATGGTATATAATAATATATTAATATGGGACAAATTAAAATGATACTATTAGATTTGTCAGGAAAAATACGTTCATAATATAGTATTGAGACCATGGTCACGTGAAAACATCAATTTATGAATGTTGAGTATTAGATACGATTAGCTTAGTGTTTTACTTTTAGTCGTGCTGCTTGGGCATAGATAAAACTGGATTATGTTCCAATTAGACAAGGTAAGATTGAATTATATCTCTTACCGCCTATTGAGATCCTTAAGGAACAAGTAGACAAGAAAATGATATTTATCTCCAAACCAAACTCACTAGCCGCATGGCCATGGCTAGAGTTAAGTTAGTGACTATACCACTCAAGCACTAGGTTACGGGATCTAAACCTTCAGTTTATCACAACTACGGATTTCTATCTTAGCACGTGGCACTGTCTCATGCATAAGAGATTACCATGGGCACACCTCAAACATTATTTCTTTCCTTCAAAAGAAACAATGAATAAAAAAGAGAAGTAACACCCAAAACAAACTAATTTTCAACTGAGTCGTGCAAAATGCATCCAAATGCAAGTCCATAAAATGTACCACTAACAATTTCTATTTTCGATGATGCAAGCGACCGTGAACTTTGGACAAATATCGAACATCATACACATGTGTAAGAAATGCAAACTTCCATTGTCAATACAGATTTACAGCTTGAGTAAATCAAGTGTTGATTAAGTCAACAACAAAAAGTTGACAATATACAATCTAATGACATTAATTAAAACATAGAATAACAGTATAGACCAGTTTAAACCTGTTTGCTTGCTGGACTGCGGCCCCAAGAAAGACGAACTGCCTGCTTCCCAATTGTTGACCCACTCAGCCCTTGTAGTGCTTCTTCCGCATCAGCTCTGCAACAAGGTAATCAGTTTCACACAATTCTCGAGTATTGCAGCAAGAACCGGTAAGTACTTCAGCGTCCAACAAATTGTTATAAGGATGTATAAAGATCCTCGTAATACCTGTTAACAAACTGAACAAAGCCACATTGTTTCCCAACAGGAATTTTGACAGAGGCAACATCACCATACTTCGCAAATGCTTTCCTTAGTTCATCTTCACTGACATTGGGGTCAAGCCCACCAACATAAACCTACAACAAAAACTGATAAGATATTGCATTCTTTTCACGCATAAGAATCTCGGTATTGATTTTTAATACAAGAGATCAAAAGGTAACAAATTGAAGTGGGAAACAAGAACCTACTGTCTTATTAGTCGAGTCCCCATCTGATTGCCTTGGTGGCGAGGAGCCAGAATCACCTGAAAGTACAATAATCATAGAGATTAAAAATGACAGATAAAAAAGAGATAAACATATACTCGTTGATCAGCAAGGTACTAGTCAGGCAGCAGACCAAGCTCCTAGCACCTAACAGCTATTTGGTAACCATTAGGAAGGGGAATATGAGTTTAGAAGAGGGATATGATGTAGGTATTAGGCACGGGAAGTTGCTTTTTCATCGCAACCCCTTTTTTGATAAGTGATGGGAATTACGAATGGGAATTCAACAAGAAATTGTTTTCTCTCGTTTGGTTTGTGGGAGTGGGGCTACTTTTTTTTACCAATCCAGTTGTTCTGACAAACGTGGTACTCCTACAACGTAAGCTATAATCTGTCATTGCACTTGCTCTTTTGTACAGAAATCTAACAGATCAACCAAAAAATAAACAATCAAGGGAAGAGGTCAGAACGGCTCAACACAAATCCTACAGAAAATTATGGAGAAAGTCCAGGCTATAATGCCACAAAACATTACTGCATATGCTAAACCAAGCTCGAACATGATACTCAACACAACTTTGAAATTATGGAAATACCTGAAGTTCTTCTAGGAGTTGCAGGTCCTATGCGAATTGGCCGAGAGGAGCAATATACACCATTCATTTCATTCATTGCATGAGTTTTGTCATTATCATCTCCAAACCTAACAAATCCGTAGCCCCTAGAACGGCCCGTGTTTGCATCAATAATAACTTTAGCTCCTTTCACAGATCGATATTTGTTAGCAAAAAGTTCCATCAACATGTCATCAGTAACATCAACAGCTAGATCACCAACAAAAATTGAGTGATCAGAAGCAAGTTCAGAGCGTTTTTCTCCCACACTATATGATGCCCAATTTAACTTAAAAGCTCGGTCAGTATTAGGCATTACATGACCAGCAAAATTCTGAAGTGCTTTCTCTGCTGATGAATGGGAACAGAACTCTACAAAACCATAACCCTCAGAAACGCCGGAATGTCTGTTGCGAATAACTTTAATTGTCACCACCTACAAAACAGATAGTTTGCAAAGAATGACAGTTAGCAATACATGGAAAAGACGCTAATGTACGGTAGAAGGCATTGTAATACTCCCTCTGTTTCAAAATATAAGGCATCATTTGGCCGTCAAAATTCATGCTTTGACCAACCATTATTCAATAATACAAAGTTTATGTTACACAAAATAGACACCATGAGATTCATATTCATAAGTACTTCCGTGTGATTGTGATTTATAAACATTCACTAAGTATTTTATAAGTAAATTACTGTGAATTGGGACCGTCAAAATACGTCCTGTATTTTGGAAAATAGGGAGTGTGTTCTTTTCACTTAGTAAATTCAAGAAAACATAACACTTTCTCTAAAAAGTTTCTATTTACAAGCTCCCAGGAAAGTACAACCGCATCCACTGCCATTTCTTTCTATAACAGAACCATCGCAAGAAAGTATAGCCAATAATTGAGAGTGGCTTAAAAGTTACATCCGTGATAAAGCTGAAGATTGTTTCCAGTGTAGTCCTCATTCAGTTGCCATATAACTTTTGTGTGTGCATATGTCCCTACCAAATTGCAACTTGTCTCATACATTCATCCAAACTAACGTAAGTGTAAACTCAAAAGCTGGTGCCTTTACCATCTTATCTTACCGACACAAATTCTACATAAACTCGCACTTCACCTCAACTCATGATGGAATTCGCCACGAAAATCACTTAATATATTGTCTGTTGCGTGACTACATTTACAAATTCAGGTTTAAAATTGCGACAAAACAACCATACTGCATGTGGATGGAGTGGGCTCAAAGCTGGCAACTTTAGCAGGAGTATCGAGCAACCGTACAAAAACTTACAGCTTTATCACTACTACGCAATTGTCAACCATAAAAATAGCTTCCTAGCTCGATTTGCAACACAATTGAAAGAATCAGCGCACAGGCACAGAACATACATAACTAGATTTGAGAGATCCGGTACGGACAAGGCTGGATCGGATAAGGGAGCTCGGTAAGGCCTAACCTCGCCACTGGGGCCGAAGCAGCTGTGGAGGTAGTTCTCGTCCATCCAGTACTGGAGGTCGCCAACCCAGATCGTCCGGTTCTCGTCACCCCCATTCCCGCCGGATCCGGCCGATGGCGGAGGCGGAGTCACCGAGGCCGGCGGCGCGAAATGCTTCACGTACTGCGGCGGAGGAGGCGGCGGCGCGGCCACCATAGGAGGTGGCGGCGGGTAGGGGAGGACCACCCACCGCGGCTGCGGCATGTGGTGGTGCGGGTGCGGGTGGCCGTGCCCGTGCGGCGCTGGTGGCCCGTGGACATGGGGATGTGGGTGTGTCACAGCTGCCGTCTGAGCATCGGTCGTCGCCGCCGCCATCTGCATCGTCGTCGCAGGAGAAGAGAGAGGCCGCCGGTGAGGAGTGGAGGCGGAAAGAGAGGGAGCTCGTGGCTGTGGGTGAGGCTACGAATATATAGGGCGTTAGAAACGGATCTGGGCCGTCAGATCTAGGATTTCGCGGGTGCTTGGCCGTCTGATGCGCTGTTGCGATGGAACTGACGCGTGGGACCCGCTGTGAGTTTGCGGTTTTAGGGGATTTTAGGGAAGGTAGTTGCTCTATTGCTGCTACTTTTGTGGGATTCGATAGTTGGGAATGTGCGGCTGTAGTTTTGCTATTTCGGCAAACAAAGCCAGTTATGGAATAGTCCGGTTTGATGAGGTTTCTGCACCTGTAACTGCCTATAAATTAGGTGCGGTACTCCTATCTTTGCACTTCAGGGTACAAATATGTAGTACCAAAATATAAGATGTTTTACCATTTTGCTGATATGGATCTATCTAGACCCATATTACTGTGTAGATTCACTTATTTCTATCTGTGTGTAATCCTATATGAGATATCTAGAACATTTATATTTTGGTACGGAGTGAGTAATTCAGAGGGTCCAATTTGGGTGCAGCACGAGCGTCAAAATAAAGAATGAGATTCCTACACATAATATGATTAGTCTATTTTTCAGTGTGAGAAATGTTTTAATGATGTTTTCATTTTAGCTGAAATTCACATAAGATATGTATCTTTACTATTTAATGAGTTGGTGATTTCACTGCCACACTTGTAATTGATTAGCAAAATAGTACCAGGGTTGGTGCTCTCCGAGCTAGAACGAGTGGTAGCAGCGACTCAATAGTTGTAGGAAGTAAAGGACCGAGCAGATTGAGACTCCTATGACGCGATCCTTAAGGTAATATTTGGTTTTTGAATTTCAGGTGTAAAACCCCATCCAACTATGCTTGTGTGGATCTTTTCATCAAAATAAATTTCAGTTTCAAAACTTTATCTTATAAGATTTTTTCCTAAAATGAAATTCTTCACACACAAGTACACAACTGGGTCAAATTCACCGTGGCCTGACTCTCCCTCTCACACTCTCTATTCTTTTCTACTAGGGAAATGGGCGCGGCAATGCCGCGCTTGTGGAGTGAATGAATTTTAAATTTGGTAACGTGTATATCTTAAATTTTTGTAGTTTTGAGAAGTAGTGAATTTGGAAGAAGTTTGTGTAATGACGAAATCTGTTGGAATTTACCGAAATTTGTTGGAATTAATTTAAGTCTATAATCGGAGGAAAATACATTTTGTGAACATTTATTAAATTCGATTTAAGTTCTATTCGTAATTACAGGTAAATAGTTTTATTTTGGCCATAACTTTCTTATTTCCCAGCATAATCAAAAGAAATTTACTGTTGCTACTACTAAATGTTTTTTATATAGTTGAATTATTTATCGAATATATATACAGTACAATTGTTTTGCAAGCTGCTATTTTTTCTGAATTTTAGAATGTTTTTTGTGTGGAAAGTTAGGTAATTTGCAAAATTTAGAAAATTTTGACATATTGTTTATATTTTTTTGAATTGTAGTTTTGAAGATATGAATTTTCTGAATTGTAGTATTTATTTGTAATTGTAGTTTTGAATATATTAATTTTAACTGTTTTTTTATAATTAACAAAATTTGTAAAATTTTGACATATTGTTCATATTATTTTGAATTATTGTTTTCAAGATATGAATTTTTGAATGGTAGCATTTTTTTGTCATTGTTGGTATATTGTTTGTATTATTTCGAATTGTAGTTTGCAGGGTATATATTTTTTGAGTTTTAACATTTTTTATAATTGTTATTTCTGAATGATAAGTTGAAAGTTGATTTTTACGTTTTTTTTTTGAATTTTTGAATTTTTTTTTGTGGAAAGTTTGATAATTTTAAAAATTTAGGAAATTTTGACATATTATTTATATTATTATGGAATGTAGGTTTGAATGTATGACTTTATTTGAATTTTAGTATTTTTTTAATTGTTATTTTGGATTGTAGATTGGAATTTTGGTAATTTGCAAAATTTAGAAAATTTTGACATATTGTTTATATTATTTTGAATTGTAGTTTTGAAGATATGAATTTTCTGAATTGTAGTATTTATTTATAATTGTAGTTTTGAATATATTAATTTTAACTGTTTTTTTATAATTGGCATATTGTTTATAGTATTTTGAAATATTGTTATGGAGATATGAATTTTTTGAATTTTACCGTTTTTATCATTGTTATTTTGAAGATATGAATTTTTTAGATGGTATCAATTTTATTTTTGTAATTGTTGGTATATTGTTTGTATTATTTTGAATTGTAGGTTGGAGGGCATATATTTTTTGAGTTTTAACATTTTTCATAATTGTTATTGTTGAATTGTAAACTTTGATTTTTTTGTGTGCAAAGTTTGATAATTCGGAAAATTTAGAAAATGTTGGCATATTGTTTATAGTATTTTGAAATGTAGTTTTGGAGATACGATTTTTTTGAATTTTAGTGTTTTAATAATTGTTATTTTGAAGATATAAATTTTTTAAATGGTACCAAATTTTTTTTTTGTAATTGTTGGTATATTGTTTATATTATTTTGAATTGTAGGTTGGAGGGTATATATTTTTTGAGTTTTAACAATTTTTATAATTGTTATTTTTGAATTGTAAATTGAAAGTTGTTTTTTATTTTATTTTTTAATTGTTGAATGTTTTTTGTGTGGAAAGTTTGTTAATTTGAGAAATTTAGGAAATGTTGACATATTTTTTATATTATTTTGAAATGTAGTATTTTGAAATGTAGTTTTGAATGTATTTTTTTTTTGAATGTTAGTAATTTTTTTTGAATTAATTTATTGTCTTCCTAGCATTTAATTTAAAAAAAATCGGTAAAAAAAATTGCTGACATGTCTGGCCCACTGTGACGTCATGCTGACGTCACAGTGGTTGGATCTGGCCGAGGCGCCGGTGGCGAGCGGCGGCGTTCTAGGACACGCGGACGGGCTCGTTCGACGCGCGTCGACGCGGGCGACCCGCGAGCGGCGGCGCCGCCGCCTTTAGGTCGCCGGAGCGACGGTGGGGGCGCGCGGATGCGGCGGCGGCCAGCGCGCACGCCGGCGGCGATCCCGGCCTGTCCAAGGCGTCCCGGCACGCCGCGCGCGGCCAGAAGGTCGAGGCGGCGACGGTGGACCTCCCGGCGGCCGTAGATCCGTCGGGGGAGGGTCGTGGCGGCGGCGGCACGCGTCGGCGGCGGCATCGGCGCCGTGAGAGGAGAAGAGGAAGGAGGGGGAGGGTCGTGGCGGCGGCGGCACGCGTCGTCGGCGGCATCGGCGCCGTGAGAGGAGAAGAGGAAGGAGGGAGGTGCGATGACGTTTTTGCTCAGAGACCCCTATCTTTTTCGTAAATTGCAAAATAGTCCTTTGCGGACGTTTTTTTGCAAAATGGCGCGCTGGAGCGCGACGTGTCACGGCGCGATTGGAAGAAACTCCCGTGCTACAGTAACTTGCAGTTTGCACGATTTTTAGCGTGATCTGGATCGTCGGTTGCTCGATCGGACGGTGCGCGTAATTGGGGCGACGTGGAGGGCTGATTTGAGGCTCAATCTGACCTACTTTTATATATAGGGGAATTTTGCTATCTGTTCTTTATCTTTTCCCGATCCAGCACAACTTACCACCCATAATTTTTATCCACACAAGCATAGTTGGATGGGGTTTTACACCTGAAAATCAAAAACCAAATATTACCTTAAGGATTAATCAAACCCACATTTCTGACAACAACGTTGAATTAAACTTATTTAATTTATGGGACATGACATTGTTTCAAATAGTCCAGATTTTCAAAAGAATTTCAAATTTTGATAAAATTGGTTGTTACACTTAAGATGAAAATAACTAGCTCTTAGTTCGATTGGGCACAATGAGAGATCCAATATCACAGTTTGGATGCAACATACTTACACATGTGCATGCTCTGTCAATCTTTACTAGAAGTATTAAATGGGAGTTCAACGTACGGTTCGTACCCCTCCATTTTCTGCCAAAATTTTCTGCCTCCGTCCATCCCCGATCGCGCACATGGGCCAAGGCCCAAAGAAACCTTCCCTTGCGTATCTAATCGATCCGCCGCTGCCCCTACCAGGCACAGCTCTCCCATCATCGTCCGCCCCAGCCCCTCCCACCGACGGTCGAGCAATCCCAATCCAAGCACTGCCTCCGCGCCGCCGCCGCGTGCCTTCGATCTGTCGCCTTCGCCGTTGAAGACTTGAGGGAGGAGCTGGTCGTCAACATCGCAACCCCAGCCGATGCCGCCGGCGCCCGGGCGGACGATGCCGTCGGAGCCCTCGACCTCGACGTCTCCCTCGCCTCCCCAGCCGATGCCGTCGGCACCCTCGACCTCGATGTCTCCCTTGCCTCCCCAGCCCGAGGTCCACGGCGGGAATTATGTATTTGAAGGCCGGAGGTCGGCGGCGCACATGGAGGCCTCAGGGACGCGCGCAGGCGAGGCAGCGCAGCAGGCCCTCGCCTCCCCGCTTGCTCCTCGTCTCCGCGCGCGCTCAACGGCTCCACGACCTCCCCTACCGCGGGCACGAGCGGCGGGAGCTGGGGGCAACCACATGTAGCCGTTGACGTCGTCGCGGGCGTTGCAGGGCGGGATCCCCGGCGCGGTCTCCTTCACACTGAGCTTCGCCACGATGGCAGCGGCCGAGGACCGAGGTGCAAGCCAAGGAGCGCCTGCCCGCGTATCTGCTGCCACAAAACGTCGTGGTGTACCAGTACAGGCCTGCACGTTCTGCAAAAAGGTCAGAGGTGAGTTGAACTCCGATCAGACATTTTCGATTTGCGGTGCAGCTCGTTGTAAATGGTTTCAGTCAGGAGTGCCCTGATCTTCATTTAGGCGGAATTGTTTGCTACAATTATGCATGGGCTGTCAGGGGTCGGATGCCTGATGTTGACACTTCTTGGAGAAGAACGGTCGGGTGTTCACTGCCGCCTCAAGCACCCTGTTCCAGGTGTTTGTCGCCAACCTTTTACCTGGACATCAGTCAACCATAAATATCCGTCTCTGACCTCTATAGTCCGAACATTGTTATTATTTCGTCAGATTGCTGTTTGTAAATTTTAGCAAGTAGCAATGAGCTCGATCGGTGTTGTTTTCGTGTTTGATGATGACTTAATCTTGCAGTGTGCTGCGGTGCTTGTGATCATGTGGCTCTACCTTGTACTATGGGGAAAGAAGTGGAAGCAGCTGCTGATGCCACTGCCACGGCACAACGACATACTAAGAATGCTAAAACATGAATACTTTACTATATCTCCTGTATCTTTTTCTAAACCCTGAATGTTTGGATTCAACAGCAAATTGTCTGGACCTCCGGACATGCACTGATGCAGCCTGGTGAGAACTTTCAAGAGTAATAAGACTATGTTTCTATAGTCTGTAGAATGTCATTGTTGAGATAGAGGCATAACTTAACTCTATGTGCAGGTAAATGCTTATCTGAAATTGATAACTGGTAAACTACTTGCTAATAATGTCTATTGCAAACCCGCAGTGTGAATAAAACTCCGTATGTCACACAATGCCTTTCTTAAAGAAGTAAACTGGTTTGTGTTCAGACATTTAATTTGTTCGATAAAGTGAATATAAATTCAATATAGAGACAACCAACATGTATGGTAATTATGTCCCAACCAAGACATCTCAGGATATTGAGAGAAAACTATCCAGATGGTAAAAGGAAGGAAAATAAAATAGTAAAGGTGCCATGTGAAAAAGAGCATTCGGTAACTTTCATATTATCATGTGGGTGAAAATCGACAAGTAATTTGAAGTTTTGCACTATTATTTATGTAGTTTTTCCTTCTCCAAGAACATGTGTTTTTTCTTTCAGCTTCGTTCATGCAATTTGGTCATATATGTGCCTGCTTGCTCCCTATATGGTTGCACATAGAGGTCAAGGAGTTCAAGGAGGTGGCACCATTTCAGTGTTGCAGAATTATTGTTCTTTGTGAAAGATGGCAAGTATTATTTTTTCCGTAGATGCAATTCTACTCTCTCCTCATTTGTAAGAATAATTTGGTGTTCGTTCAAATTAATGTTATGTTCACCAAGGAGACATGATTTTTATGCACTGTTTGTAGCATTTGATTTAGACTTTGGAGTTTCAAAGAGCATTTAGTTCCGGTACATAGTAAATTAGATTGTGCAACTGCGGGTCTTTTGCCCTTAATGCATTCTGATGTTGGTATTTGCAGGAAAAATTATGGGTGCATAAGTTAATTTTATGATTATGAACAAATCAGTGTTATTCTCTGCACATGTGATACATATATGGATTAATCCTCAGTTTGTCGCACAACAAAGCAGATTCTTTGGTTCAACAAATATGGATTAATTAATCCTCATTCTGTGGACAGGGCAACCTCTTGCTGACTTGAGTTATGGAATGACCACACAAACAGAGGTAGTCTCGGAGTGGTGAGGGCACAATTTGTTAGTTTGTCCAAAGTTCCTTTTTAAGACACCTGGATGCCATCACTTTGTTGTATTTGTGGAGTGATTGCTACAATATGAATGTGAACATGTTATTTTTTACTGTCTTGTCATTTTACGCTCTAGAAAAAACATGCCTTAAAATTGTATCCTGAAGCTTTACCCTGCTCCGGTTAGGACGGCGGCACGTCTTCAACTCACTTCAGTGTTTATAGTTGTCGCTAGGTGGTCCGAAGACCTATTTGTAATTTTTATTATTTTTGGGGTTCTTTATACTATTGATCAAATGTTTATTGGTTGGCATTTTTGCAGAAAAAAGGTTCTTGGGTCTAGCTATTGGTATGCTCTAGAAAAAACTTGCATTGTAACCGGATACTTTTAGTCAGCAGTTGGGTCTACCGGTAATTTGTGAATATACTGATCTTGTATGATTTGTGACGAAGTGTAACTACAATTTCAAAAAACAATGTATATCTATTGATGAAATAAGACAAGGATTGATATCTCTATACCTCCGTAGCAACGCACGGGCATTCAGCTAGTCATGCTATACTTCCCAGCTTTGCAGGCTACACTTCGACACTGTTAGCAAGCAGCATCTCAACGTAATATTCAATCTAAAAAACTAAAAATCGCAACCCTAAGATATCTTTTGGACCCTCCACTGTCAAATGGAAAATCAAATTCAAACCAAATCAGCATCAAAGAGAACAACTTGATTACATCCCAGAAATTCTGATAGAACTCAGCTGGGAAACCATCAGGTCCAGGGGCTTTATTGTGTTCCATTTGGAAAACCGCCTTTCTTACTTCATCCTCCGAGTAGGGGTTAGTGAGTAGACTATTTTCCTCAACAACCTGGGGTATGTCGGCCGTTCTAGGCTCATCCAATGTGAAGTTTCCTTCCTCTGGTGCTCCGAACATGCCCTTATAATAATTAGTAATATACGAATTGAGTTGTTCCTGACCCTCAATCGTTCCCTCATCCTGGACTAGGGAGTGAATACGCTTTTTCCTATGTCTGCCATTGGCAATACTGTGGGAGTAACGAGTATTCGAATCCCCTTCGAGGATGGATTGTGGTTTGGAACGTTGATACCATTCTAACTCTTCCTCACGCAGAAGTTTTGCTATCTCCGCATTAGATTGGCTCTTAAGCTCAGTTTCTTGTGTAGATAATAGCCGAACTTCTGCTAATGCCTCTAGAGCATCAATTATCGAGGATAGTCATATTTTTTCTTTTTTAAGTAAACCAGTAGTGTGACGAGCCCAACCAACAAGATGTGTGCGTAAAGCCCGGATCTTATTGTTCCATCTCTGGATAGGTGAATCGCCAGTAACTGGTCTTTCCCAAATTCTTTTGACCATCTCATGGAAGCCCTCGCGATGCAACCATCCAAGTTCAAACTTGAAACGATGGTTACACGGTGGTCTATACATGCCTGTGGTCAAAAGAATAGGAGCATGGTCTGACAAACCCTCAATACGTTCAAGAGCCCATACCGATACCAATGGGAACCTAGATTCCCAATCGGTGTCCATCAGTACACGGTCTAATTTCTCGTATGTGGGTTCAGGGAGAGAATTAGCCCAAGTGAACTGTCTCCCAACCATTGATATCTCTGTTAAGTTCAAACTGTCAATGACCGCGTTGAACAAAAGAGGCCAACGATTGTCAAACCGACCCTGCTTTTCGCGAATGGATAACGAAGCAAGTTAAAGTCCCCACCGATGATGAACGGATGCGGGTTATCTTTTGCTAAGTTTACCATTTCACAAAGAAAAGCGGATTTAAACTCCTCATGAGACGGCCCATACATAGTGACAAGACTCCAAATGAAATTGTCTGCTTTATTTCGGATGTGCATTTTTATATGAAAATCGCCATCCGAAACAGCCAACACATCCATGGTATCAGTCCTGACGCCTAGTAAAATGCCTCCGGAGCATTCACGCGGAGGACGGGAATACCAAGCAAAATCTATACCGCCTTAAAGCCGGTTCAATAGACCTTGCGAAAACTCCTGCCTGCCCGTCTCGGAAATAGCTAAGAAATCCAAATTATGATCCCGAATGCAACCAACGAAGTGCAAATGTTTAGCCAAGTCACCAAGACCTCTGCTATTTGCGAACATGGCATTCATTTGGAAACAATGGGGGATTTGGAAAACTTTGCCCTTTTCCGGGACGCCTTGTTAGAGGTAGATTTTGATTTCCGACCGGATGCTTTTTACTCATACAATGAGCGCATCCCGTCCTCATCCAAACCAATCTCCACCAATGAGATGAGAGAGAAGCTGACCATCTGATGTGGCATTCGCTTCTTCCTCATCCAAATAGGTGGCTGTCAACACCGTCGAACCTTTAGGAATAACCGTTAGACGGTCAAATTCCATATGCCTCAAGACATTTTGAAACCTCTACTTGATTTTTACTACTACCAAGATTAAAACCTACACTATTAAGCTTAGACTGAATTGAAAGTGGAGAAAACGAAAGAAAAGACTTTGACTTAATTTCCGTACCTAGAGAGTCCAAGTTGCGCGCCGCTTTGCGACGCATAGCCTTATTTAACGAGTCCTCATCTGTCACGGAAGCCCCATCCGCCACCACCTCAAACCTCTCACTACGACAGATCGGAGTGATCCCATCGGCAAAAGCCGTCGCAGTGGGAGGAGGTGTGCGTGACGAGATGAAGTCCTCAACCGCAAATGCCGCCACCGGAGAAGCAACGGCAAAATCTCGTATTGACTCCAGTCCTTAAAAGAACTTTAAAACAAAAAAAAGGCCTAAACAGATCATGTCATTTACTTAAGCTGAACTTGTTTCTCTAATTAGTTTTGTAAGTTTGAATTTACAAATCAAGCAAAGGTCAAAGATTTAATAATATTTAGTCGGGTCCTCTTTAATTCAAAGTAGGCGGTCGGTGAAGGCAAAGCGAAATGTTTGCCGCTGATTTAAGGATTCAGAGTAGATGGTAACACGATGCTGTCTGTCTGGTTGTAGTTTCACTTTTCTGGAATGTCAGTATCACAGTATGTGTAATGTTGGTAGTCGATCTTCTGAACACTAATGTTCTGAATGTATTTGGAGTAGTGTCTCTTGACTGACTGTGCTCTCTGGAGCTGAAACCTGTCTATGATCACTTCCATTGAATGTAAAATTCGAAGAGGCTTCTGCCTATCCAGCCGCAAAAAAAAAAAAAAAAAATCACCCATTTTATTGCTCTCTGGAGCTGAAACCTGTCTATGATCACTTCCATTGAATGTAAAATTCGAAGAGGCTTCTGCCTATCCAGCCGCAAAAAAAAAAAAAAAAAAAATCACCCATTTTATTTCATCGATAATAGTCCCAGAATGGCGCACAAACACTCTTGCCATGACTAAATTCACTGAGCTAGCTGCAATCGGGCGCAGGGGAGGCCGGTGGCGCACATCACGCTGCGTTAACGAAGGCGACAATCCTGTGAAGCATCTCCTTGGCTTTGTCGCAGTCGGGCTTGAAGAGGTAGAAGACGTGCCCCTCCCCCTCCGTCTCCAGCAGCTCCATCTCCTGCTGCTCGCCGGCGCCCCTCGCCGCGGTCACCGCCTCCGAGTAGGCGCGGCCACGCCACCTGAGGGAGTCGCCCTCCGCGGTGCACACCATGAGCCTCTCGCACGCCAGAGCCTCCAGCCCTGGCGCGTCGGGAGCCATGGGGTTCATCCGTGGGTCGTCCGCGCCGCTGGTGCCGGGGCACGCGAACATCCAGAGTCCGGCGCCATGGGCGCGCCCCGCGGGGTCGCGCGTCTCCTCGCCCACGGCCTCCGAGCCCCAGAACCAAGGGTGGATCAGCACCGCACCCTTGAGGCGCTCGACGTCCGGCTGGATGGCGAGGTGGTGGCAGATGTTGGCGCCGGCGCTGTCCCCGGCAACGAAGACGCGGCCCAGGTCGCCGTGCGCCGCGATCCAGGGGTCCGCGGCCGAGAGGGCCCAGGCTAGGGCGGCGAGGCTGTCGTCGTACGCCGCCGGGAGCGGGTGCTCCGGGGCGAGGCGGTAGTCGACGGAGACGCCGAGGGCCGGGCAGGCGGAGGCGAGGTCGTTGAGGAAGCGGTGGTAGTTGGGGGACTTGGCGGACTCGGCCACGAAGCCGCCGCCGTGGATGTAGACGATGATGGGGAGCTTGGCGCCGGTGGTTGCCGCGGACGGCGGCAGGTAGAGGCGGGCGGAGTAGGCGCCGAGGTTGACGTCCTTGGATTCGACGCCGGTGGAGGAGTCGAGGCCGGGCGCGACGGGTGGGGCCACGAGGGGGCGATCGATGCGGCCGCTCTTGTAGACTCGGAGGAGCGGGCCGAACTCGTGGACCAGCTCGTCGTCGACGGTGGGCGCGGCGTTCGACGCCATGGTCGCAACTCGCAACTGCTTGGGTGGTGGGCGAGGGGATGGGTGGAGCACCGCGGCGCGCGTGAGATGAGCCTGCCCTACTCTTGCTGTGGCGTTGGAGTGACTCTGAAGTCTGAACTGGCAGGACGAAATAGGCCGGCGTCGTTGCTATTGGCGTGAAGGTGGAATGATGGTGTGTGGTTGAGCCCAGTTACGTGCGTGATTTCTCCCTCCGCTTATAGATGTCCGGGTCTTTTTTCTTTTAGTCCTGGCCATGGGAAGCCCAGTCCTAAGCCCAGCCCGAAGCCCGGCCCAAAAATCTCAGGCTTGGGCCTCAGTTTTAGGCCCGACAGCTACGTTGGGCCGGGCCTGGGCTTTGCGTTTTGCCCATTTCAGAAAGAAGCCCGGCCCGCGGCCCGACGGGCTTTCGGGCGTTTTGGCCGGGCCGGGCTCGGGCCTGAGTTTTCTGCATCGGGCTTTTCTCGGCCCGGGCCGGCCCGAGGTATGGCCAGGTAGTCTGTAGTACGTAGATGAGCAGTGGCGGACCCAGGATTTAGCAAAGACCGGGGCTAATTTCTAATGCCCAAAAAACTATGAACAAAAAATGTATGGACACCTCCCAACAGCTTAATATATTAGACAAAGCACACAAAAATGCATCGATGGAGCTTTCACATGAAGCATAAGTTCAAATATTTAACCAAATGACAATAGAAAAAAGCACAAAATAGTCTCATAGCATAATACTATAAATGAGACACATGTTTAGTTCCTAAATGGCGAAACTTTGCTCTGATCCTAACCTATCATTTCCTCATCAATCATAGGAGAAGGACCAGAACCTACGAAGACAAGAAAAATAATCAAAAATTAGTTTGGATAA
Organism: Poa pratensis; assembly: GCA_947311845.1. Lineage (NCBI taxonomy): Eukaryota > Viridiplantae > Streptophyta > Magnoliopsida > Poales > Poaceae > Poa > Poa pratensis. Next base: position 54,983,990 of record CAMZMU010000034.1, on the reverse strand, counting down.
ATACATGATACATAGATTGTATTGATAAGAAATAACTTACCAGTAGCCACACGTGGTATTTGTTTCTTGCGTGACCTCATACTTTGGAAACACTCCAAAATGTTATCATCTTCGATGCTTGCAAATATATCTCGCTCAATATAGCATAACATACTATGATTCATCCAATCATCATTCATCTTGTTCCTCAAATCTGTCTTGATAATCTTCATAGCCGAGAATGCTCTTTCCACAGTTGCTGTTGCAACCGGCAATATCAAAGCTAACTCAATAAGACGATATAACAGAGGAAATGTCTTGTGTCTCTCTGTTTGAACCATCTTCACAGCAAGTTTCCCAAGATCAATACAATTTGCAAAGTCCGGATCATCTCTTGCATCAACAATAAATGTGCCAAGTTGGTCTCTAAGGACTATACACTCATATTGGGAGAAATCATCGGCATACATTGTTGCAAGTTCAATTAACTTATCAATATCAAAATTAGCAAATGAATTCTTAGGATCAAGACAAGCTATGCACCTCAATAGCTGAGTAGACCTTTCAGCAAATCGATTATTAAACTCAACAATAATCTGATCAAGCACCACATTAAATATTTCATGATGGAAATGCTCATAATAAGTTACTAACTGGCTGCCACGACCCCTCGAACGACCTCTAGCTGGTATTTTATCTTCCATATTTGGCACAACAATATTATGCGCAAGACAAAAGCCCTCTGTATCTTCCAAAAGTTCATCCCAGCCAGTGTTTCTCAACTCCTCAATTGTCTTCAATGTACTACCAATCAGCCCTACAGCACGCACAATGTTTTGATCTTTCCTTTGCAAGCACGCTGATAGATCATTAGTCTTTCCAAGAATCTTGATCATGAGATTCATTATAAATACAAACTCAAAGCTTTCCATTTTTTCCAACAAACCAGAAGCTGTAGTTTTTTGTGTTGCATTGGTGGCATCATCACTCAGATTATCTAATATGTGTAGGACTGCTTTCCACATGTGAACAAGACGACACAAGGTTTTATGATGTGATCCCCAATGAGTATCCCCTGGCCTTGCAAGATTTGTTTGCTGGTTCTTTCCTCTTCCTGTGAAGATATCACTAGTCTCAATTTGGTTCAGAATCTCATCATGCTGACTTTGCAACAATTTATCTTTTCTATGACAGGAAGCATTAACCGTGTTGACAATCATGGTTGAATAGTTAAAAAAGTCCAAGACCGAGGAACAACACTTGGCAACAGAGACAACAACTAGCTGCAACTGATGGGCAAAACAATGGACATAAAAGGCATATGGGTTTTCATCTAATATGCGTCTTTGCAACCCATGGAATTGTCCCCTCATGTTTGATGCTCCATCATAACCTTGACCTCTCACATTAGAGATGGATAAACCAAGAGATTTTATCATACCATCCAAAGCTAACTTCAGCGAAGCGGATGTCGTGTCTGGAACATGCTTCACACCAACAAACCTCTCTATTACCTGTCCGTTATTGTTGACATACCTGCATTGGACAAATTACATAATCAGCACACTTTAAATTTTTAAATTGCTTGAATATGAGAAATAAACACGAAGTAGCAGCAAACCTCAAAACCATGGCCATTTGCTCCTTAATAGATGCATCTCGCGCCTCATCAACAAGTATCGCAAACTTTTTATCCCCAATGTCATCGATAATAGCTTTGGTCGTAACATGAGCACAAGCTTTGCAAATCTGTTTTTGTATTTTTGGTGAGGCCATTTGATGGTTCACTGGAGCATTGTCAAGCAATTGTGCAGCCTTTTCATCTTTCCCTTTATACCATTTCAACATCTCAAGAAAATTTCCTCTATTATTTGAGCTAGAAGACTCATCATGCCCACGAAAAGCAAGAGCCTGCAATAATAAAAATTTGGCAATGCCAATCATAATTGTCATACGAGCTTTATATTCTGCCTCATCCTTCTTTGTGGCCGCTGCCAACACATAATCCACACCTTGCCGCTGATTTTTAAAAGCCTCGCAATATTTTCTAGCTTTGTTGTGAGCACTATTAATATTCTTACCGACATGAAGATCACAAGCTTCAATCCCATTCTTCCAGTAGCTAAACCCAACTCTTGTAAATGATTCTGTACCATAATTTTCTGCTCGTGGTTGTTTAAAGAGGAAACAATAAAAGCAAAATGCAGCGTCTTTAGCTACACTGTATTCCGACCGGTCATACCTTTTAAACCACTTAGACTGAAATCTCCGCATTTGGCTTGCAATTAATTTAGCAGGAAACTGATGACCAACTGGTTGGCATGGACCCATTACCAAATACTCCCTCCTAGCAGCATCTCTGATGTTTACATCAAGCTCCTCGATCGGTTTCCGAAGGCCAGGATCAGCAACAACGTCATCTGGATTAAGCTCCACACTAGGATTTTCTTCATCTGTACTAACAACAATGTGAGCACTATCTTCTTGTTGCTGCTGCTCGGTGGACTGCTGCTGCTCGGTGAATTGCTGTTGGTTGTTAGTGCCTCCATCTCCAACAATTGATCCACTTCCATCTGCATTGATTTCAGCTTCTTGAGCCCCATGAGATTGGTTCGAATTTGCCCCTGTTTGTGAGGATGATGTAAAATAAGATGAGACCGGTCTCATTGGACAAGGCTTTGCTCTCTTCATCCCCTTCATCTTCTCTTCCGTGTACCAAAATTCAGAGTGTTCAGTAATTCAGTTCAACACAATGAGTAATTGACTCTTCAGTTCAACAAAATTCACACTTTGCATCAGATTAAGAAACCTAAAAATTACCTGACAAAGCCGGCAAGATGCGTGGGCAGGACGGAAACAGCAGTACGTCGACGGCTCGGCGCGGCGCGGCGGACGACGGTGTTCTCGCGAGGTCGACCGCCGGCGGCGGGGGCGTTATCAACTGGACAGAGCCTGGACGCGATTTCTTCGATGGCGGCAGGAGGCGGCGATCAAAACGGCGAACAGGTATTCCTCTTTTTTTTAGATGGTATACGAACAGGCAAGTTACTGCGCTTCGTTGCTGGACTGCCGCTGGATCTCCAGCTTCGTGGGCTTGACCAGCAGCCCTGGTCGCTCGGGGGAAAGACACGGGCTGGCTCCTAGGATACATATTTTTTCCTGAAATATGTACAGAATCCTATGGTACTACATGGGCCATGACCCGGGCTGTAGCCCGGGCTGCCCGGGGCCCAGTTCCGCCCCTGTAGATGAGCGTGATCTGAGAGCATCTCCACCAACACCCGCCAAATTTATGTCCGACATCACCCAATTGTGCCCTTTTGGTTGCTGTCACCAGCATCGCCCCCAACAGCCGCCCCAATCATTTTTTATTATTTCTGTATCTCAATTCTAAAAAAAACTTCCGTGCAAAGTTCAATAAATATTTCAAACATAGAAAATGTATAGTTTATTACAGCAATTCAGATTTAAAATTTTCAAGTTTCTTAAAACAATACGTGGTAATCAAACCGGGCCTTGTTAAACTACGTTGGCTGCTTTGATCTTCCACAAGTGCGCCATGAGATCATTTTGCAGCTACTCGTTTGTTGTTTCATCACGAATTTGGTGATACATGGCAAGAAATTCGGAAACTCGGCCGGCACGCCCCTGTGTGGCTGGGCCATAGGCCCTAGTAATCAAACGTCTCGTTGAGCACTCTTCTCACATCTCCCTCACTCTCAATGAGCAGCATTGAAAGGGCATGTCCCTATTTATATTTTGGTTAAGATGACACCCGAGTTAGGAAGGACTAATGTTACCTACAAGTTCATACTCAGGTTTTAGTCCACTCTTGTTGATGTTGGTTCAGGATGGAGGCCCATCATTTTTGGACGATCAAGTGGCGGTGGTTTGCTTTATGTTTTTTATTTACTTATTTGAGTCGCTAGGATCACCGCACTATTAAGAGGGGTACCTTGTTGATCTTATTGGGGATGAATTCTTGAACTCATATCATACACCTAAGTCCCAATACACCTCATATGCATCCACAAAAATAAAGAAAGAAAGATATACAACCCACTTGGGATTTTGATCATTTTGCAGAAAATGGCCATCCGGTGTAGAATCCGGAATATTCTAGATCTGGCACTAGGCCCCGGAAGAATTACGGGTATAGATTGGGCACTTCCGGGCGACTCCAATAGCTACTGGCTAGGCTCGGAATCACCTCATGGTAGGCCCAGAATGATTTCCGTGATCCGGTACCAGTTCCGGATTCCACACCGGGTAGCACGATTTCTGTATAACAGTCAGATTTTAAGTTTCCATTATATAAGCTCAACTCTTCTTCTCCAAGAGGTAAGTCAACCAGCTCCAAACACAAAAAAGGCTTTGCTCTCTCTCCTCCATTGTTGTTAACCTCAATAGCTTCAAGATCTCTCTAGCTCTCGAACCAAAAATGATTCCCGCTTGAGTTCATCAAGTTACTTGTTACTCTTGGGTTTGTTGGGAAACCCTAGGCGGCTAGGGTCGCCCGGGAAAGTTTGTAAAGGTTCGGAGGCCGCCTCAAGGCCTACCAATAGTGGATTGAGCTCTTTCTTCGTGGAAGAGGCTCAAGAAGAAGAAGATGAGCCTTCGTGGCAGACGGGTGTCATTCGTGGTCTCCCGTACCTCTCCAATGTGACGCACTTCTCCCCCAAGAGAAGGAACACACGTTACATGTTTGTCTTCGCGTGCCTTGGTTATTTCTATCCGAGCTCTTTCACTATTGTTGTTACATTTGTGATAACCTTCGTGCTTGAAGTAATGTATTGCATCATCTAGGTTGTTTCACCTAGTAGTTAGGATCACCTTATTTATCCGCACACTAGTATAGAACGACACTATGGACACCCCTCTATGGAAACGACACGAGTTAGGCGACGAAAAATAGCCCCGCGAGGGCTAGCCTCCCGCGATTAGCAACAAATCGGCAACGGTTCATATTTCTCCGTTGCCAATATATTGCCAACGGTCGCAAAACTACCTCCGTTGCCGAAATTGTGCTTATCGCAAATAGAGCTTGGCGGATGTCTGTTGCTAAGGTGAAAGCCCAGTAAGCCCACAAGGTGGCGCGCCTATAAGATCCCCCACTCCTCTCTCACACACACTCACAGTCTCTCCCAAGTCCCAACCCTAGCCACACACTCTCTCCACAAACTGCACTTGCTCCTGTGGTTTCCAATGCCGAACCCCTCTGTCATCGGCGGCAGCCAGGACATTGCGTCCTCCTCTGCCAACCGTCACCGCCGGCCGCAACCCATACTGCGATCGTCGCCACCTCCCGACGCCGGCCGCAGCCCATCCCGTCAGGACCCCTTCACTCGCGCGTTCATGCGACGCCGTCAGATTTCCCCTGCCGACTCGATCTTGTCCTCGGTCAATGGTCGCGAGTACATCCGACGCGTTCGGAGATCCCTGTTTCCCCGATCTCGTCCTCCTAGGAGGAAAGGGATTCCGATCTGGAAGCCAGGCTCAGCATGAGTGACTCGCCGGTGTTTGTTGCTTTTCTGAGCCTAGATCTACGCCGTGCTCTAGGTAATACATTCCATCTCTTGTAGTATCTCTTTGTCGACGGTGAAATTTCTTTACTTATTGATGTGTATGGGTTAGATCTGGACTCGACCGTCACTAGGAGTTAGATATACAAGGATTCACTTTTTGTTGAAATTGAGAATTTTATGTTTTGAAAGTAACAATTTTTTTCAATGTTTTTAATTTAAAATTGAATAAATATAATACAAACCTTGTAAATAGTTAGAATATCATCTTGTTTTGATAATATAAATATTGTATGCATATGTAACAATTGAGATCTGTGTTGAGATTCTGCAAACTAAACTATTACAAACATACACACTAACCGTATGTGAGACTAGCCACAGACAATAAAAATAATGGATCGCTTGACTCTTTAGAATCATCTTGTGGGGTGGGACAAGGTGAACGATCCATTAACTGGATCTTCCACGCATTATGTAACAATAATAATTTTTAAATCAGGCTAGCAGTACGTATATACTAGTCACAGACAATCCAAATAATGGATCACTTGACTCTTTAGGATCATCTATGTAACAATATTTCAGGACATTGCCATGTTATCCACACACAATCCAAACAATGGATCTCTTCACTCACAGCTTCACCATGGGATCATCTTGTGACAACATGAACCGATCCTTTCACTCGATCTTCTATGCATGAAGTAACCATTACATAAATAAATTTATTTATTGTTGTCATCGCTCAGAATGAGTAGTGTACAAGCGGAAAGTGCATTTTGATCTCGGGCTCCAGTGCACCCTCCTACTTCAAAATTTGAAAATCATATTTAGGAGTTTCAAAAAATTCTAAAAAATAGGGATGCAGTCAATCATATATCCCACGAACGTGAAAATTTTCACTTCGAGATACGTTATATTTTGGGCTACACGAAAATAACAAATACGACAAAGCTTGAGATTTGAAAATATGCAATACTTACATCAACATTTTTTTCATTTTTTCAGAATTTTTAAAACTTATAATTATGATTTTCGAATTTTTAAACAGAAGGGATCACTGGAGCTCAGGATCAAAACATCTCCACCGTTGTACAAGGGACTACTAATTTTAAATTGCATTTAGATTTATCTCTAAGTTCAATCTCTCATTGTTTCTGTTTCTTATTTTCTGAATTTATTTTTTGCAGTGTGCTCTGTAACAGAAACTTTCTGCAACGATGCAACCAACAATTATTACTGCCTTCTCTTGCTCCTTATGAAAGAAGTTTAGAATTTTTTCAGCATGTAATAGTGACATAATGATTCAGATGTTCACATGTAACATTGTGTATGTCACTGTTTCCATACTATAAATGAAATTGGTGTTGTGGATATATTGCTTATATTTGTGTTGTGAAAATACTCAAATGTGTTGTGAAATATCAAATTGATTTGTGAAAAAGTATATGTTTTATAAATACGAAAACTTCTCATTGCAAACGATGTAAAACAAAATTCCGTTACTAATGCTCTTCTCACTTCGGAAACGGAGAAAAGTAAATGACCATTTTGACCCGGGCTCATTGGAAATGGTTAAAGAAATCCGTTGCTATTGAGCTCATTCACATCAGCAGCGGGGCTTGGGACACGGACCCTTTCTCCGTTCTTGATGAGGGTTTTGACCCATTTCTATAGTGTTGTTCTGTACTAGTGGAAATTTGTATAACCTATTCACCCCCCCCCCCCCCCCCTCTAGGTTACCATCTCTATCCTCTCATGCATGATAACACAAGCATTTATGATCTCACACATTTGATCTAGCGACCAAGATAGACGAGGGTACCGGACAATGGCAAACCGGGCCTGGAGCACAACAAATGCCCGCTCCACATCTTTCTGGACAGACTCTTGCTTTCTTCACAGATGTAGACCAATTTGGCTATATGCCATCCGCTAAGTAGTACCACTTGTCATACTCATGGCCACTGATCACATACTTACACTCCGGAGCTTAGCCTTGAGTAAGTCTGAGAAAGGCCGGAGAGCGTTGGAGCACATTGATGTCATTGCGAGCACCGGCCATGCCAAAAAATGCGTGCCAAATCCAAGCATCATAATCTTTCACAGCCTCAAGTATCACACTGCACGATCCATGATGTCCTGATCTATACATCCCCTGCCAAGCGAATGGGTAGTTCTTCCAATTCCAATGCATGCGATCGATGCTACCAAGCATCCCCGAAAATCCTCTTGCTTCGCCTTGTGCCATGAGACAAGTTAAGTCTGCTGCACTTAGTGCTCTCAGATATGTCTCTCCAAACACTACCACTACTATCTTAAAAACCTGTAGGTTGCTTTAACTGTGGTGGACTCAGACATACAGAGATAGTCATCCAATGAATCTGCGGGAACTCTATATGCAAGACATCGTATGGCAGCCGTGCATTTCTGAAGGGATGAGAATCAAAGAAGCCCGGTGCAATCTCTCTTAAGCTCGAAATAGTCATCATAGTCCCGAATACCATGCACGATTCTCCTGAACACTTCCCTCTTCATCCTAAAGCGCCGGCGGAATTCATGAGCTTCGTTCGCCGGGTTCTTCGAAAAATAGTCGTTGAATAAGAACATGTGACCAGTTGTTCTATAACGGTTCTTGTTGGCCAGCTGACCTTTCTCTGATCCTCCACGCTCGGGCACAACATCAATCTCGGCTTGTGCATCTAAAAGAGCGGCCATGACCATCTCATTCTCTTCGTCGTCTGCAATGCGACACTCTCCCCCATCATTTGAATAAGCACGAACTCGTCATCGCTATCCATAGCCTATTGGACAAAATGAAGCAATTAAACTAGGCAACAAATCGAAAATCAATCAAATGATCCTATTGAAACGGCTGAACACCTTACGTGCGGGGCGGTAGGGAGGGAGAGGTGGAGCCGGTGAATGAGATGCGCCGGCGCAAAACGAGGGCAGAGGTCGGCGGGAGCGGCCGCAAGCCGTCCTGCTTGGTTGTTGCAGCTAAACCCCCGTGGTGCGAATCGAGTTGCGCCGGCGCAAAACGAGGGCGGAGGCCGGCGGGGAGCGGCCGCAAGCCGTCCTGCGTGGTTGTTGCAGCTAAACCCGTGGTGCGAATCGAGTTGGCGACGACAGGGGTGGCAACAATGGTGTGAATCGCCGACGAGAGAAAACAATAGGACGGGGTCGGGGGCAAATGAATCACGCCTGCCCGCGTTGTGTCTATGACGAGTGGGATCTGACTGTCAGAGGGCATGTTCGGGCAATGTCCGGCACCCCCAAACAAGCCCCCAAGTTTGGAGAATCTCTTGGGGGTTCCAGACAGAAATCGGCTCGGGCCGGACAATTGGGGGTGCCGTTGTGGGCGATTTTTGCGTCCGGACCCCCATGGGCCTTTGGGGGTGCCGGTGGAGATGCTTTGAAGCTTCACCTCAATGCTGAAATTAGAGCATCTCAGTCGCCACCTCCCAAAATACGTACATCATCCTAATTTATGACCGTTTTGGAGTGCCGAACTCATATCCATATGGGGATGCCCGCCCCAAATATAATTTTGATCATATGATAATTTGCGTATTTGTAGCAAAATAGGCAAATTTCCATTAGAATTAGACATATTACAACGAAATTAAACTAAAAACTAAACTTAATCTAAAGGCCGGAAGCAGCAGGCGAGCTGGGCCAGCCTCATCATCGATTGGCGTTCGGACGACGACGTGAGAGAGGCGAGCCTCGTCGTCGTTCGCCCCCCGCTCGGCGAAGTCGGGCGAGCCAGCCTTATTACGGCTTGCCACATGTGCGAGCCAGCGCCTCTCCGCCGGGCTTGCACCATCATTCGGTCCGCCTCCGCCTGTCATGCTCGTGCGCAGCGTCTCTCCTGGTGGCCCACGATCAGGGCTATGTGGCGCTGCCGCTCCTCCTCCGCCGCCTTGTAGACCACCCTCTCCCTCTCCATCTTGTGTCTCGGCCTTCCGGCGTCTCCTCTCTAGCTCCGCTGCTACCACATCGAAGCAGGAAGCCTCGTGAGCGCCGCAGGGCCGCTTGGCGTTCAGCTGCTTGTCCCCCCCCCCTTAGCAGGACGGCCACGAGGGAGCGGGCATTCTCCACGCTCTCGCGCGATAGCTCAGTGGTCGTTGCTTTCGTCGCAGCATTCGCTCAACGAGGACCGCCATCGCCATCAAATGGCGGTACACCTCCTCGCCGCGTGATGAGGATGGAACGGGTGGGTGGTGAGACAACACGTCGGTTTAATGCCGGCGACACGTCTCCACCACATTGACCCTATCAACGCGTCGTGGAACACGGGAAGGCTGATCCGCAATAACAGCAGATGACAAGGGGACCCCGCATGTCGGAGGGCTTGTCCGGACGCTGTCGAGCGTCACCGAGCGGGCCTCCAAAGTAGGGGGTTCCTGACATAAATTGGTCCGGGCGAGGGTTCATGACATAAATTGGTCCGGCCAGAAAATTTGGGGGTGCGCTGGGCCGCGTTTTTTTGTTCCGGACCACAATGCGCTTTTGGGGTGCTCTTACAAAGATGAGAATCATGGGTTGAACTATGGAAACTGGAAATGACTCCTAGTTATAGGGAGCTCGTTTTTTGAAAAAATTGAAATCGGCACTTTTGAATTTTAAAAGATCTAGAAAAAATCCAGATATAGATAATGTCAGAGATCTACAATCGTGCAAAATTTTAACACAAAATTCATTTGATTTTGGGCTACACAATAAAACAAATCGGGAAAATTTCAAAATTTGAAACTATGTACTTTTCACCACCCAGATCCACCAATTTGTCATTTTTGCCCAGCCCACAATACAATATATTTCGATTTGAAAATTTGCACACTTGTATATCATAGCATTATCTACATCTGGGATTTTTTCTCGATTTTTGAAACTTTAAAATGTAATTTTCGATTTTTTCAGAAAACGAGCTGCTCAGGAGCCATTTGTCCTCTCTTGTTGAACTACTCTATCTACTAAGGTATATTTATTAAAAGATAGACCGATTAGTTGCAGCGGTGAACCCAGAGCAGTTGCGTGCAGGTAAAACGCATAGGAGAGGTACTATCGACATTTAAGATCCGATCGATTCTCAACCATCGTTCTTACAAACATGAACGATGAAAGCGTTATACACATTCAATTCTGGATTATCCTGCGGTTTCTTATCCCTGCCCATGTGAGCTGCTAATCTTCATTAGTCGATTGCACATCATCTGAAAGCACTTGTTATTGTTAAGGGACGCCATCTCTGTGGCTCAACATCTCTGGTTCAACAGAAGAGGCCTGGAACCTGCAGTGAGGGCACAAAATTTAGTTGCATGACATAACAATCTATTCCTAGTCAACGAGTAACGGCAGAGAATTAACATATAAGATCATGGATCTATTACCAAGTGTGTTTTCAGTTGTCTTGTGCAAACACCCCAAATATCTTCCTAACAAAAAACTCCTAAGAGTAGGCTCGTCAGTTGATTGCCCCGTACCCCTGACAAGTACATATCAGTTCTAGCTTCAACAAACTAGCTGCAAGGCTGCTTAACCATGAAGTCTCTTTCCCACTGGAACAGCCAGACTTCCAACGTCACCAAGTGACAGAACTGGAACACCTGGCGGCAACCCAGCGCTGAAGATATTAGAAAATATAATCAAGAGGCTTCGGCAGGCCTGCTCCAGTTCCATGCACTCTATTGCGGTGTTCTGCAAAGCAGGATCTCTCCAAGGTTGATAATAATGCCTGAGATAGAAAAAAAATAGATTATGGAACGTACGCACCCAGCATTTGTCATTGTAACAAAAGCATACACAATAAGAATTGTTCACACACCATCTCCATGCAGGATTAGATTCAGCGGGACAATGTATCTTCGAGCAAAGCATTTCAATTTGTCCACGACTATCAACCAAATCTGCTTCAAAAAGAAACATGGTAATAACATGAGAAGAGAATACCGGCACTCCATATCACAATGATATATCTTAACTAACCTAGAGTCAACAAATAATTTAGAAGTATCAAGATTTGATTGCAACACAACACAATAATTCAAAGTTTACCTTGTTTACTGTCAAAAAGCAACAAGCAAAGAGCCGTCACAACCGATGGCAAAGTATCGCCTTTTCTTTTCACACGTCTTGAAGGTAAAGTATAATGACAGCTAGTCTCTCGTTTGCAACGTGACTGTCCACCATTTCATCACTTTCATATGTGCGGTTCAAGAAAGACTGAAGAGTTCCAGGACAATTGCTCTTTTCAGGAGATATACGGGAGATTCTACCAAGTATCACGGAAGCCACTAACCAACGCAATATCTTTGAAAGTAGACACTCGTTTTTTAGCGGCTCTTCACAGGACGTTTCCAGTACAGATTTTTTGTTACTGAACCAGAAGATGTTAGAAGTTACCCATGAAACAACCATCGCGGTTCTTGACTTATCCTGTCATTGCCAAACAAATGCGGAATTTAAATTCCTTACATACAATCCTTGAGAAGAACAAAAATATAGTGTGATTTGTACGCATAAATAGAGGTTAACCTCATTCATGGTGATCAGAAAATATACAATACTAGAGAAAAATATGACTACTTAGTAGTAAACTTTAACATACTATGCACATAAAATATACAACAAAATCAATTCAAGTCCTAATGAATCAACAAAAAATGAAGAAGGTGATCATGAGCTAGGTACTGATCATATACTAAAGCAATAATTTTAATCACTCAGATTTAGATTCGTATCAACTTTAACCACTCAGATTTAGATTCGTATCATGATACTACAGCAATAATGTTCAACGTTCATTAGATGAAGGCAGAGCACAAAAAAAGTACCGTCTCAGACAAAATTGGCAGAGGACCATTCATAAGAACGACATCAGTACCAAGTTCCATTGCAAGCTTAAGTTCGGTGCTTCTTGAGTGGCCATCAATAGCCTGGCATAACTTAAATATGCCATGGAGGGACAAGGTAAAATGTGGTTGGTATATCTTCCTTTTCATAGACAACCTCATTGTTGATGCAATCACATTTAGCATTGAAGTTAAAATAGGAATATTCCTTTTAAAAAGTTTGCCCTCTTCAACTAGCAGATACAGGTATTTAGATATTTCCGAGAGTTGCTCAAGTGCAGTTTCTTGCAGCCATTCTGTAACGAATCTTGATAACATCAAAGCATTGAGTACCTGAACAAAGCACATAAAAGGACAGATTAGGGCATAGCTTTCATAAAACTATTATAAAGCATATTTTACAGAACATAGCATGAAAAACTCATGGACAGAATGTCGGGTGTTTAAGTCTCTAACTAGGGTTGAAAAAGGAACGGAAACAGATGGGAAAAAGCTTTATTGTTCCGTTTCCGTTTTCTGCTCTCCATTTCCTTTTTCTATGGAAACAGACGGAAAGTTTCCGTTCTATTTACAACCCTACTCCAAACCAATAAACCATAAACAACAAAACCTTGTGCCAAAGCCGGTCAGCGCACACCTTACATATGGGAGTGTTTAACTGAAAATGTCCAAATACAAATACGAATCTATTCAACTAAGGGACACTACCAATTAGGCACCACCCTCTAATTTCTTTGAACTCGAGGGCTCCCCCCGCAGGCACCCTTGGCTCGGCCTGGCCGGCTGGCCCTGCGCTGGAAGGTTATGCCCTACGTGACAGGACCTTGAGCAGCAATTGCCTCAACTCCTATTCCGACGCTGCAGTTCAAGGCTGCTTCCTGCAAGCCTTCATCTTGCTCCCGGCAATCAACTCAAGGTGGGGAGGGAAGGGCAGATGTTGGGGCACATGTTAGTGGGGACAAGAGAATGAGACGCACACATATCAGTATGGTGGTTGTCGGGCCATTCTCCTTCTCATACTCTGAGAAATACTTGTATTCACTGGTCTGTTCCAGCATATGGCACTGGAATCATAACTGTACTGGGCATAGTCAAGTTCTTGTGATGAAGCTAAAGGTAACAAATAACGATGTCCAGTAACAGATCTATGAGTAATTCAGTTAGAAAGTAGCACCTAACAATTGGTGCACAAAAAGATGTAGTTAATTGAAATGATCCTCATGTTCACCAACAGAATTCTCGTTATACTTGATGGATTGCACGTTACAATCAAGAATTCAAGATTCAGGAGGAAAATGAAAAACATATACTCGATTGTTGCTTCTAAGAAAGGTGTGCACAATAGTTGAGATGGTTTTAAATCTTGACTTACCTCCAATGCTAACCCAACTATTCGGGAGCTGGAGTTGTTAACACTTCCCAGTCCTTCGTCATGAGATGAAATCACAGATGATATCCACGAAAGAAGGCCACAATCTTTTACTAAATGCTGAGCCAGAACTGGCAGCTTCACACACTTCTTTAGCACCTAAATGCAAAGGGAGCATTCTAAACAAGATAATAATTCGAAAGAATCGGATTTATAAGATTCATACATGCCAAAATGGGTAGGATCGAACCAAATAACAGTACAGAATATGCATAAAATGTTGCTTAACGTTAAGTGTGTTAAAGAATGGTGAATTGATGTCAAGTGATAACTCTATTTATCATACATCTCTACACGCTTAAGTTTGTATTTCAGACCATGCTCCGACTCTACTTATCATACATCTCTACACGCCTAAGTTTTGTGTTTTGGACTATGCTTCAGCTCTTGGCATCTTTACCACTATAAACACTGGAGTTGGTGCTGATGGTAACTTCCAAACAGTGAAGGTAAATCGACATGATTTTTCACCATCGACTATATTTGGGGAGACGAGGGGAAAGTGATTCTGTAACCTGTTCGACAGTCTTATCCTGTGGTTTGATTCTGCTTTGCCTTTTGTCTGGTATCCTTTGTTCTTGAATCCATTTCTTCGGCTGTTTCTTTTTAGGTTGGGTTCGTTGCTCCTTTCCCGTTTAGGTCTGCCTTTGGCACTAACCTACTGTTTTGTATGCATTTCTAGGGTTTGTTCTCCTGGGTTTGTTGTTGGTGTGTCGCCTGGTAGGTGTTTGCTCCCTTTTTGGTTGGCTTCGTTGCTCATTTGTCATGCAGGTTTGCCTATTGTGTCGCGCTAATTTTTTTGGTGGTTTTCTAGGTTCCGATCTTGCCACGCGGCCCGTCGTCTTCGCTTCCTCCGGGCAGCTGCACCCGTTGCGCTGCTTCCTGGTCAATGTAAGTATCCGCTGCTTCTTCACGTGTGCCGTAAGAACCTACCTTTGAATGCGCCGCCATCTGCGGGGCTACTTTTCTTGGATCTATGCTCATGGGGGCGTGGGGAAATCGTGTTAGGAATCTACTAGTGCCTTTAGGGAAAAGAACATTCTGATAATCGTTATTGAGGCATCGCTTGTAGCTTTATTATAAGTTGTCACCATCGGGTGCAGCTTACTCAGAGGTTTCATGCGTGAGATGGTCAGGACGGGACACGTTTAGCCAGGGTTGAGCTAGATCTTCCGCTCAGGGATTTACAGGTGACACATCAGACGCACTTCTTCTGGTCCGCAGCAAGCAAGGACGCATACGCACGCGAGCAAGCCACCTTCCATGTTGTCCTCTACCTTTTCGGGTCCGTGGTCTCTGGCTATGGTCGAGTCCATGTTTTTACGTACAGTCTTGGACTGCTCCTCTGCGATGTGTATGAGATGAAGAGCCATGTGGTCCTCCACAGAGAACTTCCGGTGCAATCTACATGGATAGACATGCCCCCTCATACGTGTACCCAGAATTGATTGTTGTTATGCTATTCGACTATTTATAGGTTGCTCTGTTTCTACTAACTCTATGTCTCTATGTCAGTTTTTGTGGCTACATATTAGTATGGAGACCGATATGCAACATTATTAAATTTATATTCAGTATTTCTGTAGCAACACACGAACATTCAGCTATTATACAAAAACAAAAGTAAACAAGATTGTAATTAGTAAGCATATTGAAGGGTTCTTGTACACACACTGCACAGTGCACAATAATTCCTTTAATGCATCATCATGCACATCCTATAGCCAAATATATGTGTGCTAATGAGGAAATTAGTCTTACCTGAAGGATTAAACGCTTCGATTCAGAATCTGAAACAGCCGAAGAACAAAAGGCAAGAGCAAGCTCTAAGACACTTCCCCTCTTGCATATTGTAGCATCATCAGCTAGATTTGACCCCGCATATAATAACTGAAGCATCCACAACCGATCAGCTTTGAAATTCACAGAGCTACTCTTCAATAATGTTGGGAATAATGGAATGCTCTGCAAAAAGAAAGGTTACCTAGATAAACACAATACCACCAAATTCATAGCTCAAGATAGTTCACACGTGTAATAAAAACACCTTACCTGCAAATTGACAGAGGCTGAATTCATCAAAAATTTGCTTATGGTATTGAATTGAGTATGCGAGCTATCTAGCAGTGTCAAAGACGCTTCTGCAGCGAAAATAGCAATAATGGAAGGTATCCTCTGCCATGGTTCAAATATCCCATTCTGTAGATATGTCAAAAGAAGCTGGAGGTGCCATTTTTCCTTGCTTTTCTGAGAAGCCTGCACATATGTCACAAGTGTACAACATAATATAAAATAGACTTCTCGAAAAAGAAATACGGA
The DNA here is from genome assembly GCA_947311845.1 of Poa pratensis. Lineage (NCBI taxonomy): Eukaryota > Viridiplantae > Streptophyta > Magnoliopsida > Poales > Poaceae > Poa > Poa pratensis. The sequence goes on along the minus strand of CAMZMU010000034.1, from coordinate 54,967,881 downwards.
TACAAGACGTATTCCGTACTCGGATGTACTGGGCATCAAACTGCTCCAGGAATGTTGATAAGAATATTCTTTTCACAGTAGTTTGAGTTAAATAAACATAAAAGCCATGGTCGCGCATAACATCATCACCAAACACCAAGAAAATGTAAATTTGAGCTGGAACATGGATATATTGATGCAAGAACATGATTGTGCTTACAGAAGTTACAAACAGTATGCCGTAAAATTTATATCACGCATGTTTTTATAATACTAACCCAAAACTGTATTGATGCTAAGGTTAGCTGGTAACTGAGCAAATAATACATAATAACAGACAATAGTAGGCAGAGCAAGGTAATAACTGATGAGATGCTTACAATCAATAAACCAGTCAACTGATATAATATCAGATTTAGAAAATAGCAGAGCATTACCTCAAGTGATTTTTTGAATGTTCCTAGAGATTCATAACCCAGCTTCCTCAATTCTTCATCAGGAGATGATATGCTAACGAAGGTAATAGCAAGCAGCCCAACTCGGGAAAATTCAGCAGGCTCGATGTAACCCATGACAAGAGCATGAATTGAGAACCGCAAGATAAACATAGGATCATAAATCTGAAACATATCCACGCTCGAGGTGTTGTCTGTCAATGAATATCAGAGAGGTTTTGGGAACATGAGGTCACGTGTGAGTCGGGTACACACAACAAGTGCAACTGTAAAAAGAACAATAATGAAGCCAAAACTCTAATTGACACCACCATTCAACAAATTACCTTCAAAATGTCACAAAAGTTGTCCTGGCGAAGCTGTTCCAGTGAGAAGACAGAAGTCCTTGAAGATCTTTTATAGCAAAATTGTAAGACTGTCGTGACACAGAGCTTAGAATCAATGGGTATATTCTCCCGAAAAAGCGCCCTTCGCCTAACATTACTTTCGGTGTTTTCTGTTTTATGGGTTTCTGATGTTGAATAATCTAGTTTCAATTCTTCTCTATATTTAACAGCTGCAGTCCCCCATAGATGATCCACTTCAGCAATGGTTTTGCACTCATACAACTCTATCTCATTAATAAGATGAAGTATCTCCAAATCTGTTTCACTTAGAGTTGCACCATAAACAGATAAAAGCAAGAAACATAGCTCTCTTGATTCATTCAATAGGCTATTATTCTGCTGCCTAGTCTTAATATCATACAGTACCCTGAGTAATCTGATGATTTCTATTTTTATCTTTTCTGCCATGCAAATTTGGAACTTGTTTTCTGAGTGAAAGGAGAATCGACTGATCTTAAAATGCTTGGTGCTGGCTGTAGAAGGCTCCCTGTAGCATTAAATGCAGATTGATATTCAGAAACTACACTGTAGGTTATTGATGACAGAAAATGGGAGTGGCCCAGTATGAGCTCAAGAATTTCAACAGCAGCAAACTTCCCTTCTGATAATATAGCAAGAACACATCGAATTGCTTTTAGTGTGATATGATCATTGAATCTATGCAAGAGAGATGATTGATGAATTGGTTAAGGAAAGGTATTGAGTTCAATTGGTTCAGATGAGTTTGAATCTCTGAAGACAGTTCGACAATATGCTTGAGAATTGTATATTCCAAAGAACAGATGACCATTTGTTGCTTATCAGAGTGGGATAAGCCATCACGCCGAGGGAATTTCCTGAGTATTTATCCAAAGTTCTGACCAAGACGCTTATAAAATTCAGCTTAGCATTGTTCACTCTCTTGGAATCTCTGTCTGAGGATGTCTCATTGGCCAACAATCTTCTGGGAGGAGATAGCAACAACCTAATTAATGATATCTTCGCAAGCAGTTCATTAGTAAGCTTCAGAATACCATTGTGTGAGTCAGGATTAATATCATTGACATCAGAATCTAATAGGTCAGAAGATTGTGGGCAAACTGAAGCAACTATTTCCAACCGTTGCTTCCGGGAAATTTCTTTTAAAGACAAGTAGTAGTGCAACATGGTAACTGACTTCCCCAAAGAGTGTCACTGAAATAATCCATCATATCTTGAACTGATTCATGTCTAAAGTCGCTAAATTTTCCTCAAAAACGCTGGTACTAATAAAACTTTTCCAACGTGGTAAACCACCATCGCCCAATAGCATTTCACAGTAAAAGTTCGCTACTGGCTCAAGGAATTCAACACACTGCATATGGCCATCACTGTGATGCTTCATGTATGACAAGGCAGCAGGTAACAGAAGTATATGCTCATGGGCCCTTGAAGAATTAGAATCACAATCCATGCCTTGCAAAGAAGCTTCTTTTTCTAGAACTCTCATCAACATCTGGCCAAAAAAGTTCATGTGCATAGGACTTACTTCCAAAAGCAACCATACAGATTTTGCTTTAACCTTAGATGTGGGAAACATACAGTGATGAAGAATGCTAAGGGGAGTATTGATGGCCATGGTAGATAACATCATGTGTAATGCAGTATATTCAGTGTTCTGCCCTGCAGATCTTTCTGCCTTATGAATACGAATCAGCATCTTGAGCAAGCAGACATCAGCAAATTCAAGATTCAGTTTAGTAGCAGAATGAAGAATGCCATGATATACTCCTGAATGGTGGCAATATCAGAATTTTGAATCTCCAAACCCCATGAGGGACAGGATTCTGAACTGTGGTCAGTTTGTTGTAGATAGTCGTACAGAAATTCCATGGCAATATCAGCAATATATAAAGATACAAAAGCAAGAGGAGCAAATGCAACTGAACAGTTCAACCCACAACTTTCTAACTCTGAGAACATCCATTTGCAAGTTCCAGAAGTCTGACAGGGGACATGAATTTTGTCAATGCTCGAACCATGTAGAAATTTGGCAAAAGCAGGCCCAAGTTCCCTTTGTTCATGCAGAGTTGAAATTTCTCCTTGAACAACAGTAATATTCTTTCAAGCATGACCTTTGGGGAAGCAAACAGTAACTCTAGGGATGACCGTCATTATCAGCCAATAGTAAAAGGTCATAAAGTTTACTAAGAAGATTCAAAACAAAACCATCTACAAGGTGCAGATTTTTCTTTGAATAACTAGTAAACACTTCTTCCACATGTTCCACACTCTTATCTGTTAAGTCCGGGCAATGGATAAGGAACATGGCAAAGACAGGGCAACTACTCCTTTTTTGCAGGGAAAGGACAGGCCAATAACAGGATGCTGGAGAACAGATTCAACAACTTCTTGGAAACATTCTGCTGAGGCGTTTAAGTCAGCAGTATCGCAGCCAAAACTCGAACGCGCTCGAATATGCTATCAACAAGAGTGGAGCATACATGGCAAAGTTGTTCAAGAACATTTGAACACTTCACAGTGTATGACAACAACAAGCGATGGCTCCAGAATAAGATGACTCTCAGATTGAATGTCAACTCACCGATTGTACTTTCAGAAAGCTTAGCTTGAAGAAGTTGTACAAGTGCATCAAGTAGCGGTGCACGTGCTTCCCCAGTTTCCGCTGGTGCACAGAACACAAGGCTTAATACTGAAGGTAAGAGCGCACAGAACGGTGTCACATTCAGAAATGTACTCATTGCAGCCGATTCTGCAGAAATTGAGTGGTTTTGACATTTGCCCTCTATTGTGTTGGCACGATCAACATCAAGATTACCCTCGATCTGTCTGAGACTACAGAAGAACATATCTGGACAACAACTAGCAACTTTAGCAAGATAATCATGTTGCAGATAAAGAACCGATGACAAGAATTGCAAATGAGAAGGAAGTGTGTTTTCGCAACATCAAGAAGCTCTGGAAAGCTACGTATAATATCTTCTGGAGGTGCACACATGATTGAAAATAAGAATGCTGCTGCTACATCATCTGGCAAATTAGTGTGGTGCTGACTTAACATTTCTTTGACTTTCCTAGATACAGAGGACAAAGAGCTTGAATGAAGTTCAGAAGAATGTTCCATGGTCATGAACAAACTAGTACTTTGTTGGTCCGAGATGCTCCTCAAAATATGCAACAAATTTATCAATGGCCTCCATTCAGCAAAATGAGTCCTAGACTGTATTTCTTCTGATGAAAATTTATCAAATCTCTCATTTAGAATGACCCCAATAAGGTCAAGCAATAATTGAGCGTCTACCTGTTTGATCATCATTGGTTGAATCAGTTGAATGTGCAATTATGGGGAAGTAGGCAATAGAGTATTAGGCAACATAAATGTAAATAACTTATACCTGTGATTGCAGAATAAGGTAGATTGTGTTGCACACGTATAATGAAATTGTGGATTTCTCATGTAATTTCATACCTCCAGACTCCGAGTCAAGTAGCCTAAGGCATTTCTGAAGAACACAAACGATGAGAGGACTGAAAGCTGGAGAATAGCCTACAAACCACAGACAAAGGTGAGATGAATGAATGAATGAATGAATGAATGAATGAACAAGATCTCATCAGGGAATAATTCAATACTCCTTCCGTTCCAAAATATGAGGCATATAAATTTAGTCAGAAATTAAAGCCTACTAAGTTTGACCAAATATATAGAAACAAATATCATCTACAGTCCTGAATAAATATACTATGAAATTATATTTTATATGGATCTATAGATATTGATTTGGTGTTGTAAATGTTTAGATTTTTGTCCATAAACTTGGTCAAACTGAGAAAACGTTAACTTCTGACAAAAAAATCTATGTCTCATATTTTGGAACAGAGAAAGTAGCAGAAAAGACATGAATACATGATAAGTATCGAAGGAAGGCTAGGTAACTTAAAGTCAAGGACATGTGCAACAGATAACACATTTATTATCAGGAAGTGCTAAAGAGTGATAACTAATTCAGAATGAAGTAAAGAAGTCTGAGCAAAGAAAACATCTGACGGCAGCATAGTATAAACAATTAATTGTAAGACAAGCAGCCAAAGATTTCAGTACATCTGATGATTAAAATGATCAGATGATAAAAAGATGTTTGGTACAACATAGCTACACGACAAGCACCGAAGCATTTTAGTAAGTCTGGTGATAACATGATCTTCAGATGACCGACAGATGGAAAACTGTATGCCCTCAAATGTAGAAATGAGATAGTTATGATGTGTTTCAGGTGACGCGTGAGAAGTTTACTGAAAATCAATCGTCAAATTTCCATGTTATTTTTGCGCCCCAACCTACAGGTACCAATAACATTTACATCTGGCACAGCCCGCCTTCCCTAATGATAAAAGAAAACTAGAACTTGACTATAAGCTGGGAACTCTTTCCGACTAAAGAAAAAAAGGAAGCTATCAGATCATAGCACCTAACGACCAAGCAAACCAGCTAATGGTAGATAATACAAGTTAATAGCATAAAGACAATTTCATAAACGGGGGAATTCACTCCTTCATATCCCTAAAGAAAATAGTACCTTCAAACTGGCCTGATTTAGAGATAAACTTCCGCATGTGCTCTTGGTATTTGTACAAATTGTTCCCAACGATTGAAATAGCATCGCAAAGGAAAGAGATCACAAGGTGAGACAGTTTATTAGATGATCCGACTCCTAGGCTCTCTCTTACACACCGTTTCGTTTCATAACCCGGCAAGAAAACCAACCATGCATCAATCTCTGCGAAGTTCTGATCGAACGCACCAGAACTTGCTAAAGCAGCTTTAACTAAAATATACGCTTCATCACAGATGCTCTTAACTTGTGAATGCAACATGATGTCAATCAGTGGTTGCAAATGCTTGTACATTGATTCTGGAACTCTCTCTGGGTCCCAACGTCCCTCACATTGCCCTGAATACTCAACTAGTAGAGATAATAAGGAGTGTTGCTCATCCTTGGACAATTCCAACGGGTTAGGTGGTATAACCCTAAAGAAGTCAAATGATCCATCAAAAGAGCTGGGCATTACTCTCTGAAAGACAAATTGAAGATAATTAGTGCACAGAATTAGATCAGAATCTTAAGGCTATAAAGTTGCAAAGAAACTCCATCCTCTAAATGCAGTAGGTGCAGACAACTAAAACAGAGGCCAGGCATAAGATATCTATACATATGTATTAAAAGGAATAGATGAAGTGTAATGAAATATAGCATGCACATACCAAATAGAGCCGGAGAACATCAAGCAACTTCGAGTGAAAAACACTGTCTAGCACTTGTGCATCTTTAAACTCCAGATCTTGCTCATGTAAGCCCCATATCTCACACAGAGTGGTAGCATGATCATTTGCCAACTCCTGGTCTTGCTCTTCAGATTCATCCTTAGCCTGCTCAACATCAATTCCGCCAATAATAATATCATCATCCTGATTGATAGCACCACGTCTCTGTTTCTTTTGAGGAGGCTGGCAAAGCTGGGCGTGTCTCTTTAGTCTACCCTGAGAACAATTTTGATGTTTCTGACTGGCGGAAGAGAGTAACTTGAGAAGGACCTGTGGATCAGGCATAGCTCCACGCACTTCATCTTGAATGTATTCTCTCAGAGATATCCACCTCTTGACACACGTTTCTTCTCCCTGGTGAACCTGATCTACCAGGGATGCATCTGTTGCAATGGAACAGCTGAATCCTGGCAAACCGTTCATTCTGATTTTTCCTTTCATTGAGCCAGTGAATTCTGATGTCAATCTCACACTTGATACCATACCACTGATTGCTTCCGTAACATGCCGCAATAGGTTGAGTGACTCAGAAACAAGCCTCAGAGAACCATGCTTTACAAGATCATCAGAATGCAGCAATCCCCTATTTATCACTGCTCGAGAGCACACATGGGGTACGATGCATTTCAAAAGTACTTGCACTTGTTCATCATCGACAGATACCAGATCGTGTGACGGGAGACTATGAAATATGCTATCAGATTTTGCTGAAGATATTATATCCGCTGCTAGGGAGATGGCAGAAAACCTGCAAAACAGCAATTAGAGAGACAAAAGTGCAGTGCAGTCCAAAGAATAATTATATTCGGATGTTCAAATAACTAAGGGATCCCAATAACTAACCATGAGGGGAATGGCCGTGGTTCAATATTGTAGGGGAACTCATTCAAGTATGCCGAACAAAGAGAAAACCTCTTACTCACAATAGCCAGCAACAAATTCTTGTGGTGAATCACCTCAGTAGCTTTCAACTTCTTCATAAGATCCAGCAAACGTTTCTCATTACCTCTCAAGTGTGAGGACGGCATCAATCCATTTTTTGGATCAGTGCAGACCATGACCAACACTTGATGTGCAAGCTCAGCTGCTTCCCCTGCATCCAAATTCCCTGATATTAGGCTCAGCTGTTCCAGTGTGACACTTCCAAAAAGGACACTCCGAAGCCCTGGTGGGACAAGTGACTCCTCTACGAGAACATTATCCCGCAATGTTGAGAGGACATACACGACAGTCTCGGTATCATCTTCTCCAATCCCGCGTAGCACCCCTGAGTAAAGCTCCCTCTGTTGAAGGACCCATCTTAGTAGCCTTGGGTTCCCAACCTCCAGGAACGACATGGCAAATCCAACAAGTGATCGCCTTGTAGACCCAAAATTAGCACCCTTTTTCTGATTCCTCCCATCTCTGCCCCCTCTCTTCTTCTGTATCCCTGCTAGTTGCGTCACAATAGCCATCTTAAAATCAAAGCTCTCGGCAACCTCGGACGCCAGCCCTCCACCACGCCTGACAATGGCAGCAAGCAAATCCAGAGCAGCATTCTGCCGCCGGAACTCGGCACTCTTAAGCTCCAGGTACACATCCCCCGTCTTCTCCTTATCCTCCAGTATCGTTCTAGCAACTCCGTCCAAGCACTTCTTACACAAAGCATGCTGCCGCGACTTGCCACCAGGGTGACCCAGGACAGTAGCAAAGAGTGAAAGTATGTACGCCATCCCTGGCTTCTCCCGGTGCAGCCGCCATGCCTCCATCAACTCCACGAGCCGCGGAGACTGCTGCACATACTCCCGCAGAACCTCACCGCCAGACTCCCCGTCCAATAGCTCGATAAACTCCCTCGAGGCGTCTGAGTAGATTTTGACCTCCGAAGTGTGGAGATTCTTAAGGATATGGACTAACCTGATCTTATGGGATGTACCAAACGACTGGTTCCAGGTCTCCATCCCCACCTTCACCAAATTTTGCTCTCGTTTCGGCTCCACCACCTCCTCCATTGCAAACGGGGGGAGACCGCAGGGACGCGATGAGGTAGGATGGGAACGGCGACGGAGGCGACGCGCGTGTGAGGGGGGCGGCGGCGGGCGGCTCTAGGGCACCGTGGGCTTAAGAGAGATTTAAGAGCCGCCTTTGGTCGGCCTGGAGCTTTGGGCGGCCGCTGGCCGCTTTGGTAGGTCAGAACTCGGAAGCGCAAAAGTACGGAGCCCCTATTTCTCAACCCTCGTTTTATATGACACATGGGACCCACGCATGTCAGTGTCTAGCGGCAGTATGACGTGGTGCGACGATGGCGGCGGAGGGATGGAGAAGCTCGGCGGAGAGGAGTAAACGGCTGCGTCGCGGCGGGTGAGGCGGCGGCGCGTGTAGAGCGCAACAGAGCGGTTGTGTGATGGTAGGAGGACGACGGAGGAGGAGGGTATGCGGTGGGCTGATGTGGAGGAAGAGGAGATGGATGTGACGACGCGCGGCGCAAAAGGAGAAAGTGTTTCGGCGCAGGTAGAGGATAAGGCGTTGGCGAACCTGGGGGCTAGGTTTCGGTGGCCTGTATGGTGAGGAATGGGACGAAGGAGACGAGGGACACGCATTGGATTCCACCTGTCCTAAATTCATATCCCATAAAAAATAATCCCGTAATAATTTTGTAGTGTATTTTTTCATAGAAAAATAACATTAGCTTAAACCTCATGGAAAATTTTATTCACCACAGTAAAAAAATCTTCCCATATGATTCAATTAGACATGACATTAAAATCTTATATGTTTTCTATTGCTACAATTTTCATATCTTGTAAATTAAATCAGCTCTTTATATTTACTCTTGATAACTCACGTGCTACTGTGCTACTATTTGGTAACTTTCAAGCCGAAATAAAAGTTGTCGGAAGATTCAACATGTGATTTAGTTTTTAAAATCCGTTTTAAACTGGCACCAATAATTCCATCTCCATCAGCGTACTGCAACCATGCAACCCTTTTCATGAATGGCTCGGTAGATAGTCCAAAAGTTACCAAGAAATTCATGCCACAAGTAACAGCTGGAAAGGGATAGATGGGCGTCCTCTAGTTAGGCATGCATGCCAAACATGTTCGTATACTACTTCCGTACCATAATATAAGACGTTCTACATATACTAATATGAACAACATAACGGACCTTGGACCGCACCTCCCCCATCTACAGTAGCCAGGGAGGCGATTTGTGAGCGACCGTAGGCCAGCCACCTCGCCGGCGCCGAATCGGCGGTTGCCTCGCCCTCCGCCGGCCGCTCCAGCGGCGGGAGGACGGGGGAACCCCGATTCGCGCCGTGTATATAGCGTAGGCTTGCTTAGGGTGTCCAGCCGGCGGCGACGAGGCGGAAGCGGCGCGGCCGGATTGGTTTTGCAGGTGGCAGTTCTTCCTCTCGATGGCGGCGCTCCGAGGAGTCCCGGCGTCGATCTGCTGCCTCCGTCGGGCTGGCGGTTCTGTGGAGCTGCTGGCGACGACTTCCCCTTGCCGGATTCCGTGGCTCGGTGGCGGAATCGGCAGCAGTTGAAGACTTCGTGCAAGAAGATGTGGCGGCTCGATTCGACGACGACGGCGCCCTACGGTGTAGGCCCTTTGGGGCCGGCGATCGGCGACTTCCCGCTCGCTCGGGGACTGCTCTTGATCCAAGGCGTTGAGGAGAGCAGGAGCGACGGCGCGCCACCGACGGCGCCATGGACGACGTTGTAGTCGAGTTGCAGAGAGGCTTGTGCTGTATTTTTGTTTTCTGTGAGGTCCTTTCTGTAATTTGTCAAGTTGTTCCAGATCCTTGTACTCGCAAAAAAAAAAAATGAACAACATATGGATGTATACACACGTATTATGTATTTTAGTATGTTGACTGGCTCATTTTGCTTCATATGTAGTCCATATTAGAAAACAAGATATATTATGGGACAGAGGTAGTATATATCATGTTTTCTAGTACTCCTTGGAAAAAATGTTATTTAAACTCCCTTTAGAAACCTATATTTTTTTTATAAAACCTGTTCCAATAGCAGATTAATGTCATGAACAATAGACCATGTTCTCTAATATATTTGTTTAAGTTCACAGCCAAGCATGGTGATGTTACGGCTTCCACACATTTATAAAACAGGAACCCTTTTAGCCAATTTAATCTCCCAAGTAACCTAGCAGAAGTATCAAATATTTTATGAGCTTTCTTCGCTGTAGTAGAGAAAGAAGTACCTGACTATTGTCGCGTTCTGAACACTTAGGGCGCGTTTGGCAGCCTGCAGCAAGTCCAGCCAGACCCGCTAGATGCAAAGTCATGTTGATTGGTTGCATGTACAAGGTCTTGGGCCAGACCCGCACGCTGATTAAAGCACTGTTGGTCAACAAAAAAAAAGGCCCCGTGGAAACGGCCGAATCGGCAATTGTTTTAGCGTCAGGCTGAGCAACTGTGACCGAGGCGAAGGTGCATCTATATCTATACCAATATAAAAAGGCACAGAAGGGGGCAGATCCGAAAAATCGCAGCCATCCAAACGTCATCGAAAGGTTAAAACGCCATCCGTCATTACCGCTAAACAGGACGGACGGACAACTCAATGTGCTAATCAAACCGCCTTCGCTAATCTCTCTCGCTAATCACGCCTCAGCCCGTCCGCCTGCCCCAGCGCCTCGCCGCCTCCCGGCCGCCCCAACGCCTCGCCGCCGCCCCAGCGCATCGCCGCCTCCGGCCGCCCTTCAATACACGCCTCGCTGCCTCCGGGCCTCTCTTCAATACGCCTCGCTGACTCCCCAGCGCATCGCCGTCTCCCGGCCGCCTGTCCGCACGCCGTCGGTGCCGCACGCCCTAGCGTCGCCGGCCATCCCACCGACACAATTGGACCCCAGCGCGGCCTCGCCCTGCACCCATTTGTCTGCCCTGCCCTACGACGCCACCGTCCTCCCCTGCACCCGCTATCTGCCCTGCCCTACGATTGCTCCTCCAAGGTATTGCTAATTGTATTGTACATTGTACGGACGATGATATATGCTAATTTGAATTACAGTGACCGGGACTAGCTATTCACTACTACAGGTTACTTTCTGGACAAAGGAAGCAAGAATACAAATGTCATCCTCCAATCGCACTCCATTTCAGGACATAACCAACGGGCAAAACCGTGGTGATTAACAACTCCTACATGCAGATCCTAAAGAGGTCAAAATGCAGAGGGATAGAGAGTACTAGAAGAGAGAGGCGCGCTTTGCCACGCCCGTTTTGTCTTTTATCATTATGTATTCATGAAGTTTTTTCCACGTATTATGTTACATTCTATATCGTTTGAGAAATGCAAGATAAATTAATAATACGAATATATAATCCACAACTAGACCATATCAACAAGAACTCTAACCTCGATGATTATCTTACAAATCGAGCCATTGGCTTATCATAGGAAGGACCTCATTGTCAACGAAGAGGATAGATCACGTGCTCGGAAAGGGAAGGAAACAATGGCCAAATTATGGAGCCAAACTAATATTCAAATAGCATGTATGAATCGAAATGGCACCAGCAAATTATGGAGCCAAGCTAATATTCAAATAGCATGACCAAATTATGGAACCAAACTAATATTCAAATGACATACCTAGCTATAGGAATAATAGCACACATCATTTTGCACACTGATTGTTGCTATCAGTAAGAATATCGAATGATATTAAGGGAACCTGATTTGTAGCCAGGAATTACAATTCTTTAGCATCCACTACATATCAGTGTGTTTGTATAGTAACTAAAGTATAGCATGTTACATAATTTCCAAAATACATGGTATCAATACAATTATAAGAAGAAAAGGGAAAGTGTGTGGAGAAATTGGCCAATAATCTCTTGATAGGTAGGTTGAACAAATCTTCAAAACTATGAGAAGTTCTCTTGGTTAAATTTACACAAATACACGAGAAATCATCTCCAAAATAGTGTGGTGTTAAGAACTTCATATATTTTTGGAAGCCATTAGAGAGGAAATGATCAAAAATTATGGATAAGAAATTCATTCAATCAAAGAAGTACAATCAGCAAACCATTAAGGTTGATACCAAGTTAACAATATGTCAATCACATCGTTTCATAATGTACCTACTTGATTCAGGGCTCATAAAGTGTGAAAGCTTTGTCTTGATTATATAATATCACAACTGATTAGTCACTTACCCCGAAGAAGCATGTGTAGAAAATAAATAGCATCAGAAACACTTCTTTCAACAGCAAGCCCTTCCACTTAACACTATGCATTTTTATCCAGCATTGAGCCCAAAAGAAAATTATCAGTGTGGTCTCTTGACCAGATTTATTGCAAGAACAACTAAAATTAACTGATACCAACATATACTCATATCGCAAATTCCTAAAGCTATGAATTAATGTGACTATAATATGAATTTTGAGGGTGAGTGTGCCTCAAGAAATGTCATAAACCTTATTGCTCCTACCTCTATCACCACAATAGATATCAACTCTTGCGGGAGGAGGAGTGCGCGGGAGAGAGCCTTCTGTTCTCAACTAGCACACCAAGTGTCACAACACTCCACCTTATAAGGTGGTGTTTGTCTTCTCCAACTAGCAATGTGGGACTAAACTTTAGCACCTCCTTGCACCTCCAAAATTCTGCCATGCACATGTGCCAATTTGAGATTTCAGGATTTGCTTGTATGGGCTGCCCACAAATGGGCCCAATATTCTAACAAATACCATGCTGCCTAGAGATGTGACAAGCTCTCCCAAGATCATAACAAGAACCACTGAGCTATCCAACGAAACCTAACTAATGCATTCATTGTTTAAATCAGTACTCCATTCTTCTCTAGGTTCTATTTTATAGTGCTTAGGATCAAACTTTTAGAACTTTGTCCGCTAATATAACATAAGTATTCTGATTTGATGTGTGTTACTATAAACCTAATCTGTCAATAACATTTAGCACGCAAGTAGAAAAAATAATGCTCAAATGTGTGCACTCGCAAGCCTAAATCTTACGGGCGTACGATACTTCTAAATCTACTTAAGTCAAAAGCAGTTCTCCTGCGGTCCTGCCATTTTCTTTGAAAAAGGGTGTATGCTGAAGACTATGTCACGGCCCAGGACAACATCTAGAAAAGAATGGAGTTGGTAGTTTTCAAACTTGTACAAATTACTTTCTATAGGAAGAGCAGAGAATCGATGAAAATGGAAATCAGGCAAGATATCACAAAAGACTGATTCCACCATTGAACAACCTTCGCATGATTCCTGATCGGAATATATGGAAGGAAACACTCAATGCTCTTCTTCCACCCACAATCTTTTTTTTTTTGATATATTAATAAACGTGAGAGTACAGGAGACATCCAGAAGCAGCACAGCTGTTCCGAAATTTACAGGGAGGACCCTGAAAAACAAAAAAATTACAACCAAACCCCTGGGACCAACTCTGCAGAGACGATTCCGCCGCCGCTCGAACTGCCGTCGTCGCACCACCGGAAAGGGAGACGAAGACGACCGAAGCCGCAGCTGTGTCGCCGGATCGAACCTTTAGAGGTACACACCTCGTTGTAGTCGCCGCATGAGCCACCCGTCGCGCCCGACGGGAACTTGAAACGGAGCTGTCAACATCGGCGGGGGCGACGCCCCGATTCAGCCCGACGGTCAGACCGCAGACGCCGGCGAAGACCAGCCTGCAGGCCTGCAAGCAAACATGAAGGAACAGCAACAGAAAAGCCAGATCCAGCAGAATCTTCATCACCCTTCTCCTCCCACCACGGCAGCAAGAACAGGATCGAAGAGACCGCAAGATCCGCACCCGATTTAGCTACCTAGCAAGCTTATTTACGAAGCTTTGGGCAGATCCCGCCACCACCGCCGCCCACCATAGACGCCAATGAGAAGAGGGAGCCGACCGACCTCCAGCGCTGCTTGCTAGCGTCTGAAGGCAGCTTCCAACGGCATGAAGCCAGACTACGGCATAGAGCCAGACCACCACAAGGGCGAAACACCAACTAAAACTAATCCTAGATCTACTATTTACAGGGAGGAGCCAGCCAGCTAGCCCAACCTCGCACCAGACGGCCGGGCCGTCGGAGAGGATGGGAAGCGGCGGCGACGAGGCACAGAAGTCGACTCTCAAAACCAGAGGCGAAACAAGAGACGTCTCCCCGATTTCTATTTCCACCCACAATCTTGACCATATAGAATATTATGGAGCTTCAAAGGAGCAAAGAGAAACACATCAATACGACAATATTATGGAGCTTCAAAGGAGCAAAGAGAAACACATCAATACGACAGTCCAACAGCTGTGAAGGTTCTATGAACTGTATCGATCATTGTATCAAGAAAATTTAGGTACCTTACAGTAACTTTCTAGACCTGAGTCCACCACAGCATAGAAGGATATAAACCAGTATCTCCAGAAATTGGTCATACTGGTTGCCGAGTGCATCTACCACATCCAAATGAACTTCCACCAAATCAGCATTCAACCACAATTAACGATGTGAGTAACTAGGGATGGCAATGGGTACCCATTACCCGCGTACCCTGCGGGTAAAAACCCTATTAGGGTAAGGGTTTGGGGAGAAAAAATACCCATGGGTATATAAATGGGGAAATCTCGTACCCATCGGGCAGAGAGGGTACGGGTATGGGTTCGTATAACCCATACCCACGTACCCATGTACCCTTCTAAATCTGAAAAGTGGGTCTCCCAATAATAACCTAATGTATCTACTCATTTTTATGACTATGTGCTGTTTTTTATCATTAAAATGTGTTGTTGTTTATGCACAAGTGTTGTTGTTTACATGTGTTGATTATGTGCAAGTGTTGCTATTTATATGTAAATGTGTTGTTGTTGACAATTTGTGCTATTTATAAGTATGTGTTGCGGTTTTAAATGTGCTGCTGGTTAAAGTTATATGATGTTGTTTACGACTATTTTCTACTCAATATACTGTGTTGCAAATGCGGGTATTTTTACCCGCGGGTACCCTTTTACCTGTCGGGTGAAGGGTATGAGAAAAAGTTGTACCCGCATAAGGGTATGGGTACGGGTAACGGGCAAGATTGAGGGGACGGGTAAGGGTATGGGGTGGCTCCACCCTTACCCATAGCCTGCGGGTGCCATCCCTATGAGTAACGCCTATGAGCTGAAATGGTCCAATACAACGACACATACTGCACCTGGTCTCGCTAAGCATAAATCCAATCTCCATCATCTGACAAAATTTTCAGAAGATATATTTTGGCAGTAGAGATATACATAAATATCTACACAATATCCTATATTCCTACACTGTACACCACAGAGGTAGCAGCAAGCAGTAGCAAAATAACTTCAAGTAGAAGCAGGTGATAGTCGTTACATTTTTGAACCGAGCTGAACTTAGGCAATACAAACCATGTGTTAGGAGAGCTAATACTCGTCAACATCATGAACCCCTTCACCCGCATCTGAAGAAAAATGCGGACAATGGTATTTACAGTGGACATTCAGTTACCACCAAGACTGATAATTGCGCTGTTTGCCAACAATTAATGACGACAAATTTTTCCATCAAATTAGCCGTCGAACACGGCATTAGGTGTAAACTTGATGTGCAGAGTTGGTCAATGACAGCAACAGCAACTGAACAACAAACTGCACTCGACAGTAATCCCTTGCACCCACAGCCTCACAATTCCAAGTGTAAATACGATCTCCATCACAATTTTTCTGAATAATTCTGGACAGTCCACTCAAACACAACTGATACATGTGTAAAATATCTACACTCACAAGCTATATACTATTCATATTTCTATATATATAGTTGCTAAACCATTGAAGAAGACGCAAGCCAGTAGTAAAATGGCTCCATGTAAACAGAAACCCCTCAATGCACTTGCTCATGCTAGTATGCTCCTACTCTGTAGACACTGCAGCGAAGCACAATAACACTGTTTACTGCCTCGCAAATCAGTCTTCTTCCTCCTCCAGCTAAAATTTTCATTTATCGACATCGATGCAAACATGGTATCATGGCAAGCTGGAAGAGACTGCTGCACTGGGAGGGCGTCACCTGCGACATGGCCTCTGGGAGAGTCTTTTCTCTAGACCTAGGTGGGTTCAACTTGCAGTTGTAGAGCAGTTGTCTTGACTCTGCAGTCTTCAGCCTCACCTCTCTAAGAAACCTAAAGTTGGCTTCTAACTATTTCAGAATTTCAGATATGTTATGTGTGTTACATCTGTTGGATCATCTAGTCTAGAACTTCCACAGTAGCATCTATTGGAATCGATCTAACTCGTGTACCGAGAGGAGAAACAGAGAGAGATGGGGAGAAAGAGGGATACCTTCGCCTGGGCTGGACGAACCCGTGGTGCCATCCATGGTGGAGGACGGCGGTGGTGGCCGAGCGTGGTCGAGGCGGTGGCGGCGGTGCTTCCCGTCACTACTGCGCAAACCCTAATCAGTGGGTGTGTCGGTGGGGTGTGTGGCACGCGACGAACCTCGTAGTGCGTGCCGCCCCACCAGTCTTTATAGCGTAGGTGACAGGGGCCCGCCAGCCATAGTGGGCTGGGCGCCCCCGATCAGGGCGCAGGTCAAAGGGGACCGGTGGGCCGTTGGGCCCACACGGGAAGAGATCAATCTAACATTCTCCCCCTTGATCTCAACTTTTACTTTTGACCATCTACTTTATACTTTACTCGTTTCATCACAGATCAGTACATAGAGCATGTTTTATCGTCACAGCTCATTGCCGATAGAATCAGACAGCTACAAAATACCTCTCTGTTTTAAAACAAATTTTGTTCCTTTTCGGGCCTCTCATGATCCAGAAATCATAGACTTTCTATTAAACCCATGCCGGCTACGTGTTCCATGAACACACTAGGTGGTAAGCCTTTCGTAAGCGGATCCGCAAGGATATCCTTTGTCCTTATATGCTCGAGACTTATAGTGTGATCCTGGATTTTATCTTTCACGACATAATACTTTACTATTGGTTTGGTAGCATTACTCGACTTGTTGTTGTGAGCATAGAATACTGCGGGCTGGTTGTCACAGTACATCTTTAGTGGTTTGTCAATGCAATCTACCACTTTCAAGTCGGGTATAAATTTCTTTAATCATATCGCCTGCCCCGTGGCCTCATAATATGCTATAAATTTTGCATACATCGTGGATGATACAACTATTGACTGTTTGCAGCTTCTCCACGAAATAGCCCCTCCAGCGAGAGTGAACACGTATCCAGACGTGGATTTTCTACCATCTCTGTCTCCCGCAAAATCTGCGTCTGAATACCCTCTTATCACTAGGGAAGCAGATCTTCTGTATGTTGCATGAGGTCCTTTGTGCCTTGCGCATAACGCAGTGCTTTCATTACCATCTTCCAGTGCTCCATGCCTGGATTCTCTTGGTATCTACCGAGTACCCCGGTGATAAAAGCTAAGTCAGGGCGAGTGCACACTTGTGCATACTGTAAGCTTCCAACAGCCGAAGCATATGGTATTGCTTTCATTTGATCGATCTCGTACTGGTTCTTGGGACATTGAAATTTCCCAAAACTGTCGCCCTTGACTATAGGAGCAGGTGTGGCACTACTCTTATGCATATTATATTTTTAAAGAACCTTTTCTAAATATGCCTTCTGTGATAGTCCTAAGACTCCATTTTTCCTATCTCGGTGAATTTCTATGCCCAAAACATATGATGCTTCACTAAGATCTTTCATGTCAAAATTTGAGGATAAGAACTTCTTTGTTTCTTGTAGCAGACTAACATCATTGCTAGCAAGCAAGATATCATCCACATACAAGATTAGGAAAATATATTTCCCATTTTAAACTTTGCATAAATGCAGTTATCCTCAACATTCTCTTTAAATCCAAATCCTTTAATTGTCTCATTAAACTTTAGATACCACTGTCTAGAGGCTTGCTTTAATCCATAAATGGATATCTTCAGGCGGCATCCCATATCTTCCTTGCCTTCCATGATAAAACCCTTGGGTTGTTTCATGTAAACGTTTTCTTTTAAATCCCCGTTTAGAAATGACGTCTTTACATCCATTTGATGTAGCTCTAAATCAAAATGTGCAACTAATGCCATTATGATTCTGAAGGAATCCTTACGTGAGACTGGGAAAAATGTCTCATTGTAATCTACCCCTTCTCTTTGTGTAAATCCTTTTGCCACAAGTCGTGTTTTATACTTTTCTACATTCCCTTTAGAGTCATACTTAGTTTTGTAGACCCATTTACAGCCTACTGCTTTGGCTCCTTTAGGAATATCTTCAAAGTCCTAAACATTGTTGGAACTCATCGATTTCATCTCATCTTCCATTGCCTCCACCCACTTCGATGACTGAGGGCTTCTCATGGCTTCTTCATATGAAGTGGGATCACCTTCATATGAGCTATTTCTGTGTTATAAACTTTATAATCAGTGGAAATAACTGATCTTTTAGCTCTTTTAGACCTTCTAGGGGCCTCATTTTCTAAAAGTGGTTGATGCACCTCCCTTTCATGCTCAACAACGGGTTCAGTCGGCTCCTGACGGACAGGTTCCGGATCTTCACCCACAGTTGTCACGGGTGGAGTTACAACAGGTGCTTGCACCTCAACCTCAGGGATTGTCGGTGCAGGTACATGATACGTCTCAAACGTATCTATAATGTTTGATGTTCCATGTTGATATTATACCAATTGTTACATGTTTTACATACACTTCATATCATTTTTATACATTTTCTGGGACTAACCTATTAACAAGATGCCACAGTGCCAGTTCCTGTTTTCTGCTGTTTTTGTATTTCAGAAAAGCTGTTAAGGAAATATTCTCGGAATTGGACAAAAATCAACGGAGGTCCCTATTTCACCGACACGTCCACGGAGTCCAAAGGAGAGACGGAGATGAGCTAGGGAGCCGCCACACCATGCCTGGGCGCGGCCCCCCTGCCTGTCACGCCCTAGGGTGGTGTGGGCCCCTCGGATGGCCTCCGACGCCGCCCTTTCGCCTATTTATTCCTCCTGTCTGGAAAACCCTAAATACCCGAATCATATTCCACGAAAAGTTCCAGAGGCGCCGTCGTCGTCAACCCTAGCTCGGGAGGGTTCTGAAGCTCTTCTCGGCACCCTGCCGGAGAGGGGAATCATCACCGGAGGGCTCTACATCGCCATGCCTGCCTCCGGAGTGATGCGTGAGTAGTTCATCCTTGGACTACGGGTCCATAACAGTAGCTAGATGTTTGTCTCTCCACTTTATGCTATCATGTTTAGATCTTGTGAGCTGCTGATGCATGTAAAATGCATACATGAACTTTGCAATTTAATTGCTTATATTCCAATCATATTTGCATCATATAAGGGTTATATCAATGTTTTATAATGATTTTGGGAATACTTCATAGTTTTCCCATTTATTTGGAATTAACCCTGTTTTTTCAGAAAACGTCTTTTTTAGTGTTTCAGACTTTCCGGGAGCTTCGGGACTCCAAAAAGGGCAAGATCAAAGAGCACGGTTCAGAATTTTCGAGACGAACGCAATGGGCTTAAATTAAAGACCAGAATCCCAACAGGCTAGAAATGGGAGGGTCCCACGTGGCCTAAAGTACATGGCCGCGTGGGCCTATCTCGTTTCCACCTCGGAGCTCCGTGGCCGTCGATCTTTCGTCCACCGACTTCGTCTTGACCTAAAAACGCCTATAAAAAAGGTCTCCTGGCGTTTCGCGAAAGGAGGCGGCAGAGAAACACAGAACCACGAAACAAAGAGACAGAAGGCTGCCGCCGGAGAAGATCGGAGGGGGGAAACGCCGCCGGAATCGCCTCCGGAGGGCTCCACCCCCTCTGGCGTGTTCATCATCAACATCTTCATCGCCGTTGCTGCCTCCCATGATGAGGAGGGAGTAGTTCTTCATCGGGGCTGAGGGCTCTACCGGTAGCTATGTGGTTCATCTCTCTCTCCCATGATGTGATCTTTATGTGATCTTGAATTCATGGATGTTTCTCCTTCATTGTTTGTGCTACTCAAGTGGTTTTATTAATGTAATTTCCGGAGTCACCTTTGTCCCATGGTGTGAAGTTGACAGTGTGTGCACCGTGTGTGACTCTTAGGCTAAAGGTTACAGAAATACTTACCATGAGTTATTCTTTGTGTTGGATGTCACTATAAATTGTGGTGTTTGTTTAGTACTATTTTGGGGCACTCATAGTGACCTTGGGGTTCCCTAGATGTGGAAGACAGACTTTAAGGTGTGCTTTTGTAGCCCTACACGATGGTCTTGGTGTTCTATGATATTGTGGTGTTTGTTCACTCAGACTTTAAGGTGTGCTCTTGTAGCCCTACGCAGCAGATTGGTATTTCTATCCAACGGGAGAATAGTTCAGGGTAGCAAAGTGAAGAGGAAATATCTATGTATTCAATTGTTGGGAGTGTCCACTAGTGAAAGTATGATCCCTAGGCCTTATTTCCAAGCATCCTAGAAAACCTTTGTCTTGTCCTCTTGCATTGAAGAGGATTGGGACACTTCCACATTCTTGCCTTGTTACATCAAACTTCCATCCATTAAATCAACCACCTTGTTCCTTAAACTTGTTTAGTGCATAACCAACTAAAACTTGTGACACTTTAGTTGTAGGGAATAGATAACTTTTCCTTCTTGCTCCTGCGGATCGATACCTTACTTCCACATTGAGAGGTGCTACAGTTATCCCTTGCTCTTGGGGGTTATCAGCTGCCTAACATGATCAAGATCATCTTATTGTAATGCTACATGTTGTGTTTGCTGGGATCCGATGAATATTGAATACTATGATCAAGTTGATTATTAATCTATGTTACATGTTATTTATGATCTTGCATGCTCTCCGTTACTAGTAGATGCTTTGGCCAAGTAGATGCTTGTAACTCCAAGAGGGGTTATTTATGCTAGATAGTGGGTTCATGCCTCCAGTAATCTGGGCGAGTGACAGCAACGTCTAAGGTTGTGGATGTGTTGTTGCTACTAGGGATAACATAACAATGTTATGTCTACGGTCATATGTATTTGTTTACATTACGCACATTACTTAATGCGATTATCCGTTGCTTGCAACTTAATACCAACGGAGGACACGGATGTTAACCTGACGGTGGATTATTAGTCATAGATGCAGTTGGATAACGGTCTATGTATCTTGTCGTAATGCCTAATTAAATATCATGGTAGTCATCTTGTCATTTATATGCATTGTCATGCGCTCACTATTTTATCAATTGCCCAGCTGTAATTTGTTTACCCAACATGTTATTTATCTTTATGGAGAGACACCACTAGTGAACTGTGGACCCCGATCCATTCTTTTACACTGATAAAACCACCAACTTCAAACAATTGTTCTCTTTTACTTCCTGCAATTAAATACTATTTTCCACACCATACGTTTAATCCTTTGTTACAGCAAGCCGGGAAGATTGACAACCTTCCTGTTTCGTTGGGGCAAAGTAGTTTGATTGTGTTGTGTGCAGGTTCCACGTTGGTGATCGAGCAATGGCGCCACCAACAACCTTCTGAAGTGCTCCTACTCCTCCTGGATCTGACAATCTTGGTTTCTTACTGAGGGAAAACTTGCTGCTGCACTGCTTCATACCTTCCTCTTGGGGTCTCCCAACGAACGTGTGTTTCACGTCATCAAGCATATTTTTCTGGCGCCGTTATCGGGGAGATAGAAGACTTCTGCAAGGGGAGTCTCACGCTTCCAATCTCTTTATTTTGTTTTTTTGTCTTGCTTGGTTTACTTTTATTTTATCTTGTTTGCTTTAAATTATCAAAAACACAAAAAAATTTGTTACTTGCATCTAGTTTATTTTCGAGTTATCATGTCTAGCCCTGCTCCTTTTACTGTCGTACCACCTCTAGGAGAAATTATTACGTTTAAACAGAAAAGTGGAGAAACATTTAAAAAGGCTTGGGGGAGAATGCTTGAATTGCACAAGAAAGTGCAACCCAAGATGGATTTGGGAGTCCTTATAAAAAAATTCTACTATGGCTTATTCTCTCTATATCAAAATGCTCTAGATGTTATGGTAGGAGAAACTTTCTCTGAATATGATGCAACAAAAGCTTATAAAATTTTGAATGGATTATCAATTTTTCCCATGATAGATGAAAGTGGGATGTTCACTAAGTTAGAGAAGATAGAGAAGTCGCTTGATGAATTAACTTTGAGCTATAACCATCAGGAACAACCCCTAGTCGAGTTAAAAAAGATTGGGAACCATTCATTGAGATAAGTTTTGGTAGTGAAAAATTTCGTGCCTACTGTGATCTTGGTTCTACAATGTCCATTATGCCCAAAATGGTCTATGATTTACTAAATTATGATAATATGGTTAATCACCCTATTTTTCATTTTCATGCTGATGGGACGATCACAAAAAGTATAGGGATTATTAATGACGTTAAGATTACTATTCAAATAAGACCGTCCCTGTGAATTTTATGATTCTTGCAAAATCTCCTAATAATATTGTCCTTGGAAGGTCCTTTTTAAAAAGCAATGGAGGATTTATCAATGCAAGGTATGGGTTTATGAAATTTAATGCTCCTATTAATCGAAGGTTTTTCTTCCCAATTAAGAAAGATGATCCCACTGAAAGGTTGGGAGATTTCAATGTCTTTGGTAATACTTGATGCATGCTTTGTGCCTAGCTAAAAGGCGTTAAAGAAAAGCGCTTATGGGAGGCAACCCATTATTTTTATTTCTGCAATTTTCTTTTTATTGAGTCAAGGAACTTGTTTACTTCTGTAGCAACTCCTTTGTATCTTTACTTTTTCACATTGTTGTGCCAAGAAGAGTCTCTAATAATAAGATGATGCTAGATTTTGATTGCTGCGCAGAAACAGATTTTTGTTGTTCACTGTACGACAATTATAAAT
This sequence comes from Poa pratensis, assembly GCA_947311845.1. NCBI lineage: Eukaryota > Viridiplantae > Streptophyta > Magnoliopsida > Poales > Poaceae > Poa > Poa pratensis. The sequence continues at coordinate 54,944,867 of CAMZMU010000034.1, read as the reverse complement.
TCATAGAAATGTGATTTCAATCTTTTTTGCGAATCCTGATGTATGTACGCATCTTTCGTTAGTTCAAATTTTTTTCGATCTGAGCAATGTAAGTGCCTAAAAAAAATTCGTCTTTGCGGACTGTTCTGTTTTAGACAGATTATGTCTTTTATTTTGCATTCTCCCTTTTACTAGTGTTGGGTGGAATTCTTTTTTTGGGTGGAAGAGCTTCACATAACATCAGTGGCAGTACTTAATGTTTAAAGTAACGGTCATATTGCGTCCTTATAGAACATGTGAGTTTTTGATTGATGCACTAACTCTCTAATGAGATTTACTTTGAGTTTGGTGTGGCAAAAGTTTTCAAGGGTCAAGAGAGAAGAGTGATATAATAGGATCAAGAAGAGTAAAGAGTTTAAGCTTGGGGAGGCTCCCATGGATCTCCCCAGCATATTTCAAGAAGACTCAAGCGTCTAAGCTTGGGTTGGGCATCCCCTTCTTCATCGTCAAAATTATCAGGTCATCTCTAGTGAAACTATATTTTAATTCTTTCACATCATATGTGTTGTTCTTGGAGCGTCTGTGTGCTTTTATTTTCTGTATGTTATTTTTATTTTCTGATATCAACTTGATTGGATCCTAGCATTCTTGATTGGGAGAGAGACATGCTCCGCTTTTTCATTAGAATACTCCTATTATTCACTTATACTTGTTTGTAGAGTTATTGAAATAAATTGATTGGTGTTTAGTTGGAACAGAAAATGTTGCATGTGGTAAATGGTATAATGGAAAAGACTTACATACTCTTGTAGATCACTAACTTGGATAATTTGATACTTGTCAATTGTTTTGAGTTAACAAGTAGGTCATGATTAAACTTTTGCATCATGTAAGTTAATCCCATTAGTGAAAAACTACCGTAAAGCTTGTTGAAATTTGGTTTGCATGAGTGGTATCTCTAAGGTCTAGATATTTTCTAGTAAAAGGTTTGGTTAACAAGGAAGACAGTGTGGAGTCTTATAATTTTTGCAATATGTTGGTCATATAAAACTTGGTGTACCAGTTGATAGTCTTGTTTGTTTAAATAACCTTGCTAGACTAAACTCTGTACTGAGAGGAAATGCTTCTCGTGGATCCAAATACTTGAACCAAAATCCATGTCATCTGTGTCCACCATAACTACCTATATGTGGTATTTCCTTGCCACTCCAAGTAAATTTTTCATGTGCTACCTTTAAACTATTCAAAATTGTTACTACTCCTTTTTGTGTCAATGTTTACCAACCTCATGAGGACGTGGTGGATGTCTTTATGTCACTTGTCAAGCAGACTTTACCTTCATACTAGCGCATATACATCCGCTTATCTATTAATTTTGCAAAAAGAGCTGGCAACGGGTGCCCAGTCCCAATTAATTACAACTTTAACCGCTTAATCTCTTCACATTTTGTCAACTGAATACTCAGTGAAACATCTGCATGTGTAAACCAAAGAGAAAAAGATGGATGATCTGCCTTACTGGTAGAAATAACGTCCTTCATGGGAGCCGCTCTTAAAAGTCTGTTTGGCTAGGGTCATATTATACTTTCCACTACTGATTCGTTGACCAATTAACATACACCTCTCAAAACTTAATTTTTACTCTCTATATGATTTCAAAAACTAAAAAGCTCTAACACATGATTTAATCCCTGCTTCCCTCTGCGAAGGGTCTTTCTTTTACTTTTATGTTGAGTCAGTTTTCCTACTTCTTTCTATCTTCCATAAGCAAACACTAGTGTCAACTTTGATACTCCCTCCGATCCATATTAGTGGGCATAGATTTGTCTAAATTCATATGTATCTAGTTAAGTATTTAGACTAGATACATGTGTATCTAGACAAAGTTATGCCCACTAATATGGATCGGAGGTAGTACAACAATTGTTATATGCTACATATTGGATTTATTATATTGCTTTGTGTTGACAATATCCATCTTATATTTACTAATTGGAGGCACCGTAGAAAGCTCCACGTTAATCCTCACGTAAAAAGTAAATTCAGCCATCGGATGGTGTCGCCAGCTATCCATAGCCGTAAGATTAAAAGATGAGTTCCACATCACGCACGCCTCCCCTGCCGTCTAAATAATCTAAAGAACCGGACCAGCAGTCCAAGGTCCGGTTCTGTAAGGCTCTGTGTTCCGGTGTCACGGCCGTGATTATGCGACGACGTCAAACAAGAAACGAAGCTCCTGTCGCTGGCGTCGTGGCCAAGAATCTCCAATCAAGATGCACCTCTTGCAAGCAGCCTGAGGTCCCATGCCGTGAGGCTCCAAGGGGACGTGCTGCTGGGCTAGATGATTCAGACTTGCAGTTCAGGTGTTTGACAAATCGATTCTTGGGAGTGCCGTTGTATAGCTTACTGTAATCCTACACGTATGTTTACTGAGAATTTCGTTGTTAGTTATCAATATCAAGAACTATGGTGCAATATTTATTCCTATCTCCTACTGTTCCTACTACCATACATGCGGTTCTTACAGAAGTAGTTGGATGTTCATGCAGACACAAGGTGCACTGATGGATGATCGTAGGGCTGCAAAAACAATTGTGCCAAATTTGATAGATTTAACTGCAGGTATTATTGTATTAATATGCTGTGGCGTACTGTTCTTTCTATAAATCATATGTATCAAATTTGAATGCTCAGCTTCCTTGGTCATTTCCTCTTATCTCTCCAGGTTTTACTCAGGCTTTTACAGCATATATGTGCAAATTTACCTCTGTTAGCATCCGTAAATCATGTCCAAATCAAAGAAAGTTTGCAGTTACTCATCGCCATAATAGTCGTGGCCTTCATCGGATGCTTATTACAGTTTTGGTGTACAGTTGAGATGTGGTCTGTTGGTGAACAGTGGTCGAAGGTCAACATATCGAATCATCATGTCCAATTTTGTGCAGTGGTTCTCTAGAACGAAATTATACAGTTCATTCCTCTGCAATTTACTATATATTGGGAGCTTCCTTCCATGTACTTTGTGTCAATCTTTGAATAATGATCGACAGTTTAAAGGTTGCTGGAGATCTCCACTTGGTGCAAAAGTGTCATGTTGGATTTTCTTTACGTTGCATACTTTTAATAAACACAATGATTCTTGATGCGCAATTATAATCTGCTAAAGAATGTGTAAGCTACAGTAAAAAAAACCACTGATTTAAGAAATTGTTGCTATTGTAAAATAAAAAGGTTCATCCATTGTGCTGATTGTGCGCCTGCGGGGAAGCGGCGACTGAAGTTTGCACAACCCCGACGAAGTACACTGAGCCTTGGGTGGCTTGCGCCTGCAGAGTTGGTCAAGTGCCCTCTACTAGGATCTCATATGTGTCGCTGATATGAGCTAAGCAAACCGCTCTCCTCTTTAAACCCAAAGCATTCAGTAGAACATATTTTTCCAGCACTTTTAGTTTTAACAACCATGCATTCACCTACTTATGCAGTTTCTGTTGCATGTGACGTGAATGACTGAATTTCAGTGAAACTCTTCCGGTTTGTTTTGTGAGTTTGCATTCACCAAAGAAGATATGTTCGATTTTTGGTGGATTCTCAACCTGTATTGCTTACAGAAATTTTTCCTTTTGCACCTTTTTGACAATTTTTTAAGCCAGCCTCTTTACGATTTGTGGCATAAAGACATCAATCTAAGAAAGTGGTCAGGGGACTAAAAAAGGAAGCAAGTGCAGGGCTTAAAAGAACTGATAATGCTACTTGACAATCTAATCATGCCTCTTTTTGTCCATGTAAACAAATCGAAATAAATAATCATAAATGGTTATCAGTACATCGATGATAGGAGCTCCATTACTATGTACTTGGCCTGTAATCTGCCGCTTTTGGCACACACGGAGAAGAAATGCTGAGGTGTTTATAGTTGTTTCTCCGCTCAGTAGTAACACTGGTGGTAGAAAACATGTAAAACAGTGCACAAGATTGTTTGATACACATATGTTATTCTGGAAGTACTATTAAATAGGATCGGAATCTGCTAGTGTGCTAGGGATAAGATTTGTTTGCATCCTGGGAGATGTCGCTAGTTAAGGAGGCGTGGACGTGGGATATAATGCGAGGACTCTTCTACTTCATCCGACGGCTGTAGAGAATTAATCGTGGAGATCCGACGGTTAATTTTCTTAATTGCTGAGGATTAACGTGGAGCTTGTATGTTAAAAGTTGAAGCAAACGCTGAAACTTAAATCTTTCTTTGTGTTGGTTAAATACCTTTTACTAGAATCTATTGTTTTTTGAGTTAACTCTTATGTAAACATGTGGATGCAATGTCTCAAAAGTATTATTCATGAAAAGTTTTGCTTGTATGATTCAGTTGTTTACTCATTATCTATTCGGTAGCAAACTATAGACCATTGACTTGGATCACTTCATTCATTTACATGTGCCTTACAATACTATTTGATCAAAATTATGATGGTAGCATGTCACTTCAAAAATTATTTTGTTTTATCGTTTACCTACTCGAGGACGAGTAGGAACTAAGCTTGGGGATGCTGATATGTCTCAAACGTATCTATAATTTTTGATGTTCCATGTTGATATTATACCAATTGTTACATGTTTTACATACATTTCATATCATTTTTATACATTTTCTGGGACTAACCTATTAACAAGATGCCACAGTGTCGGTTCCTGTTTTCTGCTGTTTTTGTATTTCAGAAAAGTTGTTAAGGAAATATTCTCAGAATTGGACGAAAATCAACGGAGGTCCCTATTTCACCGACACGTCCACGGAGTCCAAAGGAGAGACGGAGACGAGCTAGGGAGCCGCCACACCATGCCTGGGTGCGGCAGGCAGGGGGGCCGCGCCCTAGGGTGGTGTGGGCCCCTGGGTGGCCTCCGACGCCGCCCTTTCGCCTATTTATTCATCTTCACGGGAAAACCCTAGATACCCGAGCCATTATCCACGAAAAGTTCCAGAGACGCCGCCGCCGTCAACCCTAGCCCGGGAGGGTTCAGAAGCTCTTCCCGGCATCCTGCCGGAGAGGGGAATCATCACCGGAGGGCTCTACATCGCCATGCCTGCCTCCGGAGTGATGCGTGAGTAGTTCATCCTTGGACTACGGGTCCATAGCAGTAGCTAGATGGTTGTCTCTCCACTTTATGCTATCATGTTTAGATCTTGTGAGCTGCCTAACATGATCAAGATCATCTTATTGTAATGCTACATGTTGTGTTTGCTGGGATCCGATGAATATTGAATACTATGATCAAGTTGATTATTAATCTATGTTACATGTTATTTATGATCTTGCATGCTCTCCGTTACTAGTAGATAGTTTGGCCAAGTAGATGCTTGTAACTCTAAGAGGGGTTATTTATGCTAGATAGTGGGTTCATGCCTCCAGTAATCTGGGCGAGTGACAGCAACGTCTAAGGTTGTGGATGTGCTGTTGCTGTCACGCCCCGAGACCCGGCCCGGAAGAATGACAGCCGCCGCGTGCCTATAGACTCAAAAGCCTATACACACGCAAGGCTAGAAAAGCAGGCATAAACCAGCACAGTGGATCTCAACAGCTCATCTATTCAATTTTACAGGATTATTACATCTACAAGAATAAAAAGATGGTTCTCTACTCGCATCCCACCCACTGGTCCAGCCTACTCCTCGGATGACATCGTCTTCCGCTGCGCACTCTGATAACACAAAAACATAGGAAGCAAGGGTGAGTACGATAAATCATACTCAGCAAACAATTCATACACTTTCATATACTTTGTAAAATACACTAGGTTTTCGAAATACCAGTAAATCATTGTGTGATTAAGTTGTTAAGCATATTAAAACGCATGGTGCCACACATGAAAGTGAGTTTCCCTACCCGGGAATCACAGGGGTGAATATTCACATTTTTACACTCTTAAGAGGGGTACTCCGACATCGACAGCCTCGCCCAGAACCACACAGGCTCCAGAACAAGCAGAGCCCTTTTACCCGCTCAGACACCGGACACCTTGACCTACTCGTGTACGGTCGCTCCTACGGATCCATCACCGACACTTTCCATTCAAGGGCCGCCCCTCGCGGAGAACTCAGACAGTCCCATACCTGAACTGTGACCGGTACAATATGATCACCTTCGTAGCACCAAGTTTTACTTTATAAAAACATTATACTCATTTGCATGTCAAAAATACGTGCTAAGCCCAGTCCGTACCGGTGACTCCTACGGATCCATCACCGTAACGACACCAGCGCATTAGCCCACACATATCAACATAAGCTCGTACCAATAAGGTATCATGCATATTCTCATCAAAGTATATTCTACAAAACTATATGAGAGAGATAAGAACTGCTTGCCTTGGTTAAGCTAGCAAATAATACCGACGTTGGTCTATCGACGCTCCGGATACCAACTAGTATCGGCATACGACATTAGATCATATGCCAGTACACCGAAAGAAAGCCAGCAGCACCGTAGCCAAAGGAGCACCAGTAGCAAAGATGTGCACCAGAGACTCCACTCGCTGGGCTATCTCTCAAGCTAGCGCCGTCACCCTCTAATCTCTCCCCTAATTTCTTTGTATTTATTTCGGCAGCACCGACTCATGTATCAAGAGTTGATGCTCTCTCACTCTTTCTCTCAACCTCTCTCTAGTCTACTCGTTGTCGATCAAAGGATGCTATGGCGTGAAAAAATGCGGAGCGAGTAGCAGCTATATTTATAGAAGCTGGTCGTCGGTTCGCTGGCAAAATATCTGAGCTGACCACCGCTTGCCGCTTGACTCCAACCGACATCCAAAAGATTAGTCTAGTCCAGTGCACGCGTCAGTCACCCATAGGCAAAAAAAAACATGTGCAGCTCCACGTATGAGGACCAGAGCTGCCTTGCTAATCTTGTGCTGCCACTGATGCATGCATACCCACTAGTAACCAGCCACGTAGCTCCTTCATTAAGCTTGCATTTGTTGGTTGCGTTGTAGTCCACGGCTGCTAATACGACAAAGCTGATGCAGTACTACTAAGTACTACTAGCTAGTTAACTCACCAAACGTAAATAAAATTTAATTACTAGCCATGATAAATTAATTAACTGCAAACTATTATTTTATCCAAATTAACTAATAAGCTGAAAATTTGGGGTATCACATCCTCCCCACCTTATAAGAATTTCGTCCCCGAAATTCAACAAAAAACAAACCCTTTTTGTTTTCTAAACTACAATATAAGATTTTGAAAAATCAAAATCAAAAGAATTTTGTTATGCAATCAAACTACGAAATATATCTAAAAGTTAGCGCAATAAAACACACATAAATGTTAATACAAGCAAACACACATAAAAAGTTAGTCGCAAAACTATCTAGCGATCTACACCCATTTATTCCCAACGTGACCTAAACCTTGAGCTCTGATACCACTTTAACTGTCACACCCCGAGACCCGGCCCGGTAGAATGACAGCCGCCGCGCGCCTATAGACCCGAAAGCCTATACACGCGCAAGGCTAGAAAGCAGGATAAACCAGCACAGTGGATCTCAACAGCTCAATTAACTTATTTTACAAGATTATTACATTTACAAGAATAACTAGATTCTCTAGTCGTTTCCCACCCAACTGGTCCAGCCTACTCCTCGGATGACCACGTCTTCCGCTGCGAACTCTGATCATACAAAAACAAAGGAAGTAAGGGTGAGTACGATAAAATCATACTCAGCAAACAATTCATACACTTTCATATACTTTGTAAAATACACTAGGTTTTCGAAAAGACAAGAAAATTGTTGTGTGGTTAAGTTGTTAAGCAGATTAAAACACATGGTGCCACACATGAAAGTGAGTTTCCCTACCCGGGAATCACAGGGATGAAATTCCACGCTTTTACACTCTTAAGAGGGGTACTCCGACGTCGACAGCCTCGCCCAGAATCACACAGGATTCCAGAACGAGCAGAGCCATTTTACCCGCTCGGACACCGGACACCCTGACCTACTCGTGTCGGTCGCTCCTACGGATCCATCACCGACACTTTCCATTCAAGGGCCGCCCCTCACGGAGAACTCAGACAGTCCCATACCTGTACTGTGACCGGTACAATACGATCACCTTCGTAACACCAAGTTTTCTTTATAAAAACGTTGAGTTCATTTCCATGTCAAAAATACGTGCTAAGCCCGGCTCGTACCGGTGGCTCCTACGGATCCATCACCGTAACGACACCAGCGTGTTAGCCCCGTATATCAACACATAACTCGTACCACTCAGGGTATCACGCATATTAATCAAAGTATATTCTACAAAACTATATGAGAGAGATAAGAACTGCTTGCCTCAGTTAGCTATGCCCACGGCTTTCAAATAATAACGATGTTGAACAGATACGAGCTCAAACACCAGAACGCCATGAAGAACATCACCAACATAAGACGCCAAGTCCTTGAATCGCCTGCTCCAACTCAACCAGCGAGCTCTGCCACTCTCACGCCGCCGTGTGGTAGAATCACCACCATCGCCAGCACCGGTGTCATCGCACCGGCGTCGCTCTCTAATTTCCTCTCCGTATTCCAGCTGCGTCTCCTTGCGATTATATTCAGCTCCACTGATATACACACCAGCTCGTCGTAGCCTCTCTCTCTCACTCGATCTCACTCTGCTAAATATCCTTCACTGGATCGATTTTGAGGTGTAGGAGGAAAACACGGCAGCAGCAGCGGATATGGCAAGGGTATTTATAGAAGACGATCGTCGGTCGCCGGCCCAAAATATCTTCAGGTGCCGCCCGTCGCTTGGCTCCTTCGACGAAGCTAAGGAAACGCTGACTGAAATATCTGAGTCGTTGTGACCTTTCGAACGGCGGAAGAAACGTCTAGCTGCTGGCCCTCCAGCTGAGTCAAAGGTCTCTCATCAACGTGTCATTCAGCCACAGGCTGACTGCCATGCACAGGTACACGTAGGACAAGGCAAAATGCTGACTAATCCACCTACATACGGCCACGTAGCTCGATCCTTCCTGATTAAGCTAGCTTCCTTAGTACTACACTCGTACGATCGCTTGCATGTACTAGTACTACCACTAGTTGATTGCCCGTGCGTTGCAACGGGAAAACACATTCTAGCACCTTGGACATTAGGAGACGGTGCTATCAAATTTGTCCCTCTTTCTAACTGGTGACAACATTTTGTGTATTTCGAAAAACGTGATGGTCATATTTATGATATTTTAGTTTTGCTCGGAGATGCATGACTTCAGATTTGTGTCAATTTACTAAGTTTACATAATGTATATTGTTACCTATAGCTAAAATAGCTGTCCATTGCTATGGAGCGAGGAAAAAACATCTTGCTGGTGTCTTTTCTAGCATCATAATATTTGTTACCTATGAAACTAATTATGCAAACATATATAGAAAGCACGCTACGGAACTATTTATACATCTTACTGGTGTCCATTTCTACTCTCGGTCTACTGTATTTCCCCAGTCCACGTTATCCGTATTGATAGAAAGCACATTTCACTTTTCAACTGATGACATAAAAATTCATGCATCCTTGACCTCATTGTTTTATATTGCTAGAGAGATAAATAAAACTTTCCTAAACAAAGAATAGTGTCCTTTAATAAAAATATAAAAAAAATCAAAATGTACAATGTAACTGAATTAGTTATATTCAGTGTAGCTTCTATATAGCTACATGGTAAAATGCACTTCTCTCGCTTAAGTCACCGTATTTCTGTTGCTCACCTCCTCCCATCTCAATGCTTTGTCCTAGAATACTTCCACTGTATCTCTGTGTTAATTCTGAAAGTAGACGCACATACTTAACCTTGCTTCCAATACTACACGAGGAAGATGAAGCATTCAGCAAAGTAGATTTAACATATTAACACTTACAGAATCAGATTTCTGTGCATTTACGGCAGCTTGGCTAGTAATTGATAATAAGGATACCCTTCAAGTAAATCATCACCAGCTGCTCGTCACCCATCCTCGTCTCTTACTGAAGACTGCCTAACTCAAACGCAAATATTGCGTGAACATGTGAGCTGTGATCGAAAAATGGGAGATGGGTGCACAAGTTCGTCTAAGGGTGGGATGACAAGATAAATGACTTGCGGTGGAGCTATAGCAACAGACAATACCATGCTATGAACGATGGGGCAGATTATGTCAATCTGACGGCAGTTGTTTAGAAACTTGAGAAAGATATCTGTGTCAAAGAAAAGATGTTTAACTATAAGTCAGCACCAGCATCAACTTGTAGAAAAGATTTGAGAATGCAGCTAGCAACTGGAAACGTGCTAAGCTCAGCCAGTTCATCGGGATGCAACAGGTCACACTGAAGATGGTTTTATGCAATAATTTGCCCAGGTGATCAACCAGCAACAGAAATAACCATATACAGTTTTCATTCTTCTACCTTAGAAAAGTAATATCAAGATCAAGGAGAACCTTTCTCTTAAAAAAGGCAAGATAGTTACAGTACCATGGAGATCTGTGAAATTAGTGTAGTAACAATAAATCATATAGAACCTCATTCCATTGTAGCTCAAGTTCTTGTAAGATGATTATAGTCAGCAACTTTTTGAAACCAAAAAGTTGTTGGGTCGGACCATTTTTCTGTGTATGCACAGTCCAAGGCTAATTAATTTGATTGTACATCTGAAATAGCACCTTCTCAAGCCAGTGTGAACGAACTGTACCAATAATTTGTACATCACGCTTGTTAATTAGCCTTCAATGTCAACTTAAGAGCCCAGATGAGCGCTAGAAGCAAACTTCATAATGCAACATTGGCACTAATTTGTACATCATGCTTCTTAATGGAATAGTATTTTCATCAGGTTATAGTTCAAACTTAAATTTCCATGACATGCCACAATGAACCTCCTAACATCGATATGCGACAGTGAAAGATAAGCAATTTAATTCAAACAAAACAAAAACAAATTTCCAATTAACTTCCAAGTCTGCAATGGCTTTCTAATAAAAACTTTTAAACACTCACCTTCCCCAACTTCTGAACTCAAGCTCGAGGAGAAGCAGTTCATGAGATATATTGAAGATCCATAACAAATTCAGTTAGTTGCTTGATGATGGAGTCTTCACTGTTGTCAGGACCAGATACGGATTCATTCACACCAGAAACCACATGAAGAAGCTGATAACATGTTTGTCCCTATAAGATAGCAAAAAAGAGCAAATCAGCAACTGTGGTATAGAAATAACGGAAAACTAATTGCTTCTCTTTTAAAATTAATAATGGCCAACTGTAGTATGAAAAAATTGCTAGTACCTACCATTCCGCATCATCTATTCATCATAGACAGAACAGAAATAAAGAAAATCATTATGATTACACATGCTCCTTCAACTTCAAAGCGAGGTTAAATTTTGAGAGAGTTATGCAAGCACAGGAATCAACAGTAGAGTTGTCTTGCGATATAGCACTCATACCTGGCCAAGCGAACCTGGGCCTCTTCCTCGTACCGCCCCGTTCATCTCAGCTTGGCGCCAATCTCTCCATTTGGCTTGACTCTATGGCTATCTGCCCATGGATGCTACCATACGTCACAAACAAAAAGAAATGAGTTAGAGCGTCAGAATAGGTAATCAGCAAAAATAAGAGGAATGTGTACAGATGAATATATTCTCGTCACATTTAGCCGGTGATTGGTTGACAGCCAGGAAGCCTAGAAAAGGGGATCAAGGAGGCATTCAGAAAACTTATATTTTGCCTCAGTGACAATTCCATAGTCCTCGGTTGTGTGGGATGGCGCTGAGCAGGCATCATGACTTTCAGCCTCTCCGTCCCATGACTGTCCGCCTCCGCGTCCCATGCCGACGAACGCCCAAATCAATTCAGATATGTCAGTATAGAGTTCGAGTTTCGTACCAGCTGTGCGATGTGTTGGCCGAGCTTGATGAACATGCGGCCGTTGCGGACGCAGCTCTCACGTCCCCCTCCTCCAGTTAGGGAACCGCCGGCGGACTCATGCGCACCGCCCCTTGCTAAGCGGGTGCGGCGAGTTCAGGAAGGCCCGCGTCCGTGCGAGATGGATCCGCGTTCCCGCGAGCGATGGAGGAGGCCAGCGACGGTGAGGCTCGAATCGGCGCCGTCGTCGTCGACCCGCCGCCTGAATCGATCTGAATCGCCGCCGGCAGGTTGAACTGGGGGGATGAGAGAATGAATGAGAGATTGCTTTCGTGAATGGAAACAATCAAGATCTTACTGTACAGCTACGGATAGAGATGAATATTTCCAAAAGAACAGACGCAGGCAGTCGTACCAGATGCACATCGGGACCAGATCAAAGAAAGTGGTCTCACCTGTGAGGAGCGGAGGTTGAGGGCGGCCGGTGGGAGCAGGCCGCAGACGCGGATGTGGTCGGGGAAGACAGCCGGCCGGCCGGCGGCAGCACGGCCGTCCTTGAGGTCGCGACAGCGCCGGCGAGCAGCGGCGGCCCGGCCGGAGAAGGCCGAACGCCACCGTCCCCTGCTCCAAGGAGACTACCCATCCCTACAGCGTGTCGACGTCGTCGCGGTGCTGGTGGCCACGGCAAACCATAGGCCAGCGCTCGATCTGAATCGCCAGGAGGCCACGCGCGCGCCGCTGTCCGGCCAGCTCGACGGAGCGCCGTGCACGGAAGCACGCGCGCGGCGGCGATCAGGCTAGCAGCAACGCCGTAGCTGTCGCCGGCGAGGGTGGATTGAGAATGAATGAGATCGAGGCGGCGGCGTGAGGGAGAGCTGTCTGTCGTGCCAGGAGAAGTGAGGGAGGGGATCCGCTTGGGACAGGGTTGAGGGGCTAATTGCAAAAGTTCCGATTTCATGGACTGCGGGTTTATTTTCCAATTCGTCGGGGACTAAACTACAAAACGGCGCGACGTACGACGGACGACGGCAGGAGACAGGACACTCCATACTTTTATAGTAGAGATTGGTCACTTGGTCATGCACAACAAGTCAGTCGCCACACTCCTCTAATTCTTTTCATGCATGAAGATTTTAATACCAGCTTAGCAAAACAAAATAATTAGAAACCAAATTTTATTTTAACCGAAAAAATGATAAGCCGAAAAATTCGGGTTATCACAGTTGCTACTAGGGATAACATAACAATGCTATGTCTACGGTCATATGTATTTGTTTACATTACGCACATTACTTAATGCGATTATCCGTTGCTTGCAACTTAATACCAACGGGGGACACGGATATTAACCTGACGGTGGATTATTAGTCATAGATTCGGTTGGATAACGGTCTATGTATCTTGTCGTAATGCCCAATTAGATATCATGGTAGTCATCTTGTCATTTATATACATTGTCATGCGCTCACTATTTTATCAATTGCCCAGATGTAAATTGTTTACCCGACATGTTATTTATCTTTATGGAGAGACACCACTAGTGAACTGTGGACCCCGGTCCATTCTTTTACACTGATAAAACCACCAACTGCAAACAATTGTTCTCTTTTACTTCCTGCAATTAAATACTATTTTTCACACCATACGTTTAATCCTTTGTTACAGCAAGCCGGGAAGATTGACAACCTTCCTGTTTCGTTGGGGCAAAGTAGTTTGATTGTGTTGTGTGCAGGTTCCACGTTGGTGATCGAGCAACGGCGCCACCGACAACCTTCTGAAGTGCTCCTACTCCTCCTGGATCTGACAACCTTGGTTTCTTACTGAGGGAAAACTTGCTGCTGCACTGCTTCATACCTTCCTCTTGGGGTCTCCCAACGAACGTGTGTTTCATGTCATCAGTACAACAGGTAGTGTGAAAAATGGCTCCTGAATCATCGAAAAAGTTGCACATACCCTCTTCTCCTCAAGATCAATTTTCCGAGCTACCATGCTCCCCCTCATCATTTCGTCCTCTAAGAAGACTGCATGTCTCATTTCTACAAACTTTGTGTATCTGTCTGGACAGTAGAAACGAAAACCTTTTGATCTATCAGGATAGCCAATGAAGTGGCAACTGACTGTTTTAGGATCTAACTTTGCAATATTTGGATTAAATACTTTGGCCTCAGCTGGGCTCGCCCACACTCTGAAGTGTTGTAGAGAGGGTACTCTTCCTGTCCACAACTCGTACGGTGTTTTGGGCACTGAATTGCTTGGTACTCTATTGAGAATGTGAATGGCGGTTTTAAGTGCCTCCATCCATAATCCCAATGGCAAGGTGGAGTAACTCATCATACTGCGCACCATATCCATAAGTGTGCGGTTATGCCTTTCAGCTACTCCATTTTGCTGAGGGTCGCCCGGCATTGTATACTGGGCCACTATGCTAGTCTCCTGTAAGAACCTCGCAAAAGGTCCAGGGACTTGGCCATACGGAGTGTGCCGACCGTAGTACTCCCCCCACGGTCAGACCTCACTATCTTTATTCTTTTATCATGCTGATTTTCTAATTCATCTTTGAATATCTTAAATTTATCCAACGCTTCAGACTTTTCTTTGATTGGATAAATATAACCATATCGGGAGTAATCATCTGTGAATGTTATGAACGAGTCATAGCCATCCACACTTTTCACAGGAAATGGTCCACAAATATCAGTGTGAATAATTTCTAGTGTTCATGTGCTTAGGTTTGCACCCTTTTTTATTTGTTTTACGTACTTTCCTTTAATGCAATCTATGCATTGTTCTAAGTCTGAGAACTCTAATGGAGGAAAAATTTCATTTTTAACTAGACTTTCTATTCTCCCCCACGAAATATGGCCCAAGCGACAGTGCCATAATTTCGATGAGTCATGAGTTCTCTTTTTTTTCTTTTGTTCTTTATCCGGCGCGGAAACATGCTCATTCACTTTACACACAGAATACACTTTTTACGTACGGATAATAAATAAAGCTCATTGTGAAGTAAAGCAATACCCACATAAGCATTATTAAACCATATGGCACACTTGCCATGTCCAAAATAACATTCATAACAATCTTTGTCCAAACATGAAACACTAATCAAGTTTCTGTGTAATGAAGGAACATATAAAACATCTCTAAGCAGAATCGTGAATCCATCAGCTAACTCCAGGGAGATGTCGCCGACAGCTTCAACGTCTGCTTGAACTCCATTTGCAACTTCAATGCATCTTTCGCCTCTTTGTGTAGTCCACGTCGAATGGAATCCCTGTAATGAATTTGCAACATGAACAGTTGCACCTGAGTCAATCCACCAAGTAAATTTCGAAAACTGTGTATACAAGGATTCATTTACAAAGGACACAATGTTGTTACCTCTCTTTGACATTATGAACTTTAGCCAATCAGGTCAATCTTTCTTGTAGTGCCCAGTCTTCTTACAGTGGAGGCATGTATCTTTGTCCACTGGAAGAGACTTCTGCTGACGATGATATTGCGTGGGAGCTTTTCCATGTGGCCTTGAAGGGGAACCATTGCTACTTTGATTGTAGTTCTTTTTCTTATTATCCTTCACATAGTTCAGAGAACCACCATGTGAGGATTTAAGTCGTTCTTCTTCTTGCACACACATGGCTATTGTATTTTCAATGTCCCATTTTTCAGGCGACATGTTGTAGTTGACAACAAAAGTGTCAAACTCTTTTGGCAGTGAAGCCATAACCAGGTGAACAAGGAGTGCAGGCTTGAGCTCCTGATGCATGTAAAATGCATACATGAACTTTGCATTATATTACTTATATTTAAACCATATTTGCATCATATAAGGGTTATATCATTGTTTTATATTGATTTTTGGGAATATTTCATAGTTTCCCTATTTTTCTAAAATTAACCCTGCACAGGCAGAAAACCCTATTTTCTATATTTTGATATTTCAGGGACCCAAACGACGTCCAAATGACCTGGAAATTTACGAGCATCAGTTTTTGGAAGGAACAAAGCGTGGGAGCGAAGGAAGCGAACAAGCGGAGGCCCGAGGGCCAAGTTGAGTGGGACCACGCGGCCAGATTCCTTGGCCGTGTGGGACCCATCAACTGGGGCCTCGTGGCTCCGTTGCCGTCGATCTTTTTTCCCGAGCCTCCGTCTTAACCTAAAAATGACTATAAAAATAGTCCCCGACGCACTTCGGAAAAGAGCGCCGCAGAAACACAGAAACCACGAAACAGAGACCTGGAGTTGCAGATTGGAGGGGGAAAACTGCCGGCATGGTCTCCATCTTCTCCAACGACTTCTCCACCGTCTCCATGATGAAGAGGGAGTAGTCCACCCCTGGACTATGGGTTTGTGGAAGTAACTTATGTATCTCTCCTCTCTTGAGCTTCACTAATTAGTACCGTATGAGCTGCTGAACATGATTACGGTCATCTATGTAATACCTTTGTGGTGAATCTTTTTATGAGTTAATATATGTTTGAGATTGCAATAGTTTTGTTTCAGTTATGAAAGTAGATGCATATTATGTACCCCGTTCTTGTGTACTTGTTATGATCAAGCATGTGTATGAGAGCGTGTGAGGGGGAACGTGTGCATTAGTTGGAGTAACGGGGGGTGGCTAGTGCGGTGAACGTGAGAGAAAGTTCCGCGATCCACTTGTGTGTTTTACCTTACTTTGTTGCCTCACTAGGGATAAAGAAAAATACCTTGCTACCGGAGATGTGGGTGTGACCATTGCCACTACTCCATGACTAGATCTAGCATGTTCTTATTTTAACTTCATGTCATGATACTTAATGCTATGCTCTGATTTATCTTAATTACTAAGGTGTTATGATTTAGTTCGCATCTTGGTGGAGTATAAGAGAGATTAATAAACAAAAGATCTCTATGTTAGGACGTGATGCCCATATAATTAGTAACTTGTCATGAAACCTTTTTGTTGCAATCTCATATGTTAATTCTAGTGTTCCATTGTCTACCGCTTTATTAAAGAGAGAGTGTATTTGTGAAACCATGAACCCCGGTCCATTTTTAATCATAAGAAACACCTTTCCAACAACTTTTATCCACTTTACATTTTCTGCCATTTAAAAATCCGAAAATACAAAAACACTTTTATATCTTGCATTCACAATACAAAACCCAAAAATATCATCCATCATTGTTTCCACCATCCTTGCATATTTATTTATCATCATTGCATATTTATTTACTTTTTTGCATTCATTTTATTTTGATATCATTCTCACACCTTGTGCTTGACAACCACTTGGTGAGGTTGAGGGTCAAAACAATTTACTTTGTTTGTAGGTTTTCAAGAGAAGAATAAGAAGATAAATCTTTCACTACTGATTCCCCGAGAGTTCGATATTAAACCCTCGAGTCACCCTGGTGGGGAAAACCGTCTTTCCTATACTATACACTCTGCACTTGGAGTCTCAACCTAACCCATATTCTTTTGACGCAGGTAACTACGTCAAGGGCCATCAAGACAAGTTTTCTGGCGCCGATGCCGGGGAATCATTGCTGTAAAGGTTTATCCAAGGGTATCTCACAACAAAGTCAACTTCATCACCAACTTGTGCAAACATCTAAACTTGGGGTGGTTGCACCTACGTGAGCATCATCTTATCCATCTTTACCTTCAAAGCATTTTATTTTGTTTTGTTATTGTCTTGCATATCATATTTATATTTCGGTTTGCATTTTTATTTTCAGTTTTGCATAAAAAATAAAAAACACATAAAAACTTGCAAAAATGGGAGAAAGAACTAAGTTGTGTGATTACACAAACACTCCAAATGATCAATTTATTGCTAGGCCCATTGCCACACCTGAGATAAATGCTGATAGTTATGAAGTAAGTCCTAGTTTGTTGAATTTGATAACTAGGGAACAATTTGGCGGTAGTGCTATGGAGGATGCCTCTATGCATCTTCATGATTTTGTTGAAATATGTGACATGCAAAAGTTTAAAAATGTGGATGGTAGCATTAATTCTTGGAATGATCTAAAAGAAGCTTTCATTAAGAAATATTATCCTCCTGTTAAAATTTTGCAAAATAGAAACAATATTCTTTCTTTTAGGCAAAATGAAAATGAACATGTTGCCATGGCTTGGGATAGGATAAAACTTATGCTTAGAACTTGTCCATCACATGGGGTCAATGAATGGACCATATTACACTCTTTTTACAATGGTCTAAATTACATGTCTAGAAATATTCTTGATTCCGCTGCTGGAGGGGTTTTTATGGGAAAAACTATAGTAGAAGCTAAGAACATATTGGAAAGTATTTTGCAAAACTATAGTCAATGGCATACTGATAGAGCACCTAATCCATTTAAGAAAGTAAACTCCATAGAAGAAACAAATGATTTGTCATCTAAAATGGACACTATTCTTGCTTTCATTAATAAACAAAATATTGAAAATGTGCCTTTGCAAGAACTAGTTGGCAATAATCGTGAAAATGTTGAAGTTAACTTCATTAGGAACTATGGTAATAATGGGTATGGTAACAACAATTATAATTCCTATAATAAAGCCCCATATGTTCCCAACAACCGTCCTTCTATTCCATATCCTAATGCTAGTGATTGGAAACCTATGCCACCACGTAATGATAATTTTGAGGCTAATAAAATTCTTATGGAACAAGTTGCTAGTCATAATACCATGATACAAGAGTTGAGTAAGTCTGTTGCTTCTATTAGTTCTGATATTAAAAGCTTACAACTCCAAACTGCAGGACTAGACAAAGCCTTCTCAAAACTAGCTGATAACCAAGCCACTTTATTGAGTATGTCTGCAGGGAAACCACAAGCACCACCTATGGTTGGAATGAATTCTATTAATATTGCTGAAAATGTTCCTCTTACTTTGGAGGAAACTCTTAATGAGTTATTGAACTATCCTGAATATTTGTTGCCATTTATGTCTCAACTTGTTGGATTAAAAGAAGAAGTTAACGAAACTGAATATGATGAATCTCTTCTGTTAATTGAGTTGGAAAAGAAAGTTGAGGAAGTTAAAATGCTTAGTGAAGAAAAGGAACCATTGCTTGACTTAGAGAATTGTAGCTTGCATGAATTAATATCTATCTTACAAAAATTTGCAAGTGATCCTTCCATCAATGTTAACCAAGCAGGTTTTGGTTCTTATATTGCTAATCATGTTTTAAAAGAAAAGATTGCTAGGTACAACCAAGAATCTATGATACCACCTAATCTTGGGGATATATGGATTCCCAAAGTATTAGTAACCATTGGAAAAGAGACACACCATGCTATATTAGATCTAGGATCTAGTGTCTCTGTTTTATCTAAAGAACTATATGAAGTACTTGAATTAAAGAATCTTGAAAAATGCTCTATTGAACTTGCACTTGCTGATGATTCCATTAAACATGCTTTAGGAAAAGTAAGTGATGCTATGGTAGAGTTGCATATGACATTTGTGCCTGTTTATTTTCTAATCATGGATATGGGGAATAAAACCTCTAGTCCAATTATTCTTGGAAGACCTTTTCTTCGTACCACAGGTGCTATCATTGATTCAAAAGAAGGAAATGTGAAGTTTCAGTTTCCACACAAGAAGTGCATGGAACACTTCCCAAGGAAGAGGGACACATCAAAGTTCAAGCTCCCTTATGAGCTTCGTCCACAATAAATATCAAGTAAGAAGCCTAGCTACATGGCTATAAAGAAAGCGCTTTACGGGAGGCAACCCGTTTGTTTTTATTTTTGATTTTCTTTGTGTCCTCTTGCTGTAACAAGAGACTTAGTTTTTAGTTTTGTTTCTGGAATTTTAATAAAGTGCCAAGTTTTACCTATTTTGGTTTGAAAAGGTTGCTATTTGCATTCGGAGATTTTATTCCAGCACGAATCTGTGGACGGTATGATTTTTAATTCCTATCCTGTAACTCCGAATGAGATGATATTTGAACTGTAGTTGCAAATTTTCATCCTCTATAAGCATGAATGTTTTCAGATTTTTTCGACAAATTTAAGTAGGGTAGAAAAATACGTTTTGCTGTTGCTGTTTTTCTGGACAGATTCTATCCCATTTTGTTTGATGCATTCTTTGAACTTTTAACTTGAATCTTTTTGATCCAATTGAGTTTATAAGTAGGCATACAACATTATACACTTTCTGGACATTCATATGAATTTTTGTTTAAAGATTTTATGCAGCAAGCAATTCGTTTGTCTATCACTACTAATGTCACCCCACAGAAAAGAAATGGGAGAAACGGTGTTTTGAAGTTTTTTACAGAGATTAGAGGAGATGCACCAAGAGCTATCCAAGGATGGTGAAAACCATAAGCTTGGGGATGTGAAGACAACCCCACTGGACCAACACACTGTAACACCCCGGCCCACCCTCGGGCCGGGCCTGTCACCCCTGGCAGCTCACTTGGATCTCTAGACTGGCCCACAGATCAACACTGGTCTTTTCTGCGCACTTT
Source organism: Poa pratensis (assembly GCA_947311845.1). Taxonomy (NCBI): domain Eukaryota; kingdom Viridiplantae; phylum Streptophyta; class Magnoliopsida; order Poales; family Poaceae; genus Poa; species Poa pratensis. The sequence goes on along the minus strand of CAMZMU010000034.1, from coordinate 54,924,542 downwards.
GTCCTCACTCGTGCGCACCGGGAATGAGTTCCCGGTCGGTCACCCATCCTTGGAGTGCTCCGGGCCAAGCACGCTTAACCTCGGAGTTCCTTCCGGATGAGCTTCCGGAAAAGAAGTTGCAACTTGTTGATATGAGTATTCTATCAATCCTATTAAGCCTTGAGCCAGGATCTCACATCCTTCCCCCTTAGAAGACCGACGCCCTCGTCGGTCAGCCCCCAGTCCAGGAACTTCCCCCCTTGGCACCCGTCTGTGCGACCAATGACGGCACATGCTCCACATGTCCACCCACTGACCCGCACACGCCCGAGTTACCGCGAGGGTCGGCTCTGATACCAAATGTAACACCCCGACCTACCCCCGGGTCGGGCCTGTCACCCCTGGCAGCTCACTAGGATCTCTAGACTGGCCCCACAGATCAACACTGGTCTTTTCTGCGCACTTTGTCCTCACTCGTGTGCACCCGGGAACGAGTTCCCGGTCGGTCACCCATCCTTGGAGTGCTCCGGGCCAAGCACGCTTAACCTCAGAGTTCCTTCCGGATGAGCTTCCGGAAAAGAAGTTGCAACTTGGTTATATGAGTATTCTATCAATCCTATTAAGCCCTGAGCCAGGATCTCACACACACTCTCGGTTTGCATACGTCTAACTTCTGTTTTTCGATCAATGCACTTTATCGCATAAACTTGGAGCGTCTTTTATTTGCTTTTTATTTCGGTTTGATTTTTGTTTGTCTTGAGACCACCACTATCATTTATATATGAGAGAGCTACTGGAAATTTGGGTTGAATTAAGTTGGATGCTATTAAAAAGATTGGGAAAGGGATGTTTGAGTTGATTCAAAAAGATACATATAGTTGCATGATTCATATGCTTTTAATGAATATTAATTTGCAAGTGTTTTATCAAGAGCTATCTTTTATTCATGTTTTGATGCTGAATGTTACTTTACTTTGTTTAACATGGATTGGTTAGTTCTATGGACACTTATGCATGCATTTAGACGGTCAACTTTCTCCCTCTTGCTAGCCCAAAAATTCCAACAAGTAAAAACTTGTTTTCCAACACCTTCAACCAAAGTTTTTCCAGTGAGTCCACCATATCTACCTATTAGCTTTATGCTATTCCGAGTATGTTTATCATGTTATTTTGTATTATCTATACTTCTGAATTAAAATGCTTATGTTATTGATTGTTATGGGAAAAGTTGGTTAAAGAGCTCTCACGAACTTGATGCACACTTACTTTTATTGCACTTAATAAACATGACCCATTGTGATTAAAATTATGAAGTTGTGAGCTTGACAAGAGTCTTGGTTGGGAGTTAGCTCATATGTGCTGTCACATGGCAAGCTTTCAACGTGCTCTTTTATTTTGTTGATATCATGTACTTTTGTTTATGGATGCTTATCATGGTGCCAAATAAATGCGGAAACTTAGTGAGTTTAATGAGTTTGTATAAATGGCTAGAGAGACGCCTGGGCCGCTAATCTAAGCCATGCATCATTCATGGTGGAAATTTACTTACATGCTATGGTGAACCTTCAGTGATGCACCCCACAATAAAAAGCTATACCAATAGTAAATAAAAAGGGTGTGAGATTGTTCATTTTGTTTGTTTGTCTTGTCATTTTGACATGGGCTTGTTCCATGTCCTGGGCAAGAGGTACCCCAGTTGACGCTCTTGATGACGCTATTATATTACTTACAATGACCTTAACTTGAACTTGCTTTTGTGTCCCAAGTTGAGTAACACCGTGGTGTAGGTACTCGTATTCACGGGGCATGAGACATTCAACCCATACTTTGTCAAGCATACTACTCATATTTGCTTTCACTTTAAACTTTAACCATTCAAGATGCTATGATAGGGGTAATGAGAGCTTGACACCAATACCACATTGCAAACATTAACTTAAGTAGAAGCATTTGGAAGTTAGATGAAACTTATTCATGTTTTACCTCTACTCATTTATATATCTTTCCAAAGTGTCCACCTTTTATATTCAGATTTATAAGAATACTCTATGACCATTATAGGATGTTTTTACTTTTCATTATGCATACATTTGGTCCATAGTACTTTCTTCTATGTTACACTTTGTGAATTATCATTGAACATCCTTACATTGAATATTTGATATCACTTCATAATCTATCTTGTATATTGCTACTCCTTTGAAGAATGAATCATTTGACTCTATGTAGCAATAGTAATCATCTTTGATATCCTTTGATAGTATTAAATTGCAAAGTCCATGTTAGTTTTATCACCTTCATACTCGAGGACGAGTATAGGTTAAGCTTGGGGATGTTGATGCATGTAAAATGCATACATGAACTTTGCATTATATTACTTATATTTCAATCATATTTGCATCATATAAGGGTTATATCATTGTTTTATATTGATTTTGGGAATATTTCATTGTTTCCCTATTTTTCTGGAATTAACCCTGCACAGGCAGAAAACCCTATTTTCTATATTTTGATGTTTCAGGGACCCAAACGACGTCCAAATGACCTAAAATTTACGAGCATCAGTTTTTGGAAGGAACAAAGCGTGGGAGCGAAGGAAGCGAACAACGGAGGCCCGAGGGCCAAGGAGTGGGCCCACGCGGCCAGATTCCTTGGCCGCGTGGGACCCATCTGGGCCTCGTGGCTCCGTTGCCGTCGATCTTTTTTCCCGAGCCTCCGTCTTGACCTAAAAACGACTATAAAAATAGTCCCCGACGCCTTCGGAAAGGAGCGCCGCAGAAACACAGAAACCACGAAACAGAGACCTGGAGTTGCAGATTGGAGGGGGAAAACTCCGGCGGGGCGCTGCCGGCGTGGTCTCCATCTTCTCCAACGACTTCTCCACCGTCTCCATGATGAAGAGGGAGTAGTCCACCCCTGGACTATGGGTTTGTGGAAGTAACTTATGTATCTCTCCTCTCTTGAGCTTCACTAATTAGTACCGTATGAGCTGCTGAACATGATTACGGTCATCTATGTAATACCTTTGTGGTGGATCTTTTTATGAGTTAATATATGTTTGAGATTGCAATAGTTTTGTTTCAGTTATGAAAGTAGATGCATATTATGTACCCCGTTCTTGTTTACTTGTTATGATCAAGCATGTGTATGAGAGCGTGTGAGGGGGAACGTGTGCATTAGTTGGAGTAACGGGGGGTGGCTAGTGCGGTGAACGTGAGAGAAAGTTCCGCGATCCACTTGGGTGTTTTACCTTACTTTGTTGCCTCACTAGGGATAAAGAAAAATACCTTGCTACCGGAGATGTGGGTGTGACCATTGCCACTACTCCATGACTAGATCTAGCATGTTCTTATTTTAACTTCATGTCATGATACTTAATGCTATGCTCTGATTTATCTTAATTACTAAGGTGTTATGATTTAGTTCGCATCTTGGTGGAGTATAAGAGAGATTAATAAACAAAAGATCTCTATGTTAGGACGTGATGCCCATATAATTAGTAACTTGTCATGAAACCTTTTTGTTGCAATCTCATATGTCAATTCTAGTGTTCCATTGTCTACCACTTTATTAAAGAGAGAGTGCATTTGTGAAACCATGAACCCCGGTCCATTTTTAATCATAAGAAACACCTTTCCAACAACTTTTATCCACTTTACATTTTCTGCCATTTAAAAATCCGAAAATACAAAAACACTTTTACATCTTGCATTCACAATACAAAACCCAAAAATATCATCCATCATTGTTTCCACCATCCTTGCATATTTATTTATCATCATTGCATATTTATTTACTGTTTTGCATTCATTTTATTTTGATATCATTCTCACACCTTGTGCTTGACAACCACTTGGTGAGGTTGAGGGCCAAAACAATTTACTTTGTTTGTAGGTTTTCAAGAGAAGGATAAGAAGATAAATCTTTCACTACTGATTCCCCGAGAGTTCGATATTAAACCCTCGAGTCACCCCTCGTGGGGAAAACCGTCTTTCCTATACTATACACTCTGCACTTGGAGTCTCAACCTAACCCATATTCTTTTGACGCAGGTAACTACGTCAAGGGCCATCAGCTCCAAATCATCGTCCATGGGCTTAAGCTTAGCTGCCATGTGGCTCATCCTGAGGATGTACTCTCTTATGCCATGTCCACCTCATGTGTACTTTTCTGTCACCAGCTGCTTTAGCAGCTGGGTAGCATATATCTTTGAAGAACCAGTGAACTGGCTCTTTATCGTTTAAAGAAACTCCCTTACGGAAACACACTTTGCAATTGATCCCACAATAGCGTGCTCAGAAACACACTTTGCAATTGAGCCCACAATAGCGTGCTCAATTGTGTTCTTTATGAAAGCCATGCACTTTTTATTGGCGGTGAGCCACCTTTTGTTGTCGAGGGTATATGACATCTCCAATGGAGCATAGTCCCTCTTCTTTTTCTCCCAAGCACTATCATCATCTTTTGCATCTCTGACCGGCTCTGTAGGTTTGACTGGCTGTAGAGTGTCCACAACCCAGTCCACCTCAGCACAAACGAAGGCCAAATCAACCTTCTTTCTCCATTCAGTGTAGTTGTCACCTCTGAGGGTTGGAACATCCTTGATGCAGCTCATCAAGTAGTACCCTCCTGAAAACCACAATGAAGTGAGATAATAACAACAATTGCATGCAGGACGAGGAAGTCCCGAGCGACGATGCGAGCGCTGAAGACCGCGGTGAAGTCCCATGGTGGGATCAAGACGGGCCACCGGACTCGGACCCCGACGACTCGGACCCGCCATCTTCACGCTATGTAGAAGACGACTCGACGACTCGGACCCGCCGTCTTCACGCGAAGGAGAAGACGACTCCGAAGAGGACGAGTCGCCGGAGGAAGAGGAGCCGGAGGACCCGCCGGAGCCGTATTCTAGCCAGGAAGAATACGACGCCGACGACGACGACGAGGAGGAGGCATCAGAGGAGGCACCGAAGGAGGAGGCATCGGAGGAGGCGCCGGAGGAGGAGGCGTCGGAGAAGGACGCGCCAGAGGAGGACGCGCCGGAGAAGGAGGATCACGCTCCGGAGAAGGAGGCGCGAGAGGAGGATTCGCCGGAGAAGGACGCACGGCCGGAGAAGGAGGAGCACGAGTCGGAGGAGGAGGAGCACGCACCTGAGGAGAAGGCAACCGGCAAGAAGCGACGCCGCGCCGCGGATGACAATGGCGCGGAGGCAGGGCGTATGAAGAACAAGTAGAGTAGATAGATAGTTCAATTCTACCGTATCGATCCTTTGTAAGTAGGTCTAGTGTGTCAGTGAAGATAAAAGGAAACAGTTGTTTATTGCCTCCGTTTGCGATGTTATACTTTGTGCTATAAATGTGCCACTGCGGCAACCCTAACGCTCTCGCTCTCACTCTCACTCCACAGTCACAGTGTGGCGGCGGCTTCAAGCAGCACACCAGACCTAACCCTTATCTCGTAGATCTGAGCGGCACGTCCGGCCGGCATCGCCACCGTGCATCTTCCCCCAGCAGCGCGTCGGCGAGCTGCCGCGCATCTTCCCCCAGCGGCGCGTCGGCGCATCTTCCCCCAGCGGCGCGTCGTGAGCCGCCGCGCATCCCCCCAGCGGCGCGTCGACGAGCCGCCGCGCATCTTCCCCGAGTATGTCGCCGACGCGGATCTACTGGTATATTGCCGTGCATCTTCCCCGGGTATGTCGCCGACTAGATCTTACATTTTGTTTAAAGTAGCACAGAAAACTTGTCTAGTATTTGAAGTCAAGTATTGTGTTCTGTCTAGTATTGTAGTACTGCCGATGGTGAATACACCCTCGACACTAGATCTTACATTTTATTTAAAGTAGCATCTACCGATCTAGTATTGTAGTAGTGTGTTCTGTCTAGTATTGTAGTACTACCGATGATGAATACATCCCTCAATACTAAATCTTGCACTATTTTAAGTCTACTAGGGTAAATTAATTTCAACGTTTTGTAGTACTACCGATGATGAATAGATCCCTCACTACTAGTACTACCGATGATGAATAGATTAATTTCAACCCTTTGTCAATGTGCTAATCCTCGTTATGGTTTTGTGTAGCTAGTGTATGAAGTAATAGTATATTTCGGCGACAATGCATAAAAATGGTGAGGCAATTGAAGGTAACATCACCTTCAAGTTCCGCCTCCAAATCGTTTCGATCGGACCGCAAGCACACGGATATAGGCGCTTAAGGTGTAAACTGTTTTCATCTTAAATTGTATTTATGTCATGTAGCATCATATTTGGCTCTTTTCTAACTAGACATCCATGTATTTTATATGCAGAAACGCCATGCAGATCCAAACAAGCTTTAAAAGAGCTAAATACAAAGTGGGATCATATCCGTGAACCGTCGCTGTTGTGACATTTCGCTGCACTGTTCAAAACACTTTTTTAATTAAGAGTGTCTTGGACAGTGTGGCTGAAATGTCACAGCGGTGACGTTATTATATTTCGGCGACACCGTCCAAGATGGAGCAAGCCTCAGTACGAAGAATTTGGCAAGATTAATTAGCTAAGGAGGCTTGCGAGCTCGGTGTGGTTTCTGGTTTTCAGTTTCTCCATCTATTTTATGTATGTGTGTAGCAATTTGACTGCAGATGTGATTTGGAGAAGCATGAAACCGCTATTCGAGTCTTTTGCTAGGCCGAATTCCGTTTTCGGCGCTTCGGAACTAAGGAAGAAGGTGGAGCTGGAGAAGAGTGGAGTGTCATAAAAGTTAAGTTTAGGGAGGCATGAGAATGATAGGATTAGCGAGGCATGTGTAACTCATCTTTTGATGCTATGTAATGATGACAATTCTTATATACGTTATGAATGGATTTGCTAGCAACTTTGTGCTTCTGCTGTGAGATTTTGAATGTCAATTGGCAACCGCATTGCTGCTGTAGGCTTCTGAAGAAATCTCAATGCAAACGAGTAAAATAGAATCTCCCTTACCGATACACCGATACATCGGAAACGGAGATTGGTCGGCAACCGTAGCCAAACTTATGCCTCATCGGTGACGGTTTTTTGCCTCCGTTCCCGATGAGGCCCTTCACATCAGCCACGGAGGCGGGGACACGGACCCTTTCTCCATTTCCGAAGGGGTTTTTGGCCCGTTTCCGATGTGTCGTTCTGTACTAGTGGGTGCTACTCAATTTTTAGCTCTTTTTCAAATTTAGGCTTGACACAAAGGTAAATTCTCTAGATATGCAACTACGGTGAATTTACCTATATGACAAGTTAAGACTCATAAGATCATCCATTTCATTTATAGTCTTGGAGGAGGAAGGAGATGATACCTCGGTGGCCTTGGTCATGAGACACTTGGCGGATTGGATGGGGATGTTCTCATTGGGGGATTCAAAGAGTGAAGGTGATGTTGATGAAGTAATAGCAATAGCGGCAACTTCACTTGTGGTTTCCTCTTCATCGCTCTCACCCCCGGACATGTACTCCTCTCTTGTTACCAATACCATTCTTGAAGGAGGCTTCTTGTTGGGAAGGTTCTTCTTTGGAGACTCTTCAAGTCGGTCGGTTCAAAGGGCAAGAGAGCATTCACATACTTCCTCTTGATCCAATCATCATTCACATGGGTCCCACCAAGAGCTTTATAGGCATTGGCAAGGGACTTGAGTCTCCGATACATTTGCTCATGATCTTATCCATCTTCCATGAAGAACCCTTCGGCCTTGTTGCTCATTTCCTCAAACCGGTTTCTCTTCATGCTTTCATTTCCAACGAACACCTCAACAAGGCACGTCCAAGCTTCTTTGGCGGTGGTGCAATGCTCGATGTGAGACATATCATCATCTCCCATGGCATCTCGGATCAAATCAAGAGAGGTGGCATTTAGTTGACAATCAACCACCTCTCTTCTTGTCTTGTTGGATTCATCCACAGCTTGATATCCTTGCTCAATGATCCTCCAAAGCTCGATAGATGCACTGTTCACATAAGATCTCATAGAAGATTGCCATTTAGTAAACAAAGATGCATTTAGCTTAGGTGGGTTTCCCCTTAGGTGAATAGGAGGATGAGGGATAGGTAGGTCGGGAGAGTATGGGAAAGGAACGACACCATATACTCCCGAACCATTAAGTTGTTTAGTTGGGGTGTCAATTTTATCTTGGTCGACCCCCTTCTTCTTCCCATCAACCTCTTCCTCCTCGGGTTTCTTAGGAGGCCCCGAAGGAAAAAGGGTGGGTGGAGGTGAGATATTCTTAGCTTCCATGAGTTTCAAGATCATCTCTTGCAACTTGTCCATTTTAGTTTCCATAGATGACTTCAAGGTATTGAAGTCCTCCACGGAAACCGAAGTGGACTCGGAGGGAAGCTCAGGAATCTCAACTCCAAGCTCATTGATGGTCATACTTCTCTTAGGCGGTTAAGCCCAAATAAAGAGCCGAGGCTCTAATACCAATTGAAAGGATCGATATGGCCACCTAGAGGGGGGTGACTAGGTGCTACTCAATTTTTATCTCTTTTTCAAATTTAGCCTTGACACAAAGGTAAATTCTCTAGATATGCAACTACGGTGAATTTACCTATATGACAAGTTAACACTAGACTAAGCACGATACAAGTAAGAACTAGCGAGTAAGGAGTAACCGAACGGGAAGCACGCGGAGACAAGGATGTATTCCTGAGTTCCTCCTTTTTAGGGGAGTACGTCTCGTTGGAGGGGTGTGAGTTTCAAACTCAAACGCCACAAATGGCCTCACCCTATTCTCCGATTAACCTTGCCCAAAAGCTCGGTTCACCTTCCACTATCGGAATCCTTCAAGGCGGAATCCGGAGCCCTTACAAAAAACTTGAGGCTCAACCCACAAAAGGATTGGGGGCTCCCAAGCACCACAACACCTGTTACACAAAAGTAACAATCAAGTAAGTACAACAAGATGCCTAGGTTTTCCTAAGGGAAACCCTAGGCTTGAATCCCTCAAGTGAATGAGGGGGAAATGAAGAAAGCTTTGGTGAAGTAGTAGATCCGGGCCTTCTCCTTCAATCCTCCAAAGATCAACGAGTTTGGGTGGAGAGATTGGAAGATCTAGTGATTCTTGAGCTTGCAATAATGGTGGACTTCAATTTGGGGCGAGCTGATTGGCTGGAGGTAGGTGAAGGGGTATCCACTTAGACCGGAGACTCCGGACCCAAAGAGGGCAGAGACTCCGGCCTCAGCAGGAGACTCCGGGGTCACTCCGGACCCACTCCGGCCTCAAGGCAGAGAGTGCCGTCGTGTTGCTCGCTTCGCAGCAAAACTAGATGGGCCGGAGACTCCGGCCCATGAGCACCCCTGAGGCCGGAGACTCCGGCCTTGCCAGACATATTGCAATCTCCTTTTTCTTGACAAATGTTTCGATGCAAAGTATAAATATTTCTTTTCATTCCTGCACCACTTAACATTATATTAGATAATTCCTAGTGTTGTTGCCTAACACACAAAACCATGGGGGACATAAAATATGTCCTTTCATCAGGAACTGGCCACCGGCCGCAAAGCGATGGAAGCGTCCAAGTCACAAGCGCAAATTGCCCGGGACCAGAACGAGAAGATGTCCAACCAGCTCAAAACGGTGCAGGCTGAGCTGGCGGAGGCACAGGGCGGCTCTTGAGAAGGAGAGGCATCAGTTCAGGCTTCATCGGCGCGAGGATTACAACATCTTGCTCGAGATGTACACATGGTCTTCGAAGATTGTGAAGGAGTTCACAGATCTGGGGGTGTCTTCTCCACCCACCCTCAAGGCTGATCATTCTCGCACCTTTGCGCACTATCCCGCGTTCCTGGAGTACGTGGTGACGCTTGTTGGCGGCATCCGGGAGCGAACGAGTAGAGCCCCTCGCCCAGCAGGAGAGCAGGCGATCCGGCAGACGATCACCCGAGTTTCGCGGCTCTCCATCAGCGACACCGCAGTTTTTGCTGTTGTCTGAGCTGGAGAGACTGGAACCCGAGATGCCATCTCCTCCAAACGCTGCCTGCCAGGTGGACGAGATCATGGGGCGCCTTTCCCATGAGGACGACTCGTGAGCATGCGAGGTCCTGAAAAGGACAGGACAATACCAAAAACCATAAACCATGCTTTTGCAACTGTATCGCCGAAAGGCTTATGAACTTGTACTTTGAATGTAAATAACCTTTTCCCAAATTACATGAGTTTTATTGCACTCGTGGGGGCTTAACGCTCTCGGGAAGGATCCAAGGTCGCGAGCGCTAACCTGCAGTCGTGAGCAAACAGACTGATCTGAAGTGCTGACACAGGGCGCAACACCCCCAAGGACCCATCGCTCCTGACCGCACAGACCTCAGCCCACGACTCCACTGCTAGAGGGAAACTAACAGTGTTATCGCGAAGTGATACGTCTCAAACGTATCTATAATTTCTGATGTTCCATGTTGATATTATACCAATTGTTACATGTTTTATATACACTTCATAGCATTTTTATGCATTTTCTAGGACTAACCTATTAACAAGATGCCACAGTGCCAGTTCCTGTTTTCTGCTATTTTTGTATTCCAGAAAAGCTAGTCTGGAAATATTCTCGGAATTGGACGAAACTTGGACAGAACCTCCTATTTTTCCAACACGTACACGAAGTCCAAAGGAGAGACGGAGGGGAGCCACGAGGCAGCCACACCATGGGGCCGCGCGGGCCCCCCCTGCCGCGCCGTGGGGTGGTGTGGGGCCCACATGCGTCTCCAGCCGCCGCCCTTTCGCCTATTTATTCATCTTCACGGGAAAACCCTAGATACCCGAGCCATTATCCACGAAAAGTTCCAGAGACGCCGCCGCCGTCAACCCTAGCCCGGGAGGGTTCAGAAGCTCTTCCCGGCACCCTGCCGGAGAGGGGAATCATCACCGGAGGGCTCTACATCACCATGCCTGCCTCCGGAGTGATGCGTGAGTAGTTCATCCTTGGACTACGGGTCCATGGCAGTAGCTAGATGGTTGTCTCTCCACTTTATGCTATCATGTTTAGATCTTGTGAGCTGCCTATCATGATCAAGATCATCTTATTGTAATGCTACATGTTGTGTTTGCTGGGATCCGATGAATATTGAATACTATGTCAAGTTGATTATCAATCTATCTTATATGTTATTTATGATCTTGCATGCTTTCCGTTACTAGTAGATGCTTTGGCCAAGTAGATGCTTGTAACTCCAAGAGTGAGTATTTATGCTAGATAGTGGGTTCATGCCTCCGGTAATCTGGGAGAGTGACAATAACTTCTAAGATTGCGGATGTGCTGTTGCCACTAGGGATAAAATAACCGATGCTTAGCTTAAGGGTGCGCCGTTAGGTCTAATGCATTTGTTTACATTACGCACATTACTTAATGCGATTATTCGTTGCTTGCAACTTAATACCAACGGGGAACTCGGATGACAACCTGGCGGTGGATTATTAGTCATAGACGCTGTTGGATAACGGTTTATGTATTTTATCGTAATGCCCACATGAATATCATAGTAATCATCATGTCATATATATGGATTGTCATGCGCTCAATATTTTGTCAATTGCCCAGCTGTAATTTGTTCACCCAACATGTTAGTTATCTTTTATGGAGAGACACCACTAGTGAACTGTGGACCCCGGTCCATTCTTTTACACTGATAATACAACCAACTGCAAACATTGTTCCTTTTCATTCTCTGCAATTTACTACTGTTTACCACACCATACGTTTAATCCTTTGTTTTCAGCAAGCCGGTGAGATTGACAACCTCACTGTTTCGGTGAGATTGACAACCTTCAAAAGTGATTTCTTGCTCCTACTGGTTCGATTAAACCTTGGTTTCATACTGAGGGAAACTGCTGCTACACTGCTTCATACCTTCCTCTTGGGGTCTCCCAACGAACGTGTGATCCACGTCATCACGAAGGCGCTGCCCCAAGATAACGCCTGCTTTCGTCTTAGCGAAAGTGCATAAAACTGACGCAACCAGGAAAAGGCCCGCGCGAGCGCGTTTATACTTAGCTTGCAATGGGCTTCTTTTGGCGTATTTCGGCAATTACTTCGTCGCGCTGCCGCCGTAGCGGGTCTTCTATGCCATTTTTCAGACATAATTCTGCCCTGTGTCCAGCAATTCTTGGCGGGAACAGGGCCTCCGTGCCAAAATACCCAATTGTCCAGTAAACCCTTGCGGGGACCTGTCCTTCCATGCCATCTGAAGGCACAACTGGCTGGCTGACGCCGGTCCGGAGACCCCGGAGGCCACCCTTCTGGTGATCCGGCAACTGACTGGCGTGATGATAACGCCGGTCCGGAGACCCTTGTGCTGCGAAACCTGGAGGCCACCCGTCAGGTGACCCGGCGACTGGCTGGCGTAGTGTCGACGCCGGTCCGGAGACCCTGGTGTTGCTCATTCCTGAGGCCCGGAGGCCAGCCACCTTGTGATCCAGTACTTCTGGGGAGGTCCACTTGGTCCCGGGTGTATCGTCACGATATGACCCGGGAGGTCCCATTCTCCTCCAGCGGGATTGCTACAGACAAAAGTTTGATCCCAGCTGGCGGCAGTTAATCTTTGACAGTCTTGAGTCTGTTGGGTCGGGCAAGAATCTTCAAGCCCCTCTGTTTTAGTAGAGGCATTAGCGAAAGTTCTAAAAGACTTCCCTTTCTGCGGTGCTCCTGGATTGGCTTTGGATCTCTTTGGCTTCATGTTGAGGGGACAATCTCGGCTGATATGCCCTGGTTCACCGCAGGTATAACACTCCCCATTCTTTTGGCGCTTCTGATAGTCGTTGAATTGGCGACAATTCTCAAGGCTGTGCCAGTCAGATCTATGATACATGCACCATACCCCGGGCTGGCCATCTTTGCCCAAAGGGATTTTGATCTCTTGTGGCACATAGATGAGGGGATCCTCTAGGAGAGGTTTGCCTTCTTGGTCTTGGCTTGGGTCTTTGTCCTTCGGAGGCTGCTCTGCAGGTGTTATGTCAGGGCAGAGTTCCTCCCTTACCTCGTGCGCCCACGAGGAGGGTGGTACGTCAATGCTCGGAGCATTTTCCTGAGGCCTTTCCTCACTGATCAAAGGACTGATGTACGCCGCTGGGCGCACGAACTGTATCCCAAAATCCTGGTCTTTGGTGGCAGGTGTCAATGAAGACTCTTCCAAGATGAACCCGAGCCCTGGATATCGCAGACGTCCATGGCTGCCTTGGCCTTTCTCTTTCTTGCCATCTTGACAGGAGCATGTACCGTCTTCTTTTCTCGACGAGAACCTTGCTAAGAAGAAATCTTTGAAGGAGATCTTGAAGAGGATGTAAAGCTCGACGCAGATCTTGTCCCGGACGAAGTGCCTGACGCAGAACTTGACGACGAACTTGAGGTTGATGAAGACGAATCCAGCACTTGCGCCCCCTACCTGGCGTACCAGATGTCGTGTCTCGGATCATGGACACCGGGAGTAAAGGATACCCCCTTTTTAGGTTCGGCACGGGGAGTGAAGGAGGCTGGGAGACGCCTTACCCGGGAGTAAGACCGCCGAGTTCTTCATCAGGACAAGTAAGCAAACAACACAGAGACACACGGAGTTTACCCAGGTCCAGGCCGCCCGGAGGCTAAAAGCCCTACTCCTGCGTGTCTGGATTGAAGTGTTCATCATGGTGTGTCTTACAAGGGTGTTCTGGGATGAACCCAGCAGAGTTCCGGCCGGAGGTAGGTGGGGAGCAGATCCTGCCCAGGGGAGATCACCTCTATCTCTACCCTCCGAAGCCTAGTCTAGTCTTGCTTGAGCTCTCTCTCTTTTTCCTCGGTGCCATGGTCCTCATTTTATAGGTAAGGGGATCCGACATGGGCACGCGAGGAGCGTGAGGGGTTTTTGGTGGGAGAACCCCTTGGTGGTCTTTGGAGGAGACGTGGCCTCTTCTCCTCCAAGTATCTTCGGGGGGGGGGGGGGGGGGGGGGGCGCGGTCGTCCGCCCTTGTGGAAAAGTGGGACGGACAAAGCCTGTCCGCCCCACCAACCACGCTCGTGGCGGCGTCACCGGGGCGCATCCTTCGTCTTGGCGCCCAAGTCTTCTACCAGCTTCCAGCACGAGCTGGCGTTCTTATCCTCTCGGCGGTACGGATGGAGGACCCGGGGGTGCGCCTGGCCTCCTGCCGGGCTCACGGACCCGCGGGTACTCTTCTCCGGGAGATGGGTGACCCCGGAAGGTCACCTGGTCCTTAGCCGCAGCGTGTCGATGTCGAACTTGTCGGGTTTCCTTGGGGCAGATGGGCTGACCCATCTGCTGGTCTTGACTCCTTGGCTTGTCCATCTTCTTGGTGGGCCCAAGTGGTGGACCCACTTTGGCAGCATCAGGGGAACCCCATGTTCCACTGTTGCGACAAATACCAAGTTTGTGTCATTTTGATTAATGATTATTGTTGTTCCATTGATTTTTTTCACTTAACAGAAAAAATAACTTCTAATATTACACGTGCGTGGCACGTGCACTTTTACTAGTACAAGGAGATGTGTCACGTTTCCTTCCGCTCACTCTCCTTACTCCTACTCATCTTCTTCCTTCTAATCAATGGTACAGTGTTTGATTCAAAATAAGGTGTGCACAAAAATGATGCGCACTGACCGTGTGGTTTCCATTCCGACAACCGCTTCCGACTTTCGTAAACCGTTAACTTTGAATTTCATGTTCATGTTTGAAGCCTTTTTAGATGAATTGTATCAAATTAATCGCGCACGGTTGACTGTTTGAAATTTTCCTTTGAGGAGTAGATTCAACTCGCCATTCCACACAACTCTCGTGTTGTAAGTTTTACGTTTCGATGGTCATGGACAAATAGATCTTGTACACTATGCGTGCGTAATTAGAATGTGCTTGGCGTACTCAACCTCCACTCGCCATCATGAACTCCGTTGTTGTAGCAGCAGTTAGTAGGTTGTGATGCTATTCATGGTGTGTCTGTGTGTCGCACCTATCTCTTTGTGGGCTGCGCTCCACATTGCCGCCGTTCGCGGGTGCCGCAACTTTGTCGTCGCCGGCGTGGTGTGCTGATTATTGAACGTGTTCGTGGTGTGCTGGTTACTGAACATGTTCAGAGCGTGTTTCTCACCTAACCTCTTCAACCTCTCCATGATATGCGCTCCGTCACTGGCATACACAATCGTCGGCGACCTCCGCCGCTGCCGTCCGTGCCGTCGTCATGCTCGCTGCTCGTCATGGGTATGTCACATAGACATGTCTCAAATGTGGTGGTGAGAGGTAACTACACCTAAATGAAAAGAGGTGGGAATAGTCATCACTAAAAACATAGCATGTTGTTTGGTTTAGCTGCACATAACCGACATGGTTGGAGGTCATGCAGGCTACCAAACAATGTGCATAACATGATTTTTGAGTGTGGCTCTCTCCGGACAGGCCTGGCCAGCCTACCCCAACGAGGCTAAAAGTCAACACAAACTACCAATCGTGCCCTTACAATTGGAGATTATCAGAAGGTAGAGTCAGTTGAGACTGGAGGCAGAAAGGACTCCTAGACAGTTCCAGAAAAATGCTACTCTGAATGACACTGACCGGCACTGCAGCGGATGCCCGTGCGAGACTATTGTTGCAACCAGAATGCTTCCGGCCAACAAGCTCTGCGCCCGTGATGGCACATCAACGGCAAGCATGCGGCAGCTGCAACTTGGGTACTGAGGTCTGAGGACTCAGTCTGGCGGCGAGGACATGCTTCTGGACATGAAGTACTCGAGAGCTTGGCTGCATATCTGCACACAACACATGAACATAGATAGATAGATGAGTTAGTCGGTTAGTCACCATCAACAACTAAGTGGATTAAGATCCTTGCATTTATCGGTTCCTCAAACCGCAAAGTACATCATCGATGTTCATCGAATGAGTTAGTCTCAGGTTAAACCACTGAGTTAGTTTCCTTAAAAAATTACTCTACCTCTTTAAACCATTTTAACAAACATGAGTTGAGCAAGTTGACTAACCTGCTGCCTGAGCGATCAGGGAACTTGAAGATTTGCCAATCGATTTGACTTCTACATTTATCAACTAGTGACCCTGCTAAATTAAATCAAGCGTTCCCTTTATCTCCATGAAGAAGCACGACATACAAAAAGAATATACACGTCACATCAACTACATCACCTACATGCCATTGATCTGATATGGGTGTAAAAATCATAGCGCGTAGAGAAGAGAGGGAGAGCACAATTACCACCCGTCGAGCGCGGGCACCCGCCCTCCGCCACCGATATTCAAGCGCCGCCGCCTCGTCAATCTTTCTTCTTGCACCGCATAGAGTGAGAGTGAGTTAGAGAGAGAGAGGAACAAACGATGGGGTCACTGATATCGTGATTAGCGGCGAGGATGGCGGCGTGCTCACACGGGCACGGCGGCGCGTGTACATCTGCGCGTCTGCGCCTCTGAGTTTGAGAAAAAACATGGGAGGAGGGGATGGATTGGGATTAGCGTCTATGGCTCGACTGAGTGTTTTACGGCTAAAGGCAGTGCTTACGTGATTTGTTCGATTGGCCGTTTTGACGGCCACGGTGTGTTGGATCACTCATATCTCTTTTTATATTAGTGATGATGATGATGGTGATGATATACACACAAGCATGTTCGGTGTTGTGTCAAAAAAGTACGGCTACACTTTTGAGTAGGCGGGGTGGCTGTCTCAACTCTCAACCCTAATCCTAATCCGAAGTCCGAACATGCCCCTCTCTGTCCCTCGCCTACTTTTGCCGAAAATGTGCAATGCGCGTGGCGGGCTGGATTTCCGCGTCCCCCATGTGACCTCCCCTCTCCATCCCCCTCCTCTCCTCGCCCTCCCTCCCAAAAAAAGCACCGCACCAATACGGGAGGGACCTCGACAGGAATCGGGAACCGCTCTGCAGCGAATCAGCGCGGCGGTGGTGGTGGGATGTCCACGCGGTCCAAGTCGGTGCCGGGCTCCTCCGTGGGCGGCAGCGGGGGCTCGGCCGCCGTACCGCTCGCCGTGCTGCTGCGGCGGGAGGTGGTCAGCGAGAGGGCCGCCGCGGAGCGCCCGGAGCTGCAGCACGGCCACTTCAACCAGGCCAAGAAGGGCGAGGACTTCTTCCTCCTCAAGCCCGACTGCGAGCGCCTCCCGGGCGTCCCGTCCTCCTCCTTCTCTGCCTTCGGCGTAAGCCCCTTACAATCCTCTTCTACGGCTGCCGCATTCGTGCGTGCCCGATCCGTTATAATTATAAGGGGGCGGTGATGCTTGAAATGTGAGCTGGGTCGATTCTTGTTGGCCTCGGCTGGTGGCGAATTCTGAATTCTGGAATCGTTTGTGGGGAAGGTCTGATTTAGGACATCTGGAAGGCTAATTTAAACAAGGGAAAATTTGCTACAGCACACCGTTATTTTCTGGCGTTTGCCCGCCCGATTACGCCTTTGCCAGGTACCATTACAATTTTGGATACATTTGCCAGAACACACCGAACGGCCATAAACGGTGAAGTTTCTGTTCGTCCATGAGTTGCTGCTAAATTTCGTGTGAGGTTTCTTGTTCATTATGCCCATGCTGTTCCGCGTACTCATATCTATATTGAAGTTTCTTGTTAAATGTTGTGCGGATTTTCCCAAGGGTAATTGTCAAACTTTCCGCATTTTGGCCGTTCAGTGTGTTCTGGCAAACGTACCCAAAATCATAATGGTACCCAGCAAAGACGCAATCGAGCGATGTGTTTCAGCAAGCCCCATAAAATAACGGTGTTTAAACAATGAATGGATGTGCGTGTCCAGTGGAATTATGTGATGCTGGTCATAGAACAACAACAACAACAACAACAACAACAACAACAACAAAGCCTTTTTTCCCAAACAAGTTGGGGTAGGCTAGAGTTGAAACCCATAAGATCTCGAAACCAGGTCATGGTTCTGGCACATGGATAGCTAACTTCCACGCAGCCCTATCCATGGCTAGTTCTTTGGTGATATTCCAATCCTTCAGATCTCTCTTAACAGACTCCTCCCATGTCAAGTTTGGCCTACCACGACCCCTCTTAACATTCTCATCCCGCTTTATCCGTCCGGTATGCAATGGCGCTTCCGGAGGCCTACGTTCTATATGACCAAACCATCTTAGACGGTGTTGGACAACCTTCTCTTCAATTGGTGCTACCCCAACTCTCTCACGTATATCATCATTCCTAACCCGGTCCTTTCTTGTGTGGCCACATATCCATCTCAACATGCGCATCTCCGCTACACCTAACTGTTGGATATGTCGTCTCTTGGTCGGCCAACATTCTGCGCCATACAACATCGCAGGTCGAATCGCCGTCCTATAGAACTTGCCTTTTAGCTTTTGTGGCACTTTCCTATCACAGAGGACGCCAGAAGCTTGGCGCCACTTCATCCAACCAGCTTTGATTCGATGACTCACATCTTCATCGATATCACCATCCTTCTGGAGCATAGACCCCAAATATCGGAAGGTGTCTTTCTCAGGTACCACCTGTCCATCAAGCCTAACCTCTTCCTCCTCGTGCCTAGTAGTACTGAAACTGCACCTCATGTACTCAGTTTTGGTTCTACTAAGCCTAAAACCTTTCGATTCTAGAGTCCGCCTCCACAGCTCTAACTTTCTATTAACCCCCCCCGACTATCGTCAATTAGCACCACATCATCCGCAAAGAGCATACACCATGGGATATCTCCTTGTATATCCCCTGTGACCTCATCCATCACCAAAGTAAAGAGATAAGGGCTCAAAGCTGACCCCTGGTGCAGTCCTATTTTAATTGGAAAGTCATCGGTGTCGCCATCACTTGTTCGAACACTTGTCACAACATTATCATACATATCCTTAATGAGGGTAATGTACTTTGTTGGGACTTTGTGTTTCTCCAAGGCCCACCACATGACATTCCGTGGTATCTTATCATACGCCTTCTCCAAGTCAATGAACACCATATGAAGATCCTTCTTCTTCTCCCTGTATCTCTCCATAAGTTGTCGTACCAAGAAGATGGCTTCCATGGTAGACCTCCCAGGCATGAAACCAAATTGATTTTTGGTCACGCTTGTCAATCTTCTTAAACGGTGCTCAATGACTCTCTCCCATAGCTTCATTGTATGGCTCATCAACTTGATTCCACGGTAATTAGTGCAACTTTGAACATCCCCCTTGTTCTTGAAGATTGGCACTAATGTACTCCGCCTCCATTCTTCGGGCATCTTGTTTGACCGAAAAATGAGGTTGAAAAGTTTAGTTAGCCATACTATCGCTATGTCTCCAAGGCCTCTCCACACCTCGATGGGGATACCATCAGGGCCCATTGCCTTGCCTCCTTTCATCCTCTTCAAAGTCTCCCTAACCTCAGCCTCCTGGATACGCCGCACAAAGCGTCGGCTGGTATCATCGGAGGAATCGTCTAGCTCAATGGTAGAGCTCTCATTCTCTCCATTGAACAGGTCGTCGAAGTACTCTCGCCATCTACGCTTGATCTCTTCGTCCTTCACGAGGAGTTGATCCGCTCCGTCCTTTATGCATTTGACTTGGTTGACATCCCTCGTCTTCCTTTCTCTCGTCTTCGCCATCTTATAGATGTCTCTTTCGCCTTCCTTCGTGTTTAGACGCTGGTAGAGGTCCTCATACGCCCGACCCCTTGCCTCGCTCACCGCTCGCTTTGCGGCCTTCTTTGCCCCCTTGTATATCTCCATGTTGGTTGCGCTCCTGTCCAGGTATAGGCGTCTGAAACAGTCCTTCTTCTCCTTAATAGCCTTCTGGACCTCAACGTTCCACCACCAGGTATCCTTAGCATCCCTTCTACTTCCCCTGGTCACCCCAAACTCCTCTGATGCAATCTTCCGAATGCAAGTCGCCATCCTCATCCACATACTGTTTGCATCGCCTCCTTCCTCCCAAGGGCCCTCCTTAAAAACCCTCTCCTTAAAAGCTTGAGCTGCCTCTCCCTTTAACTTCCACCACTTTGTTCTAGCAACTTTTGGGCGCTTATCCCGCTGGACACGAATCCAAAAACGGAAGTCAGCCACCACCAGCTTATGTTGATGGACAACACTCTCTCCAGGTATCGCCTTACAATCAAGGCAAGCGCGTCTATCTTCTCTTCGAGAGAGGACAAAATCAATCTGGCTAGAGTGTTGGCCACTACTGAAAGTCACTAGGTGGGATTCTCTCTTTCTAAAGAGGGTGTTAGCTACGACCATGTCGTAGGCTAGGGCGAAGCTTAAGACATCCTCCCCTTCTTGGTTCCTGATGCCATAGCCAAAGCCCCCATGCACCCCTTCAAAACCTGTGTTAGATGTACCCACATGGCCATTGAGGTCTCCTCCTATGAAGAGCTTCTCACCAGTAGGTACTCTCCTAACCAAGTCCTCGAGACCTTCCCAGAACTCTCTCTTGGTGCTCTCGTTGTGGCCTACTTGCGGGGCATACGCGCTGATAACATTGAGAACTAAGTCCCCAACAACCAGCTTGACTAGGATAATCCGGTCTCCTTGCCTCTTGACGTCCACTACTCCATCCTTGAGGCTCTTGTTGATCAAGATGCCTACCCCATTTTTGTTTGAGGTTGTCCCCGTGTACCACAGCTTAAAGCCGGTATCCTCCACCTCCTTCGCCTTCTGTCCCTTCCATTTGGTCTCTTGGACGCATAGGACATCAACACGCCTCCTTATCGCCGTATCAACTAACTCCCGTAACTTGCCCGTCAGGGACCCTACGTTCCAGCTACCTAAGCGGATCCTCCTAGGCTCGGCTAACTTCCTTACCCTCCGCACTCGTCGAGTCAAATGCGAAGACCCTTGCTCATTTTTCACTACACCCGGGCGTCGATGCAGCGCGCCACTAAGGATGCGACGACCCGATCCTTGCTCACTTATCACCGTATCCAGATCAAGATACGGCGCGCCACCAAGGGGGTGGCGGCCCGGCCCTTGCCCATTTGACACCACACCCGGGTTCCGATATGGCGCGTCGCTAAGAGGGTTACGCCCCAACGAGGTTCTTTTGGGTTTCATCTCCATAAGAGTGGCTGGGTTTTTTCCGTTGGCTTGCCAAGCCTATCACAACCCTCCTCCTTTATCCGGGCTTGGGACCGGCTATGTTGAGACAACATAGGCAAAGTAGCTATATTTGTTATCATTCCAGCTTTTTAGATTTTTATAGGTAATTTGGAAGCAATGGTTTTGACATACAATGTTTACTAGAAGCAATTATTCAGAGCCTCTCAACGCTGTTTTAATTGCAGATATTTGATGGGCACAATGGGAGTGGGGCCGCTATATATACTAAGGAGAATCTCTTGAACAACATCTTGAGTTCAGTCCCTGCTGATCTCAACAGGGAGGACTGGCTTGCTGCGCTCCCAAGGGCGATGGTTGCAGCATTTGTCAAAACCGATAAAGATTTCCAAACAAAAGGTCTGTCATGTGAAAATTGAAAACTTTGCCTAATCCTATAGTATTTTGAATTAACTTAGAAAAAGGGGCTGGACATGTCACCATATCAATCAAAATGAGATCTTTTGATCGCTCACTGAAAACTACCAGTAATGGAGAATCTTTCATACATTGACATGGATGTTGTTAACGAAAACCTAAAATGGAGCCCGGGCTACATGGAGCTCGTTTTTTTTCAAAAAATCGAAATCGACATTTTTGAGTTTCCAAAAATCGCGCAAAATTTCCCGGATGTAGATATTGTCGAGATCTACAATCGTGTAAATTTTCAACTCCAAATTCGTTATATTTTGGGCTGCACAAAAAAAGACTAGGTGGATCTGGGTGGTGAACAACTACGAAGCACCGATACGGCTAGACGGACACGGCGATACGGATACGCCGATACGGGATACGGCAATTTCAGAAAACAGCAATACGGCGATACGGCGAGTATATATATAAAAATAGTAAAATGCCATGTAATAAAGACCAGAATAATTAAATGCGTGAAATGAGATTAAAATACTGCCCCATTTGTTTCTTTTTCAAGTTCTCAATGAAGGAATGATCATCAATTTCCACACTCCAAGGATTAAAATAGAAGATACTTTTGATTTGATTGACAACCCTAGCCCCAGCCTCTTTACAATCAGCACTAGTAGTGTTGCTTGATCTTCTACTAACTGAAGACTGGCTGCCTGCCATGCCAAAGCAGAGGAAGTGCAGCATTCGTGTGGCAGAACAAAGGGCGGGAGGAGTTTACCTCGTTGCTGGTGACGGGCGGGGATGGAGGCGACTCCAGGCGGCAGAGATGGGTGAATCCGGGCGGGGCGAGACGAATCTGGGTGGCAGCGGCGCTATTCCAGCGACGGCGGCGCGATCCCAGGTGACGGCGGCGCTTGAGGTCGACTCCAGGCGGCAGCGGCGGCGCTCGATCCAGTGCCATGCCAAGGAAGGAATAGAGAGAGAAAGCGCTTGGGCTGTAGGGTTAGTAATGGGCTTCGACCGGATGGGCTCCTCGCCGTGTCGCCGCAGTCCCCGCCGCGTATCGGCATTTTTTTTCTTTTCTTTTAATTCGAAAAATTGGGACACGTGAAGGACACGCGTATCGGGGCGTATCGGCCGGATACGCGTATCGGATACGTACGGTACGGGGACACGTTGAGTTTTGGAGTATCGGTGCTTCGTAGGTGAACAATACACTGTTTTCAAAAATTTGAAATTATCCCCGATTTGTCTTTTTTGTGCAGCCCAAGCTACAACGCATTTTAAGGTAAAATTTTGTATGCTTATAGATATCGACATTATCGACATCTGTGATTTTTTCGCGATTTTTGGAAACTCAATAATGTCATTTCCGATTTTTTCAAAAAAACGGGCTCCATGTAGCCCGGGTTCCACTTGTCCACTCTATGTTGTTTATTCCTTTTCTTATATTTGCTGATGCCATACATATATGAAACATTTGGACCAGCTCAAATGTAAATATTATTACCATCAACCAAAGTTAGTTGTTTTACTGGATTGTATGGCCATCCATAATTTTTTTCGTTAGTCGGTCCATTTAGCATATCTAATGTTACTACTTAGTAGAGCTGAGCCTGACATGTCTATCATTTATTCGTTACAGCTCGCTCTTCAGGAACAACAGTGACATTTGTGATAATAGATGGACTGGTTGTTACTGTTGCATCTGTTGGTGATTCACGTTGTGTATTAGAAGCTGAAGGTTCAGTTTATCATTTATCTTCTGATCATCGATTTGATGCAAGTAAAGAGGAGTAAGTTTGTCTTATCCTGATTTGTGCCCACTCACTTCTCTCATTGCAACAACTTATCTGTTATCACTTGATGTGCAGGGTTGATCGTGTAACAGAAGCTGGAGGTGACGTTGGGAGGCTAAATGTTGTTGGTGGTGCTGAGGTTTAAACTTGCTTACTTTGTCCTTCAAGTTAATTTTCTCGTGTCGAGGTTCATTGTTGCCATTTTTACTGCTTCAGTTTATTCCATGTGATACTCATGCTCGTGCCTGGGATAGTTGTATGTTTATGGTGTCCGTTAGAGACAGACTGTGCTGCAAAAGTTATACAGTCTTTGGTGACATTAATATCTAGCATTCTAGTTGCATATGTTAATTCTATGTTGTCCCTTTTTGTATAGTTCATTATTTTATTTTCGTGTTAAATCTATCTCCTGTTATTGAATTTACTTTAGAACTTGATATCAAGTGTTGGGTACATAAGCTATTGAATGTCAGATTTTGAGAACCTTGATCAGTATATTTTAGAGGTCCAATGGCATATAACATATTAGTACATTGCTAGAAACATGGTTTCTAATCTTTGCATTCATGGTGGGAGTGACAAGGGAGGAGTAATGGTCTGTGTAGGTGGAGGTATAAGAAGGGACATTGGCTAATTTTTTGTTGATAATTTTTATGTTAATATCTCTACTAGTTTTCATTATTTTCACTTGCTTTACTCATTCTATTTTTGCTGTACCTTCAGATTGGCCCCCTTAGATGCTGGCCGGGGGGTTGTGCCTATCGAGGTCAATCGGAGATCAGGATGTGGGTGAATTTATCGTTCCTGTTCCTCTCGTCAAGCAAGTAAAGGTATGTCCTGGAAAATAAGGAGCACTTATTAACATTACATGAAGGCTGAAGCCAAAAAAATAATTATCCAAGTAAATAGTAGCATACGAGCTGTTGTATTGCTTTGACATTCATTTGCCCCCTTTTCTGTGTCTCCTGCGTAGATTTCATATTGCAGTCTATAACTAGGTAATTATGTTTTTGCACAGGAACTATTCCATTCCCATACGATCAAATTCATATCTAATTTTCACAAAATATGTTGGCATTAGAGTTCATTGACAAATATATGCTCTCTCTCTCTCTCTCTCTCTCTCTCTCTCTCTCTCTCTCTCTCTCTCATCATCATCATCATCACCACCTCTAGTTACATGATTTCATATGTTTGAGGTTTTGTTCATGTTAGTCTAATCCATCGATTATGAGAATACTAATGTTCTCTCTAAATTGCATAGCTCTCTACTGCTGGAGGCCGGCTTATTATTGCAAGTGATGGTGTTTGGGACGCCTTGACTGCAGAACAGTCTCTGAACTGTTCACGAGGACTTCCTCCTGAGGCTGCAGCTGAGAAAGTTGTGAAAGTACAACTCTCTCTCTCTCTCTCTCTCACCCTGAGTTTTTCATGATACTCTTCCTTACATTTAAAATTTATTTCAGGAAGCAGTGCACTCAAAGGGACTGAGGGACGATACCACTTGTATTGTCGTCGACCTAGGACAAGAGAAAGGCAACCCAGATATGCCAGCTCCTAAAAAGCAACCAGGAATGGGTGTTTTCAAAAATATGTTTCGCAAGAAAACATCTTGTGACTCATCAACTCATTCAGATAGAGAATATATGGATCCAGATGTTGTAGAAGAAATATTTGAGGACGAATGTGCATTCCTCTCTAGACGGTTGGTTCTAAAAATTCTATTTTTGGTAATTAAAGAAGCAAACAGTTGTGAAGTTAAAGTGCCAACACATTGAGCCCATGACTAATTCAAACAACATAAAGTTGTCATGTTTGGAGTATTTGGATCACCTTCCGGTCTATTCCATGCAAAACTCTCAAAATAACTTGTTCATTCACATCGTCTTCTGCAAGAAATAAATTTGACTATCCCTTTGCTACAGTAAATAAGAAATCCATCTGCCGCTGAGTGCAACCTTGTTTGATCAACATTCCGACAGTTACCTTTAAGACTTGTACTTAGGGTTCAAATTCTATTTGTTTTGATTGTAGGCTCGATTAAATTCTGTTTGTTTTGATTGCAGGCTCGATTCTGAATACCCTGTTCGAAATATGTTCAAACTCTTCATTTGTGCTATTTGCCAAGTAGAGTTAAAGCCAAATCAAGGGATATCCGTACATGAAGATTCGTCGCAACCTGGGAACTTGCGTCGTTGGGACGGTCCGTTCCTTTGCCAGAGCTGTCAGGAAAAGAAAGAAGCTATGGAGGGAAAGCGCCGTTCACGAGGTCTTGTTTGCAGAGCTGTTTTATCTAATATGAAGTTTCAAAACGTTTTTCTTATATACTCTTAACTTACTGCAGATTCTTCATCGAGAAATAGCGGGTCCAGTGAATAATCCTCAAGTTTAGAGTTATTTGGTGTTAAAAAGGGTTAGTGATAACAGGGAGCTACGGACCTGACAATGCCTCAGTCACTCAAGAGACAATCATTTTTGCAGCATTTCACATTGTTTTGGCACTTCCCTGATCAGACTGTCTGGGTATTTTGATCTAAGATTGAAATACCAATTATCGTCAAGCAGTTGGTTACTGTGGAATAACCTACATGCCATTTGAAGTGACGAGCATACTCTGTCTTTGATTAAATGGACAAGGAGCTTTTTACTTGACCATTCTACTCAGATCATTTGACCGTGGTGGCACATACAGTTCCGAAGATTGTTGGCGAAGAGCTGCATGGCATATCTATTTTTAGGTCAGTGTGAATTACTGATCATATAGAGCTCCGGTGAACAGAAAAGGTGTTGTAATTCTTGATACGTGTAGGTGAGTTTCTTCAGACCGACCTTGAATTATGGTCGAGCAGTATTCCACCCCTGTTGAAGTCCAGCTTTTCCCAACTCTTTTGTAATTAGCGTATAAAGAAATTCTTTCAACTAGTGCTAACAATTCCATTGGTTGACCAATCGGAGGAAATGGCTACTACCTCCGGTCCATAATAAGTGTCACAGTTTTGAACTAACCCCAGTTTAAAACCACGACACTTATTTTGAATCAGAGGGAGTGACATTTTTTGTAAACCGAAGATTTAACTGTGAAGATCACGTTTCCAACATTAGTTATACGTTGTAAGAATCTCTACCTGCAGTGGGAACTCATCAATCAACGTAACCTCATACTGTCTGAACTCTGAAGATTATAGAAGAACATTTACAGCGTGATATTGCGAAAGTGTCCAGTGCTCCCTTCATTTTTTTTTGAAAATCATATTTATGAGTTTTAAAAAGTTCTGAAAAAACCCGGTTGTAGCCAATGGTGTATTACACAAACGATCAATTAAAAATACTTTTATATTTTAAGCTACACAAAACTAACAAAATCTGATAAACTTTGAAGATTTGAAAATATGCATACTCAGATCCACACATTTGCCATTTTTGTGTAGCTTAAAATGGAAAGTATTTGAAGTTGATATTTTGCACGTTTGTGAGATATACCATTGACTATATCCAGTGTTATTTTTCAGATTTTTTTGAAACTCATAAATATGATTTTCGAACTTTTTATATGGAGGGAGCATTGGAGTTTGAGAGTAAAAAATCTCCACTCAGTACAAATCGTACTGATAGAAATAGACCTTCTTCATCGGTTGTTTAGATGGCAAAATTCCAACAAATTTGGAGAAGAATTACCGAACATCCATAGAAAATTCGTTTTGTCAAATTTTTCTTGAGAAAAGACAGCAGAAAATATCAAAGACCTCGCGCACACTCACCGATCAATCTCAGCCACAAATGAAAATCTTCTTCCTTCCTTCCCTCTCTCAAGCTAAACTGAAATAGCTTCAAGGAAAAAAACAGAATCGCACGCAATATCCACAACACCTCAAAGACACCACCAGAATGCAGCCATGATCACCTCCTTCCTCCCCTCCCTCTCCCTTCTCCCCACAACCGTCTCCGGCCGCTCCCTTCCGCCCCGCACCACCCTGCCCTTCCCCAGAACCCCACTCCGTCGCCGCCAGATCTGCACCTCCGCGTCGACGGAAAGCAGCAGCGCAGGCGAGCAGGAGGAGCGCGGCAGCAACAACGGCTCGCTGCCCGGCCTGCCCCCCGTGGAGGAGGACGACGAGTTCTGCCCGGTGGAGTGCGTGACGGAGTTCAAGACGGACGACGAGTTCGCCCGCTTCCTGGAGCGGTCCAAGGCGACGGGCGCGCTGGTGGTGGTGGACTTCTTCCGCCCCTCGTGCGGCAGCTGCAAGTACATCGAGCAGGGCTTCATGAAGCTCTGCAAGGGCTCCGGCGACGAGGACTCCCCCGTCGTCTTCCTCAAGCACAACGTACGTAAACTCGACAACACGCGCGCCATTGTTACGCCTGGCCGTGTATTAGCCCAATGAAGAATGAACTAGTACTAGTAATTTGCACTACGGTTGCAGGTTATCGACGAGTACGACGAGCAGTCGGAGGTGGCTGACCGGCTGCGCATCAAGGTGGTGCCGCTTTTCCACTTCTACAAGGACGGGGTCTTGGTGGAGTCGTTCGCGACCAGGGACAAGGAGAGGATCATCGCCGCCATTGCCAAGTACACATCTTCCGAGTAAGCCATCATCACCGTCTCACAAACTCATTATTTGTTTTTTCGGAGCTGCTGTAGATCACACGAATCCATTATCGTACGTATTTGGAGCTACACTCAACTGATCAAGAGCCCCTCAGTTGCCTAAACACGCTCCTAGTTGCAAACAATGAAATGATTTGCTCCCATATAATGGGAACTGCAGAGCAAGTTAACTGATTAATCAGTACATGATCTGCGTCACTCTATCTGCCGGCCTCTCTATTCGGACTGAATCTAGGTTGGCATTCCCCTTTTGCTTTGCAGGCCGGAGTCGCAGGAGTAATTTCCAATCCAACTACAGACATCAGGACTCGAGAGCTAGCTAGCTATACCGGCCTGACGCTCTTTCACCTGAGTGATGCTGCCCATCTCCGCCAAAACTAAATGAACGTACGTGTACCCTAATAGGGGCGATTGGAATTGATTGTAATAAAGCAGAGCGCGTGTCGTCGAAATTATTCTGCACTACAAAGAGGATCCATGAGAATGGTGGGATATGGTCTTCTCTCATTTATGTGCTGCTAGCCTGTTACGCGCCATACGTGCAAGCTGTAGTTTAAGAAATCTAACGGATTTTCAAACGTTATAAATTTATAGACTTACTGTGTTTGGTTACGATATGCTCCAGAATAGAGGACAGCGAACTTTCGTTTGTACAACTGAAATTGGCGACCTTACGATAAAATCGACGACAGCTCGACTGCGCAAGTGCGTACACAAAACGAGTAAATAAGAGTATAAAGCCACTTGTAAACACCATTTGTTTTTGGAAACACAGTCAGAAACTTTTCCTCCTCTCATTAATTAAGAAGAGTATAAAGCCACTTGTAAAGGACTGTCGCTAACTTTTCCTCCTCTCATTAATTAAAAATATGGGCTGATTCCTTTTTTTTTTTAGAACAAACCGGCTGATTCCTATCATTGGCCTTTTTGATTATTTTTAAAACTTTTTTTTTCAATTAACGTGTGCCAGATCTGGGCCATATTGCAATTGTACTCGCGACCGTCCAAATAATGCCCATTTAGGTCCTAAGTTATGACTCATGCTATTAACCCAGATTAGCCCACATCCATAGCGAAGCTGACTCCTGGAGCAGAGAAGAGAGATGCGGGAGTTGGAGGCCCGTTGCTCACCGTGAGCGATCTCCTCAGCGACCTCGCCGTCGACGGTGGCGACGACCACCTCGACGGCGGCGACTCATCTGTCCCCTCCTCCCGTTGGCAGCGCAACAGGTGGAGGAATCCGACCCGTCCGACCTCCAACGGCTCTTCGTGGTGAGGGCTCCCTTGTCCCTTCGTCCCCTCGTTCTTGATTTTCGTCCGCATCTGTTGATTCCCTCGCCATGTCGTTTCTTGCGCCTTCGAATTCACTTCCCGAATCGCGCGTCCTGTTGTTTCGATGAATACGGGAGCTACTCAATTGTTCTGCGTGAAGGATCTTGCTACCGTAGGTTGATATTGGATACAGTACAAAAAAAGTGCACGCCTTAGATACAGTGATTAATTGAAGTTGTCTCGTCTAACCAGTAAGGTAGGCTCATATTTGATATCTTGTGGTAGGTTACTTGATCCATTGTGATCAGGATTGCTGAGCTGCTGATGTGCTTACTCGTGTTTGTTGCTTGCTGTCCTTAAATTCAGTGTTTGGGACAAACGAGTTCTCTAACAGGCCACATAAGGCTGTTTTGTTCATCAATCCAATGTGGTGTGCTACTCTGTTACTGTTATTTCTGTCTATCTCGGCTCTGTTCGAAATTGTAATTTTACTTGCGTGTTCATCATTAATCAGGAAGACTATGACAATTTGATGAAGTCACTACAAGAGAATGACCCTTCATGGCCTTCCTTGATGCTAAAGGTGTGGTTCTTGCGTTCCCTTTCTTTCTGGTTATCTATTGCAACTCCTGTCTGAATGCAAACTAACAATTTTACTCCCCGTTCTCTGTACCTCCAACCGTAGTTGTGCAGCGCGTTGAAGACTTCAGATAAGCTTCTGAGCTGCGCGAATACGAAAGCGCAACAGCTGCTGGAGAAGGTGGAGGCGCTGGAGCAAGTCCTAGAGAGGGGAGATCACGCAGTGAGAGCGATTGTAGAGGGTCTCCAGAAGGCGCGCCTTACGGAGGATAATCACACCTTGAAATCAAATGCACCTAGCAAGTAGTGTTGTGGTGTTGCAGCTGTTGTGTTTGATTCATGTAAATCAGGAGCCTTGTCACTGTTTGTTTTGGAAATTAAAGGAGCTATGTGTTAGTATTTTCATGATTTTTTTTACAGTGTATGTATGATGTATGCTTATACCTCAGCATTGTTGGGATATGGGCCTGTAATAGAGTATCGCTGTGCGGTCTTTTTGCTGGTCATTTGTTCATTTCCTTAGCTTTGTTTCTCGTAGGATGGTTCCTATCCAGAAAAAAGAAACATGCCATTCCAAAGTCACTTTCTTTATCACTCACAGCTTTTTATTCTTCGCGGGATTCGCAAAACACGAGAATAAGAAAATACATGATCAGAGTGGCATGTTCTCTTGAATTCTATAGGTTTCGAAAACTACTGGCATTTGAATTCTGAAGTGTTTGATACACATGAAAATATAAGGAACATTAGCAAGAGGTTTGAGTGGATAGAATTTTTGCCTTCAAAATATACTGCAAAGGAATCATTGAAAAAAAAGGGTTACAATCCTGCAAATTAAACAACCAACATAGTAAATATTTCTAATAATCCAAATGCTCAAGAAAATCTATCGAATTAAAATTTTCTAATAATCTAAATGCTCAAGAAAATCCTTCGAATCAAAGGATCCATTGTCAATGGTTCTGTAAAAGCCTAAGATCTAGTATTATATTATGTTATATTAATATTCATACGACAAGATGGGTCATTGCCACCGAGCCACCTCGAGGTCAAGAAGCGAGCTGAAAAGATCATGGGTTAGTTTGTAAAGTTAACAATTGCTTATCATACCACGAGATCACTTGATTTCACTTGGTACATCATTTATCTCTATGCGTTGATCAATTTGAATCCAGTCTTTGCCCTTTATCTTTATCAATCTTGTATCATTTCGGTTTCTTCATTATGATGATGTGTTAAACATAAACATGGATAATCAAATAATATTCTTCTTCAAGACATACTCGTTATAGGCTCAACACTTTCATTATCATCTTTCGGATCACACCTTGAACATCACATTGGTCATCACCCGATCTTTCTTGTTCTATCACAATCTCTTGATATACATAATGGGTTGTTCACTTGATAATATGCCTCACGCTTGGGTCAACTATGGCTCACACATGAGTCCCTCATGATCTTGACATAAACCCATATCTTCAACCCCTTTTTTGTAATCTTGTTCTCAAGATCTCGATCCTACATGTTTTAACTCATAAGATAGATCAAATCAACCTTCGAGTTGCACACAAGAACTCCATTTTATTTCACATTTCTTTCAACCTTGAATCCAACATGTGGGTTTCAACCATAATGGACAAACCGTTCAAACATAACTCAATGTAAACATTAGTACATAGTGATTGTCAATAAGTACTGAAACCACACATGGGGACCATGCACTTTCACTTGGGGCGACTTAGAGGATCCCAGTGGCGTCCCGGACGATCTCGGCGAGGAGGCGGCCTCGATCTCATCTAGTTTTTTGTTCGTCGGTCTCGTCTCCGTCTCTATGATTTTTCCTCCGATTTTTTCGCGAAGCATGTGGGATTTTGTACAAGAGTTGATGGTTATTGCCTCGGCGGGTGTTGGCCCATTTTGAAGGCGCAATGGCTGGGACAATACAATGAATCAGGATGGGGCAGGTGGATCGTAGGCGGAATATCTGTTGCTCTCCCCAAACATGGTCGGAGTGGAGGGGACAGATCTGTGAGCAAGGAGCACAAGGAAGTTCCCTGGGTCAACACACAATAGTATAAGAGATTCCTGCATATGCGAGGGCCTCTTCATCGACTCACAAAGCCGTGAAAGCCGATATTGACCCAGACGGTGACTGCAGGAAGCCCTTATCGGCAATTTGTTAGGATGTTTTCTGCAAACATTTATGAACATTTTTTGACTTGTTTTTGCCCAGATCTTGGTATCTCTGTAGATATAATAAAATTAGTTTCGAAAGTGTTAATTTTAGTTAAAATAATTTGGTGGTTGATAAATAGTATTAAAAATATGTACACATTCAACTACGGACCAATCTTCCATGCATGCTAAAGATTAACCACTTGAAATTGTTAGAGTTTGTAATATGTTCAATACGTACTGGGTACGGTGTAGTACACCGACCCACATACGTCTCCATGTAAGCCACGGCAAGGGCTATTCTTGCCTCATATAACACGAACCCCGGGCCTCCAACGAGGCTACGGTTTCCGCTACGCAATTCTGACAGAAATGATTTTCCCCATAAGTCTGAATTTTGGAAAACATCAATTATGTACTAATGTTTGGGAGCTGTATTCTCTTAGAAGATTGGGACGTGTGTCAAGTAGGTTGTTATACCATATCATCTTCATCCGTTCGTCATCAACTTAATTAAATGCCAGTGGTCTGCCTAGTCAGAACGGTGCATATTTATCCTTCACTTTTGAGGTTGCTGAAAGCCATGGTTGATCTACACATAAACCTGGTACAATTTCCTTAACCCAAGTGCATTCCAGTTGTCGTACGTACAGGCGTATCCGCGTATGTGATGATTCAGAAGTTATGCTGCTTGAGTGCTTGACCAGTAGGGTACTGGCAGGAATAACTTTGTGAAGTAGGGACGATTTTACTTGCATGTCGAGGGAGACAAGGAATAATATGGCTTATTTGATTCGTATGATAGGAAATATGTAGGAATAGGAAAAGCATAGGATTGTCATGTCATGCACACTCTAATACTATAGGATTCGGTTTGTACCAAAGTTTGTTTGATTCCATCAAAGGAATTGTAAAAAGAGCTTGGAGTGGATGTTAGAATTCCTATGGGAAGTAGTACAAAAGATTTCTTTGGAAAAGTTCCTATAGGATCCAATCCTACAAATCAAACAAGTAAAGAAAGGAAAATTTCCTATAGGATTACAATAATCCTATGCAATTCCTTTGAATCAAACACGCCCCAGTCATGGCGTGCATGCTTATTTTATAGCTCTGCGTTGCATGTGTTGTGACGTCCATGAAGTGAGTATGTATTATTGGTGAAGAACCAAAGCCCTATATTGGATATTTCTAGGCTATCCGGGCTGGGTGTCAATTTCTCAAGCAAAAGTTAAGGTCATGATACTCCACCGAATTTTGGTTTCCAGTCTTTTTTTTCCGCTGGTTTTTTGACTGTTGACTGCTTACCAAAACCGTCATTTTCATTTGGGATCTGCCCTTTTCTCCCTCAAACATTCTGGTCTTCGAATTCTCTTCGGTTTGGCTTTACAACAACTCTATGCTACACATTGTTCTTTCACTTGAGCTTTTAGATCAAGTGAAAAGAAGTAAGTCACGTCATTGTGAAGTGCATATCTTCGCCGACGTAAAACGCCTTTGACTCATTTCACTCCGTATGCTGTCAAAGGGGTGGCATATCGAACGAGCTTGGACCGTTCCCCTCTCCCCACTACAGTAGAGAGAGGAGATTTTCTGAAACCGCCCACTGTTCCCACCTTGCCGCCGGCGATTCGCGTGATTCCCCACCCTCTGGCGGCCGCTCCGGCGGCGGGAGGATGGGAATCGCCGGATCCCGGCGTGTACATAGTGTAGGAAGCAGTAGGTTGCTAGCCGGCGGCGCTGGGGAGTTGGTGGCGTGGCCGGAGTGGCTTTTGGTGGCGGTGGTCCTCTCCTCCGTGGTTGGTGCTCCGGTGGAGGCCAGCAACGGATCTGCCGTCCTTGCTACGCTCGCGTCTCGTCGGAGGTGCGCTGCGTGGCGTCCCCGCGCCGGAGTCCGTGTGGTGGAGGATCCGGCTTTTGAAGATCTTGAGGGAGCTGTTCGCGTTGACCAAGCTAGCGTCGTCGACCGGTGCGCAGGGTGGAGGTGCTTCGGCACCGAGGAGCGTCGCCTTCCTGGCTGCAAGGGGGCTCCATCCAGTCCAAGCAATGCGTGGTGGAGCAGCGGCGGGTTTCGTCGGCGTGTCGTCTTGCGTGACAAAGACGAAGCTGGGGTTCAGGAGGGCCTTGTTGTATTTTTCTTTGTTTCCTGGACTTTTCTGTGTGTTTCTTGGTTAGCTTGTTGTAGCTCTCTCTTCGCAAAAAAAAAGGGGTGGCATATCAGCCAAGGCGGCCTCGCCGTGCCACCCCTTCCCATCAGCGCCGAACTCCGGGTGCAGGTGCTCCATCGCCACATGACGCTGACAGATAAGGCCAACCCCTTCAACAACGCCGACAACAAGGGAGTGTGGAGCACCAAGGGGCGGAGGGCCTGGTGAAGAGCCCTCCATTGACGGCGGAGAGCGCCACCGCAGAAGCACGCAACAGTGCCGGTGGGATGTAGCGCTCACCGCTGCTGCTCGAAGCTGGAACCGCGGTCGCCACCGCAGAGCGGCTTGATCGTCTTCAGCAAGCCAAAGCCGAGCCAGAGGAGAAGCATCCGGACCCAGAAGAGGGCATACCGGTAGATTTCCGCGTGTCGTCGCCATTCTAGGACGCCACCAACAGGGACTGCCTCGACCACACATATGCCTTGCTCGAGTCGACGACCATGCAACAGCCGCCACGGCTACATCCCCTCGACCCGCTGGACCATCCCAGCCTGGCCCCTCGCCTTGTGCGCGTCAGCGATGGAGCAACCGCAACATCAGTCGCCATCGTTGCCGCGTATCGTTCGTCAGACTGATCCAGCGGATGCCAACATCATCTACAACTCCGACTGCGAGGATTAGATCTAGGTTTCAGATTAGCGTTTTTACGTTTTGTTCAAATATAAAATTTCAATAATTTGTTAACTTCGTTTAAATTTGTGTGTTTCAATTTTTTTAAATTCGGGGACGCTGCTTGTGGGGAGCCGGCCCTATCCTCCTGGACAGATGTTCGGCACCACCCAGATTAGTCTCTGTTACCTTTCTGGGGGCGCCGGTGGAGATCCCTCATTTCCATATTAGCTGTCTAAATCGGCGACAACTAATATGTAACAGAGGGAAGGGAGTAATTTTCTATCCTTATCGAATGTTTAGATCCTAAACTTGAGTAAGTACTATGAGGACATGATGGTCCATATAGAATAAAAGGAATATGGTTGCTAGTTTTTTTTTTGCGAAACACAGTACAACGCAGACGCTCACATACACGTAGTTGCTAGCTAATTGGTGCGGCAGAATCTAGTCATACCCCAGCACCCGGCTCCAGCGAGCTCTTTATGCCTTTGGTTACAAAGTGAGCTAGCCTACAACCAGTACGAAATTGCACACAACGAGCTCTGTGACACCAGTACACCACCAATGTGGTTGATCTAGAAATGAAGTATGGTTTGATTTTTAAGTGAAGCTCAATGAAGCAGGGGTCCATTTGGTTTCTGCCACTGCCCACTAGAGGTCGGCCTACCAGCCGTATACATTTCACCTGTACTGAGAGCTCAATCAAGGGTGATGGTTCCTGTTCATGGGGCAGTGGATCGCGGGAGGCGTTGGCACGTTGCCGTTGGCGCAAGCAGGCACATAGCTAGCTGGCGGTCTTCCTAGCTAACGTAACATGCATCATGTTCATGTTCCAATTCTCCGATGGTTCTCTCGAACAGCGGAATAGTTTATGCTTGTTGCCGCTCGACGAATCTCCTTCAATTAGTCCACTGGATTGGCAAGAAATAAAAAGTTCTCAACTGTCTTTGACTCCCATATATTCGTTTTCCGACCTGTTTTTTTTTTTTTTTTTTTACTTCTCAATGTGCGTGCTCCTGTCCTGGGAGAATCTTTGGTTCAGCCGTTGCATCCGCGACCGCGAGGGCGAGGCGCGAGCGATGTTCGCGCGTGACCTAATTCGGCAAAACTAAGCAAGAACAGCTTGCGATCGATGCTAATGATTTACTCCCACGTCATGTCGCATGATCGAAACTTCCGAGAGTGCGTCCTGCCCAAACCACTAAACAGCTCGTACATGAAACATCCAAGTACATTTCTTCAAGTACATCCAGTTTTTTTTTTGTTTTTTGCAAATTTATCAATGCTTCGAAATCATATGGATACAATTGAGTTTAGTAAAATTTAGGAATCCAGTAAATGGATAAAAATAGGCATAAAATAAATAAAGAAGGTACTCAGAATCAAGCAGCTGGCCAAGATAGAGAGGAGATATACTAGCGCGAAATGGAGTTGAGAAAAAAAAGTGTGTTTTAAAAAGGGAAATCCCAACAAAATAGGCCGCCCCCAGAATTTCAGACAGCAACACAAAACAAACTCGACCAGCCCTGCCTGCCTGCCGCTGCTGCTGGTCACCGCCGCCTTCCTCGACGCCAGGCGCCAGCCTCCCCCACTATCTCGTCTCGAATCTTCGCTCTGCTGAGTCGAGGAAGCTCCGCTTGGAAGATCGACTCAAGAAGTCGAGGCCGAGATTCAGCGGCGGGATTGATTGATCGGGCGCCAGGGAGGGAGAGCCGATGAAGGGGAAGGCCGGGGCGCTGGAGCGGAGGTCCTCCGCGAGGTGGAGGCTGTTGCTGCTCTGCGCCTTCAGCTTCGGCCTCGGCATGCTCTTCACCAACCGGTGGGTCTCTCTCCCTCCAACCCTTCGTCTCTCTCGGCACGAGTCCTCCGATGGATCTCGCCATGAGCTCCTCTCCGCTTCGGCCTGTCGGAGCGATTGCTCGTGCTAATGTAGCGGCGGCTCGGATTTCCTTCTGTTTTTGACTCGCCTGAGACTTGCAGTTTAAAAAGCTGTTTTTTTTTGTTTTTCTATTTTTAGTCCTAGCCAATGGCTGTGCTCGGTGGCTTTGAATTCCTTGTCGTGCTGAGGTTTAAGTTGGAGGGAGATTGGAGTTTTTATCTGTCTTCTTCTCTTTGGTTTTTCCTCTTCCGAGCTCATGGCGATCTGGGTTGGTGGAAAGCTCGCGGTTCCTTTTTTTATTCTACTAGAACAAGGGAGATCGCGTTTTGATTTGGACTGGTGCATGCCGTTTTCCCCTGTTCCATTAAATCGAAGCTCATCGCAGCGTTTTCTATTTGAGAAGAAGGAATCAGCTGCGGTTGCTTAATCTGTGAATCGAAGCAAGACTGGATTGATTGATTTTGCCGTTTCTCGAAACGACCGCATGAGATCTACCATAAAGAGCTTGTTTTTTCTACTACCTCCGATCCATATTAGTGGGCACAACTTTGTCTAGATACACATGTATCTAGTCTAAATACTTAACTAGATACATATGAATTTAGACAAAGCTATGCCCACTAATATGGATCGGAGGGAGTAGGAGAATGTTCATTTTGGTCGCGTGCTACCGTGCTTGCTTCTTTTGGGTTGTTTCGTTCTTGCTAATGAAGTGCGAATTTACCTACCTACTTGCTATTTAGTAAAGCTTGTTGGAAGAACTGCCTGTTTGTCCTTGTGCGGTTGGATTTGTACTTTACTTGCAAGGGTAGCTGTGTTGAGCAGATTTTATCTGGACAACAACTTAGCTAGAAAAAAAATGAACGGGATTTAAGGTGAAAGTTGTTTGCTTTAGTTGCTTTTGAAACCTTCAGGTGCTGAAACTGAAACAGATGACATAGGGCAAGCATCGTTTTGGTTCTTGATCTCAAAGGGACTTGAAGTGCTTGTTCTTGGTTGTTCTTTGGCATATCTTGAGTCTTGACGAATCGTTTCCGTTGCTTTTACAGCTTCTGGACGGCACCAGATACCAGTAACCACATCATGTCTCAACGCAGGAGGCAGGATCAGGAGTTGCAACTCGTCTCAGAGGATTGCAATACGAAGAGGGTGGGATTCCAAATTCTGTAAATTCGCATGATTACACCATCAATTTGTACATTGCTTTTGGATTGAACACTTTAATCTTCAATTGGATTACAGAAGCATGGGGCAGACAGGGATATAATGGGAGAGGTAACCAGGACCCACGAAGCCATACAGTAAGTTCATTTGACTCCTTCCAGTGTTAAATCTAAGAGTTCAACTGTGTTTGGATTATTTGCATCTGAAAAATCCTGTTGGGATTTTTTGTGGTCTTAGATTGTTGGATAAGTCCATCTCAACGCTGCAAATGGAGCTTGCAGCCAAGCGAAGCACGTTGGAATTGGTCCGTAATGGTGTGCCAGTAACTTCAGAAACTAGCCAACCAAGGAAAAAAGCATTTGTGGTTGTTGGAGTTAACACCGCATTCAGTAGCCGCAAGCGTCGCGATTCAGTCCGGGAGACATGGATGCCTCAAGGTTGGTAATTCCTTGTTGTTAATTCAGATGAATAGTGCTTACAGAATTTGGGTGTTGATGAACTAATTCGTTTATTGTGGTTTTGCTTCAAGCCATTTGTTTACACTTAGCAGCATCATGTCTCTTTATCTCGACTTAAAAAAAAACTGTAGTCACCATTGTTTGCTATCATGGCATGATGGGTGTAAATCTATTGGACTAATTATCGGCTCACAGCCCTGATGAACCACACGGCACTGATAAAGTGATAGTCATAATAACTAAGCTGTGTTGCTGGCCTTATAACTTGTATCTGCTACTACAAGCTGGTGGTGTGAGCTTATGAAGTTAGTGGTTTTGTAGATATCTGTTAGCTATGCACTGATAAAGGAGTTTTTTTTTGTCATAAAGAAAAAAGGAGTTGGTACACAATACTCCCTCCTCCCCAAATAATGCTGCATATAGTTTTTGGTCGAAGTTTATAAAGTTTGACCAAGTATAAAGAGAAAAATATCAACATCTACAATACCAAATGTACGCATATGAAAATATATTTCATGACGGTTCTAATAATATTGATTTGATATTGTAGATGTCGATATTTTGTGTATATACTTGGTCAATTTTTTTTTGACTTTGACTAAAAACTATATGCAACATATTTTGTGAAGGAGGGAGTACTTATCTAATAAGCTAGCTTACTGAGTTTATAAACATAATCCCTTTGTACCTGTTTTTTAGCTGATGACTACTTTGTAAGAACTTACTGATCTTTTCTTGTAGCAATGCTGTTTATTAAGTAGGTGTGCGTTCTCTTTTCCAATATTATCCCTTGTGTATTTTTGTTAAGACAACCATAACCTTTATAATAACCTCCATCTTGATATTTTTTACATCATTATTGAATTCCAAATATTATCATAGTCCACCATTTTGTTTCCACTAAAGCTCTCTTTCTGCACTTAGGTGAAAAGTTGCTGCAGCTTGAAGAACAGAAGGGAATAGTTATTCGCTTCACTATAGGGCATAGGTACAGTTGTTTCTTGTTATCCCCAGATCATTTGTACTGTTTAATCATTTATGGTGTTCCAGTTTTCTCTGTCTAGAGCCTGTATACATATCATTTTGATGCATTTTTCTCTTCTATTTTAGTATGAATAAACTTAACTGTTAACATTTCTACTGTCATGATCTTATAGATAATCTGTGTGCTCCAGACTCTACACAAGTTGGAATTGCTGTCTTGCTGACATACTCCTGAGTATTAAAGAATATAGTAGTATTCCTGCAGTCATCCATAAATAAGTTGGCATTGCTGTCTTGCTGACATACAACAGTTTTCACGAAATTTTGCACCCAGAGATGCAAAAATTTCTTGCTAAGTTGCGATTTGGCCATTTGCAGCAGGACATCTCAACTCTCTGAGTTGCAATTGCTAATCAGTGATACAACCCTGATTTAATTCTTTCTGTGGAACACGGGTGTTGTGTACTAGCAGCAGGGAGTCACAGGGGGAGATCAGGAGTCCTTTAGGCAATATTGGTGTATTAGGAAATCTAGGATTGAGGAGTGTAATCTGTTAGGAATTCGTACCATATTAGGAAAGGTCAAGGTCCTAAGCATCCACTATATAAGAATGTCATGTATCTATGTTTGAGGCAAGCAAGAAAAAACCAGTCTATTCTCTCTCAAATATTCTCTCACCATCTGTTTGGCTATCTTCAGTATGGTAGTTATCCTGTTGTGGGTGAAGATTCACAACAACGGGTCTTAGCTTTCTTGTTCTTCCGTGTCCTTCCTATCTGCTTCAAAATTCGGTAGTAGTTCCTTGCAAATGTGAACTATTTTGGTGATTGTGCAGTGCTACATCCAATAGTATATTGGACAAAGCAATAGATGTAGAAGATGCGCAGCATCACGACTTTCTTAGACTGGTAAGAATCTACCCTTCACTGATGTTATCACCTTAAACCATACTTCTTTGGCACTAGCACTGATCATGTTCCGCTGCTGCTCATTTGTCATCCAGGATCATGTTGAAGGGTATCATGAACTCTCCGCAAAGACAAAAATCTTCTTCTCCACAGCTGTGGGCATTTGGGATGCTGACTTCTATGTCAAGGTCGATGATGACGTGCATGTGAACTTAGGTGCATTTTATTTCTTTAATGTTATAGCTTCTTTTAGAGAAAAAGCGATTCAGTCTGTTTATCACCTTATCGGTATGCTACACGTGTAAAAAACAGGAATGCTTGCCACTACCCTTTCACGGCATAAATCGAAACCAAGAACATATATTGGCTGCATGAAGTCAGGCCCAGTTCTTGCTGACAAGTAAAGTTTTCTGGAAATTAAATGCTGGCTTGAGGTACAACTATAAATTGCCTGTTTGAACCTGCTCTTGTCATGTAGGAATTTGAAGTACCATGAGCCTGAGGCCTGGAAATTTGGGGAGGATGGGAACAAGTACTTCCGCCATGCTACTGGACAGATATATGCCATCTCAAAAGATCTTGCGACCTATATCTCAATAAATCAGTATGTTACTTTGATGGTCATGTTGTAAAATGGCCCTCTGGATACAAAATGTAGTAAATCTAATGATGCCTATGATCTTTGGCAGGCCTATCTTACACAAATATGCAAATGAAGATGTATCACTCGGATCATGGTTTATTGGTTTAGAGGTTAATCATATTGATGAAAGGAACATGTGCTGTGGAACTCCACCAGGTCTGTCCGCTTCCTCACCATAGAACAACCCTTATCATACACTTCTCTAACCTCTCCTAATTGTATATCGACATATTTGCAGATTGTGAGTGGAAAGGGCAAGCCGGCAATGTCTGTGTTGCGTCCTTTGATTGGAGCTGCAGCGGCATATGCAAGTCTGTCGAGAGGCTAAAGGATGTACATGCTCGATGCGGTGAAGGCGACTCTTCTGTTTGGAGTGCTCTCATCTAGCAAATACCTTCCCCGCGCGTAAATATGTAGCATGCTCAGTACACCCTGACAACCTCGATGGCTGCAACTGAAATTGCACAAAACAGGTCCCAGCTGATGGACTCGATTTCTAGTAGTTGAAGTTCGGCTTGAGGCAACACGTGTAGCGTAGATGATACTTGTTCAGTCGCTGAGAGAATTGCTTTATGTCACCTTGTTAGTGTTATCCAAAGTCGGGTTGGCGACTTTAGGCTTTGCATCTTACATGTAGGAGGGGTGAGTTTCACAGCTGCTGTGTAACAAATTAGAGATCATGTGCTGTTGAAAAACATCTCGTGCAAATTTTGATCAATTATTTTTATGCAAATTCCATTGGTTATTGTTTCCCTCATCAAGATAAACTTAAAGTGCACATGTGTATGCTGCAATATTTAAGATCTTTGAATTAGGGATTTAAGATCTTTGAATTAGGGAGTGTCTATTGGTCAGTCGACTGAAATTCATTTCGTCGTCAGTCGTTTTTTGGACCAATCAGAACACTCCACGTGGTCACGACGCCCCCACCTCACAGAGCAAAGACGCAGATTCGACTGACGCCGAAAAGAATTTCAGTCAGCCTTCCCGCGCTCAGGAAAAACAAGGGAGTGTCTATTGGTCAGTCGACTGAAATTCATTTCGTCAGTCGTTTTTTGGACCAATCAGAACACTCCACGAACACTCCACGTGGTCACGACGCCCCCACCTCACAGAGCAAAGACGCAGATTCGACTGACGCCGAAAAGAATTTCAGTCAGCCTTCCCGCGCTCAGGAAAAACAAGGATAAAAGAGTAGCTAAACGGGTCCAATTTCGAAAAGCCCAAACCAAACCCGATACTGCCCATTTAGCAACAGCAACTAAAAAAACAGGAAGCCCAACATCACCTGCAGCCCAAAACGAAGGTCGACGACTTCAGCGGAGCCCAGTCAACAGAAAAAAAGAACCTTCTTCCCCTCCAAGAAAACACCTGCCTCGCAGCTGCAGCCACCGGTCAGACAAACCACGACTGAATATCGAGAACAGCCCCCGACTACAGATCAAGAACAACACCAGAAAAAAAGGGGATTCCTCCACCATGGATCTGAAACCAAAGCCTCCAGATATCAAGCAAACTCACCTGGGCACAGTGCAGGATCCCACGCAGGGATTCCTCCACCATGGATCTGAAAGAAGAGGAACTAATACCTGAAGAAGAGGAAGCAAATGAACCAGGACTAGAAGAGCAGGTCCTCAACATGACAGGCACAATATTGACTTCTAAAAATCGTCCCATACATGTACTCCTAGCAAATGGAAATTAAAGTTCAGTGGTAAAATGAAGGCAAATGCAGTCAAATAAATTTACAAGTTCAATTTAAGTGGTAAAATGTATATAGAGAGAGACATGTTGAAATAGAGAGAGAGAGATAGAATGAAAGAGAGAATGAGAGAGAGAGAGAAAGTACATTCAGAGAAAATAAATCATGACCGAGACACTGAATAACTGAAACAAGAATGAAAAACTGAGACATTGAATTAATGAGACAATTAAAAAATGAGCAATAAATCTAGACTGAGACAACGAATCACTCAACAACCGAGATAGAGACTCAAATACTGAGACAAAGTATACAGAGAGAGCGACATATAGAAATAGAGAGAGAGATAGAATGAGAGAGAGAGAGAGAGAGAGAGAGAGAGAGAGTACATTCAGACAAAATAAATCGAGACTGAGACACTGAATAACTGAAACAAGACTGAATAACTGAGACAATTAAAAATGAGCAATAAATCTAGACTGAGACAACATATCACTCAAAAACTGAGATAGAGACTCAAATACTGAGACAAAGGATACCAGAATAAAATGAGACAATTAAAAAATGAGGAATAAATTAGGACTGAGACAACGAATCACTCAACAACTGAGATAGAGACTCAAATACTGAGACGAGACAAAATTTCTCAAACTGAGTAAATGAGAAAGAGAGACAAGGAAAAACTGAAACAAAACTGAGATAGAGCCATCAAAAAAGAGAAACAGAGATAGGAAGATACAGATAGAGAGAAAGAGTTTTCCATTAATTTTATCTAATGCAAAATTATATATTATAATGTATTCTTCTTTATGTAATGCAGGAGAATGATGATGCGTACACGATTGGAGGCTATGGAAACACCGCAACATTCAGATGCGACGACATATTTCTCAAGGTACTTACAAAAAATATAATGCAACAAACACATCATTATTATGCAGCGTCTGATACCTAACATTTCACAAACTAATGCTGGAAAAGGAATTTACATTCACAGATTACTCAACGAGGATTTCCACACAACATATTCCTCACCGCAATCGTTGTATTCAGTGGTAAAATTGATAAAACCATATAATACTCAAGATATACTCGCAGGTGAATATATATGACTAACTGACAAACACTAATTTTGGAAAATGCAGATTGACAATACGTTCATCAACTATCTTACAACAACAGAATGGAGACAGAAATCAATCAAGCCAAAACTATCCACAGCTGAAACCAAAAAGATAGAAATAATAGCATAAAATTTCTGAAAAATGATATATGCTCAATGATATATTACACAACAAAACTCCTTTAGGCAAACCTAGAACTATGCGAAATGTGTCCCTGGATAAATCAATAGACTTCCCACAGACAGAGATCTGGAGCATGCTGGATCGACACTATCTGCAACCCACCTACAGAAATCCTTTGGAAGATCCGAACAATCAAAAAACAGCAAAGACCCAAAACCGAACTTCCGAACAATAGCTCTCTGATCAGGGGTCAACTTCTTCACAACATGGAAGAAATACTTCAAACCAAATCTGCTAAAAAAACTCCTTTCGACAC
Source organism: Poa pratensis (assembly GCA_947311845.1). NCBI lineage: Eukaryota > Viridiplantae > Streptophyta > Magnoliopsida > Poales > Poaceae > Poa > Poa pratensis. The sequence continues at coordinate 54,880,620 of CAMZMU010000034.1, read as the reverse complement.
CATCTAGTTTGTTCTTCTTAGACTGCAAAGAAATGAGTACAGAAAAGTAAGATATAGATAATCCAAATCATGAACAAACATAACACAAACAAACTAAGAAGAAGCAAAAAAAGAAAAGAAACAGCTAACCTCATTATTCCCCAACGAATCCTGGCAAAAATCAGTGTAATTCCGCTTCAAACTATACAGAGACTGCAGCCAAAGATTTTTTTTGTCAAACTACAACCAAAAACACCAAATCAAACTGAAAAACATGTGCTGACAGAAAAAGAGAAAAAAGGGAAGCACACCTGCTTCATGAAGAACCCAAACAAAGCATCATCTAGAGCCGTGTTTCTTCTTCCATGGGATGTATCCTGAAAAACAAGCAAAACCAATTAGAAAAGCATAACGACGTAATCCCTAGTGAAATGCAACAAACTGTCAGACCTCACATCAGTGTGGCTTGGTATGGAGAACTCTTCGCTATACCCAGCATTAAAATTGTCAACACCATAATCAGACCTGTTGGGGTGTGATCTACATAGCACAAAAAAACAGTGCAGATTATGAAAAACCACACATACAGTCAAATAAAAGCACACAAAAGTATATTCACTGCTGCAAAAAGGATTTACACTAAATAAATCCTTTACCAAGCACATAAAGTCGGTTCAAATAAAATATATTGCAACATGACATGAGAATACAAAAACTCTGAATTAAAACAACAAATACTAATAAAAACAACCAACGCCTCATACCTAGCATCTGTATATGTATTCAATTGCTGGCACAAAAACACCAGAAGTGTCAACACAAAGGATACTACTGTACACCTCAACAAAGGTCGGTGGGTAGGATAGGTTTGCTTCACCCATCAAAATGTAACAAAACAAGACGCATACATTCTGAATTTGAGCTACAAATATACTACTAAGGCTCCCTAGAACTAAACAATCAACAAAAAAAACCTTTAGATGATGAGATGAACACTAAACGCACCACCACCACCCACCCCCAGCATACTACCTTTAGCCTCTCCAAAAAATACATAGGATGAATGATGGATTGATGCTAAGCTAACACATAGGATGGAGACCATCCCAGAACCTAAAAATCAACACACACGAACACGAACACCCAACTACTACCTGTTAGCCTCTCCAAACAAAACATCGAACCATACAGTACAACCAACGTATAAAATCAGAGAAACAATGATGGATTGATGATAAACTAACACACAGGATGGAGGCCATCCAAGCACCTGAAAATCAACACACACGACATCCGCACCACCACCCACCCCCCGAACCCTGACCATGCGCAAATCAACATCACCTAAAAACAGCGGAACACGGCAGATCCGCCCCCGATTCAGACACGACGAAGAGGAAATCCTAAAAAATTCGTCACCACGCTCAACAAGTAAAAAGACGGCGAAACTGACTTGAGTTTAGAACAAACATAGCCGCCGCAGACCTCAAACTAACCCTAAACATCACGAGAACTCTACTCCTAAACAAGCCGCCGACAAAATCAACTCCGGCGACTAAGCGAGATACAACAAGCATACAGATGCGCGAAAGCACACACAACCGCAGGCGGATGAGAGAAGACGAACTCAATCACCTAAAACGCCTCCGGCGCCGCCTCTGCGCTCCATCGCCGTGGATCTCCGCCATGGCGACCGCCTCTCCTGTTCCGTCCCTTCTCTATCTCTCTTCTCCCCAACGAACACGCAGCCACGGAAAAAAGGGAGAAGAAAATTCAAAATAAAAATCCATATCCAACCGGGCCACACAGCAAAACGGGCCGGAAAAAAGGCCGAATCCAAACCCGTTAACAGATTACTACCCGCGAACAAAAACGACACGCGCGCAAAACAGCTAGACGACTGCACAAATCTTGACGCGAAAACGGACGGACAGAGATTTCGACTGACGGTGAAAATAATTTCAGTCAACTGAGATAGAGCAAAAGCCTTGAATTAAATAATTTCAGTCAACTGAGATAGAGCAAAAGCCTTGAATTAAATAACCACGGCTGTACCTAAAAATCTCAGATTACCAGTACTATAATGTTGGTGCATTATGAGTTTTGAACTGTGCCCAAACATTTATAAGTTAGAGTTTGTATGAGCTAAATGTCCAGGCTGTAGTAGTTTGCACGGTTGTGTGCAGGCAGAGATTTAGAACAACACCGACTCAGCAGACAAGTACCCAACTCAAACATGTTGACCAATCAAACATAACTACGGAGTACCATAAGTATTTTTTAGCTAGAACACAGTATTGTAAACCGCGACCAAATGAAGCGCACATGGTACCAACATCGGTCGGCGTGGAGGCGCATATGCCGCGCCGCACGACGTGATCACTGGGCGCCACGGCGGCGCTTGCTGGCCCCAGCGCCCTTGCCACCGCCTTCAGGTATGAGCACCTGCGCCGCGTACGCCAATTCCTGCTGCGCCTTGGCAAGCTCCCTCTTCTTGGCATTGCCCAGCTCCTTCTTCAGCTGGCTGATCTCGCCCTTGGCCTTGGAGAGAGCCGCTTCCTTTGCCTGCAACTCCGACCTAAGCACGTCACCACCATTGCCACCAGCAGCCATCTTCGTCTTCTTCCCTGCCTGCGACGCCGCACCTTGGGAAGCTCCCACACCTGCGCGTAAACAGTCAGTCAAACATAAAAACATCTGCAGTCCATGTACTATGCTGTTCTTCACATGTGTTCGTACCGAGGTTACTCTCGGACAGGAACGTCTTGATATCCACCTGCCCCTGCGACAGTCGGCTCACCACCGCATCATCACTACCGGTGAGCACAGGATCGCTCATCGCCTCCTTGGTCGCGACGCCCCATTTCACGGGGCACCGCCACGGCGCGCCGGGCGGAGGCGAAACGAGAAGGAATTCTTCTTTCCACCCCTTGATGGACGTGGGGTAACCGGTGAACAGCGCCGGAACGTTCTCCCTGGCGCGGAAGGAGTACCATCCCTTCCCGTTGGGCAGCGTCGCGAGGGAGAAGAAGCGTCGAAACACAGGCAGGGTGGGCGCGCCGGCGCCGCGGAAGTGGCAGAGCACCGCGAACCCGACAAGGGAGCGCCACCCGTTGGGCGCAAGCTGCGACGGCGCGATGCCGAAGTGGGTGAGCGCGTCGCTGACGAACGGGTGCAGCGGCAGGCGCATGCCCGCAGCGAAGGCCTGAGTGTGCATGCAGATCGGAACGGCCGCAGCGCTGCCACGGGCCCCGCGTGCAGGAGGAGGGGGCGGCGCGCACGCTGCCTGGGTGGCGCCGGCGAGGTGAAGGCCGAACCCCTCCGGGATGCTGTACTTGGTGCGGACCCCGGCGAGGGCCTCCTGGGTTCGCAGCGTCGACTTGAACTGCTCGACCATCGGCCAAGAGAGCACCGTCTGATGATCATCATGTACACCAAAGCTTCCTCCTCCTGCTCCTCCAGACGGACGCGGCTGCTTCACCGGCTTGACGTCTTCCACGGCGCCGACCCCGCCGTAGCCATAGTCACGCCGCTCATCTTTTACACGGACGCTTCCTCCCGCGGGATGAGGCTGCTTCGCCGGCTTGACGTCTTCCACAGCGCCATCGGCATAGCCACGCCGCTCACCATTTACAAAGAGGCTTCCTCCCCCTGGACGCGGCTGCTTCGTCGGCTTGACGTCTTCCGCGGCGACGACCCCGCCGTAGGCGTAGTCACGCTGCCAATGCTGCGTCACTGCCGGCTTGACGTCATCGTCGTCGTCGAAGTACGGCTCGTAGGAGTGGACGCTTCGAACCTCATGGAAGCGGTGGGAGGAGGACGAGGAGGAGTGGAACCACGACGACGACATGGCGGTCTGGATCCGTCTAGATGACCTTGGACGGAGGGAGGCGAGAGGGAGGCAGCGGCTTTCAGATCGTGATTTGCGAGAGAAGAACGGGCTCTTTTAACGTTGGTGCGCGACGCTTGGGCTTGGGGTCCTTCCTTCCGGTGGAAGATTGATCGGTTTGCTCTATGGAAACGGATCAAGCAATTTGGATTGTACGAGAAAACTGCGTCAGCCGTTGTAGGGAGTTCCTTCCTCTCCTTTTGAAATTTGAAACTTTCCACGAAATAAGGGCGTCCCTCCCGGCCTTTCCACATACCGTTTGTTATCAACTTATCATACAGTACAGCCCCAAGCATTCCTTTTACATAATAACATATCCTCCAATTATTTTTTAATCCGTTCCTTGGTTCAGAAGTTTTGGAGCACTATAAAAAAAACTTTGTTGAAGTGTTGGTCAGATTTGAGCATTGATAGCATTTCATATACACTTTTCATTACCATCGACAATGATAAATGGACGAAACAAATCGTGTCTCCATGTACATTGCCTAATAATGGAGACTATGTCTACACCATGAACCAAATCACATTTATGGTGACTACCTGTCTCCGCGATGCCCAAGCCTCCGGCGACGGGACTCGCTCCGCTCGTCAGAAGTAAGTTTTCTTTCTCTTATTAAATGAATTTGGATCACCATAAAACAACAGATGTCCCCGTTCGTTTGTTGATGTTGGAATGATCTAGGGGTATGTAAAAAACTAGTGCCCTTAGACCATCATAGCAGATACTTAGAAAACATGTTGAGAACGAGCGGGTCTACTCTCATAACAGACAGTAAGTATAGGTACGATAAATTTTATTTTATATTTGGGTCCCACCTATCGGGTCTATCATTTTTTTCCTATGACATCACATTCTTCCTGCAATCTCGTCCCCTCTTCTCACCGGCATACCCGTCGGCCAGCCAGCCGACGTGCAACATGACCGTCCAATAGCTGTGAGATCCACGGGAAATCAAAGATTGACGCTAGAATCGAGCCTCTCCGCCGTGAGATCCACCGGCTACCATGAGCGCCACCGCCACCTTCGAGCCTTAAATTTCCCTCCTGCCTAGGGTTTCGTGGTTTTGAGTATGCTCCAAAACATGCCCCCACAATGCGAACATTCAAGAAAAAATATATTTTTTTAGGATACTTGTTTCTTGAGTTGCTCTTCCTTTACCTTTTTTCTAGGGAATGCTCTTTCTTTACCTAAACCATGCCTCGCCTCGGGTACTCCCTTGTTTTGGATTAAAATGCCCATGCATATTTTAAGCGAAAAAATTGACCATCAATTGCAAACATAAGTCATATGTTATACCTTTTGTGGTGTATTATTAATATATTATTAATCAAATTAGTGGTTCAAGTTCTTAATACTAGCCAAATACCCGTGCGTTGTGACCGGGAAAATAAAAATGAAATGTTAAAATCAAAATGAGTAGGTCAAAAATATGAAGGCACCATAGTCGATATTCTGCCACATTTCACCCTTGACTCTGACATGTCCGAGTGACAAAGGCTACAAATCCGCCCCTCGCCACGGAGGTTGAATTGCAGCTACTTTGTTGAGCAATGGCTTCAACAATAATGGATTAATAGCTAAACTTTTTGTTCACCTCATTGATTGATGAGCTCAACGGAGCACCAATCTCATGTAGTTATAGAGGGATATAAGAATGGACCCAACCATCTAATATCTTCCTTTTGTTCGGCTATCAAACTATTTTGTCGACCTCTATCATGCTCGTGTCTTCATCGATTTTCCTAGCCTCTTATATGTGCAATAATCTGCTCTCTTTACTCGGCCATTAAACTATTTCATTGAGCTCTATCACATTCACGTCTTGTTTGGTTCCTATTTGACGCCTATAGCGTCCGCTATGGGATCAACGCGTACCCTCCAGCGAGGATGTCGGGGGTAAGTGGGCTGGCCCAGGTATGTATGATTTCACCGGTTCTTTCCTTTTTTGGGAAGCTTCTAGTAGCTTCCGCCTAGCTTTTTATTTTTACTATTTTTCTGCCGTTTTTCCTTTTTCAGTTTTTATGTTTGTTTTTATTTGTATTTTTCATTTTTAATGATTTTCGAAATTGGTCAGTTTTGTAGAAGTTGTTCAAATTTTAAAATTGCTCTAATCTAGAAATTGTTCAGATTCCGAAATTGTTAAAACTTAAAAATTGTTCAGATCTGAACGAAAATTGTTCAAATTTGAAAGCGTGCATCTCTGAAAATTGTTCAAATTTTACAAATGTAAAGATTTAGAAATAAAAATAATGAAATTTAAAAATTGTTCAAATTTAAAATCATTTAAATTAGAAAACTTAAAGATATTAAAACCCAAATATTTTTCTGGCCAGCAGCAGAAAAGGGGAACAAAAAAAAATAACCGAACAATCAGAGCGAACCCGTGGGAGTAAGCTGGGGCGGGCCATTAGAGGTTCAACGCGAGCGTCGAGCCCATGACAGATGCTGCAAGCTTCGTATAGGAGCACCCGCGATTTTTCCCAAGTGCGAGGCGGCTATGTAATCGGCTAATCGCACCTTCTTTTCGACGCGGGACGTACCAGCAACCATCACGTCTGATTGCAAATTAATATACTCTCTCTGTTCACTTTTATAAGCCACACTACATACTTTTTCATTTTGGCCACATGCATACTAGAATGGGTGAATCTATATACAAAATAAGTCTAGATTTACTCATTTTGGTATGTATGTGAAATGATAGAAAGTGTGTCTTATAAAAGTGAACGGAGGGAGTAGTATAGATAGAGATATGTGCTGGCCTTATAAATCTGAACGGAGTGAGTGCCACTTTCGCCATAACAAACTCAAAGTTGCAACACACTTCAACAACTCCAGCACCATTCTTCACAAAAAACACCAACAATTTAAATGACATATACAGCTACATTCCCTCTCATGCCCACGAGTAAACAATACGTTGAATGGTGGAACGTACCCATACGCATGACGACGTGGGCACGTGGCCAGTAATTGCCTACCCGGGCTATAGGGGTTGGTTAACCAAATCCCACCATTAGACGTGGCCAGTAATTGCCTACCCGGGCGGTGGATGAGGGCAAAGTCAGCTAATCTCAATCCGGATGAGGGTGGTGCCATCTGCGGACACGTGGATCTGACACAAACACATAGGGCTCGACGCCTCGACCAGCCGAATGACAGAGGACACAGCTGATGCAGTCCCAGATGGTTAGCAATTCCCTAACTAAAACGTGCATTCTTGCACAACATAATCATTACATCTTCATCATGGAACACGACAAAAAAGAAAATAACTGGATAGGCCACACAAAAATAACCAATCAAACAACAGGAAATAAAAGAGAACATCGAGACATAATGGAGCCAAAGAATTTTTTTCCAAGACCAGTATAATCATATTCACCTATTTCATGTTCAAAAACTCCACCTTATCTTTTTTTTCCAAAACAAAGATAAGCCCTGACAAGGGGGGAAACAACGCAGCAAGACAGGGCCTACATTTGGTATTCCTGGGAAAAAGAGGACAAATCCTAAACTCATGATTCCAACATGCCAAAAATTGTCAGAACTACTTGTGAACCACCTCCCCAAGTTGCTGGACAAGCGTCAGCAGGAAAAAAAATCTCGACTGTGTTAATCTAGACAAAACTCATGCCAAGACTCGTGCTATCTTTCTCAGCACCAAAACATAACCAGCACCGTCGCTCGATCTGACTAGCCATTGCATTTTGCAAACAGCTCCTTATGTGGCTTCCTTTAGTTCCCAGTACCTGCTTTCTGAACCATCTGTTCCTGTATTCTCATATTCTTAGGCTAGTGCGGCCTCTCACTCAGCTCTGCCCGCAAAGATAAAGGAGAAGTATCTTGATATCGGAGTTGGCTTCCATGGACAAAAGCCTCTGCTCCAGCTCCTTATGGCGCCTCACCTGCGGAAAATTGGAATTGTTGTCATATAACAAAAATGATGGTACTTGTCGGCAGAGCTCAAGAATGTATCAAATACTCCCAGGCTTGGAGTACTCGCGGTACTCTCAAGACTGAAACATCATCCTAAAAGTTGTGAAAGGTTCAAAAACAAAATTGGTGACGGACACAGCAGTACCTATCAGGTGACAAAAAACTCTGATTTAAATTTGAAACACAGAGCTAGAAACTAAAAGGACAAAAACTCAGATCTAAATATGAAATACAGTGCTATTATGAATAGTACTAGTTTAAATTGGGCTGTGAATTTGGCCCATTAACATTATTAGCATCATATTTGTCTTTTTTGTTTCTCGAGATGCATGGAATACATTATTAGTGTTGTGATTTTTTTTCATAATTTTTAGCACGTTAAACTATATGGTTGCACTGGGAGTGGTCCAAGACTTGCAGTACTCAGAAATTCTCGGCAGAGCTCCTACCTTCCTCAGCAAAAAGAATAAAAAAAGAAGGAAACATTTTCAAGTAATAGCAACTACTCCCTCCGTCGGAAATAGATGTCTTAGCTATCTCAAAATTTGGATGTAGGCATCCAAAATTTGAGATAGCTAAGACATCTATTTCCGACCGGAGGGAGTAGAAAATTATTCCAATTTCAAATAATTAGGCTGAAGTTTTGGATAAACGGGTACATTGAAGAGAGAGGATTTTTGGCTCCCGAGCTCAGTGATCCTGGTATTTTGAAACAATTTTTGTTTCTCGAGATGCATGTAATACATTATTAGTGTTGTGATTTTTTTTCATAATTTTTAGCACGTCAAACTATATGGTTGCACTGGGAGTGGTCCAAGACTTGCAGTACTCAGAATTCTCGGCAGAGCTCCTACCTTCCTCAGCAAAAAGAATAAAAAAAGAAGGAAACATTTTCAAGTAATAGCAACTACTCCCTCCGTTCGGAAATAGATGTATTCCAATTTCAAATAATTAGGCTCAAGTTTTGGATAAACGGGTACATTGAAGAGAGAGGATTTTTGGCTCCCAAGCTCAGTGATCCTCGTATTTTGAAACAATCGAAATGATATTTTGAAGTTTCAAAAAAATCTAAAAACAATTACGTGGATGCATATAGTGTACATGTTATCTACATATCTACACAAAATCATGACTCTGAAAAGATGAAAAAGAACTCATTTTACTCCCTACATTTGTCTTTTTTGTGCAGGTCACGTGGTACATAATAGACATGTATATGTATATGTACTTGTATGTTTTTTCAGAATTATTTGAGACGAAATAATTAATTTGATTAGAAAAAAAGGAGCACTGTAGCTGGGAGAAAGAAGTGTTTTTCGCACATCGAACCAGTAATCATTAGAAAATGAAGATATTAGAAATGAAGGATGAAAAAAGACTCACATAGTCAGCAATTTCTTCCAAACCCAAAGGCTGCACCTTTTCATCTTTACTCCAGCCTAGTGACATCATGAAATCCAAATCCTCTGAAGTAAATATGGCATCAGCTGCATACTCCTCATCTTCAGGTTCAGTAGCCTCTGAAGATGAACTAGCTTCTTCATTGCAAGACTGGGAATTCTTGTACCCGTCATCTGAATCTGCAAGTGCTGAGGAGGAACTACCTTCTGCATTGTCTGAGACAGACACCTGGAATCCTTCATCTCCTGTGTCAGCTAGTTCAGATGAGGAGTCAGACTCCACATTTTCAACTAGAAGCTGCTGAGATTCAACAGCTGCGATGTCTGCAGGTTCAAAGGATGAATTGTTCTCCTCATTGTCAGACAGGTGTCGCTGAGATCCCTCCGAAGAATTTGCTTCTTCACAGAAACAGGTTCCATTCCCCGTGCATTTCATTCCAGAATTAGGGCAAGAATCATGCTTTGCATCAACTACGCTGGATGGAGATGGTTCACAACTTGACTCAACAGCTGAGCTTGAACCATTAGATGACTTGGTTCGCAATGATTCAAAGAATTTAAGTCTTGGAACTAAACCAGACGGACCTTGCAATAGAGGAGGATCATGTGTGGAAACCTTAGGCTTTTGGCTGACAGGTGTCTTCTGTGGTTCCACTGAAGCCACGTGAGCTGGAGGACTCACAGGATTGCCTGGAGAGTCTTTAGGTGTCTGCGGGGTACCGTTTTGCTCTCGGCTGAGGATTTTAAGGCTTCCGGAAAGAATAAGCTTTGTTTTGACTGGAGCTCGAACAGAACCATTGGCAGGCAGTGCTAATGATTGTTGTATTGCCTTACTAGGACCACCAAGATCTCCATTCCTTGTTCCTTTTCTTTTGGAAGAACTTGTTACCTGGATAATCTTGAAATAAGTTATCTAAGCAAAATATATTGATTTGGTGTACTGCAGAACTTCGCTCACATAAAAAAGGCGAGACAAAACATAACCAGAAAGCGCAAATGCCTTGAGTTTAATTATATATGTTTAACACACTTAATGCCGGACTAGCAAACAAGGTACCATGATCATGAGCCTGTTGAGACCAATAACCAATTAGAGCAGCGCATGTGGCAACAGCAGCTAAGTTTAATAGGGGATTCATATTATTAGTTTCCAAGGCTAATTATTTCCATCTATTATTGCTATCTAGTTATTAGACATGCACACCTCTACATAAGAGCATCAGCATTTTCATCACGAAACAAGAGTTGTAAAAAGTGCCTCTATACTAAAATCCCGCTCCTTTCAAGTTGTGCCATTTGGCATCCTTTCACAGTATTTACCATTGGTCAAAGTTCAGATCACTTCAGAATATGTATAAAAAAATTCATTTGGGTGAAACAAGAAGCGAAGCACAAGAATGTGCTTCATGGCAGTAATTTTTCCCATGCCTAACATACCCAAAACTGAGAGTGTGAGTATTCCACTTCCAAAGCATATTTATATCACCGCTCCATGGCCAGATACGACATTTAAAGCATCTCCTCAAGAGTCCCCATAAGTTGAGTGATGTTCACGTATGATCAAACATGCAGTGGTAGAGGAAAGAATCCAATATTACATTTTTCGTATATCAAAAGAAATATTGAGCTGCTCCATGATTATATTTATACCATTTTAACTTGATAAATCATACCATAACACGTGAAATAGAAAATGTCCTGTCCAACACTGACAGTTCTCATATATTCGTATATTGCTAAATTATTTTTTGGCAACTACCAACAAATATGGGAAGTGATTTTCACTCACATAAATAAAAACCGAGATTGCAGGCAAAAGATACTAAATGTGAAATTTTGTTCAGGTACGAAGGCAGAAGATAACTCACGGAAGATTTGCTTGCTGTAGATGTCATAGGTCTTAGAGTATTTTGTCTCAAAGTTCTTTCTTCAATCTTCTGAGCATCAATTGACAACTATAAGGGAAAGGGTACATTCACATTAGTCCAGAGAGCCAAGATTACCAATGAGAACGTTATAAACACCATGCCATGGTTGTTCCTACCTGAGGTCCAAAGGAAATTCTCTGAGGAGCTTGCATTACAGTCTCCGCCATACTTAATCCAGTTCCAGTGTTCAATGTTACTTCAGGCTTTTTACTAGGAGCAGCTTGTGGTACAGAAGAGGCAACAAGATTTTTCTTTGGCTCACTTGATACAGGAGCACCTACTAGCTTAGAAGTCCAGCCATCAGATGGAGTAAATGGAGGCAGGCTCTGAATTGGTGTGGTGATACCAGGAGATGGGACTCTGCTTATGTCTTGCCTTCCATTCTTGTCCTCAGCACTAAGCTGTGGGAACTCTCGCTCAAAGGTGACACCAACAGTATTGCTTCTCGATGTACTACCATTATTTAGACTAACTACTCCCTTACTTGATGTATCTCCTTTCGAGCGAGCACGATTTAACCTATCCCGTTCAGGTCTACATGAGCTAAATGACTGAAAGCCATCACGATCTGCTGCACCAGACCTACTCTCCCTATCACGGGAATCAAAATCCTTCTCCCGTTCTTTATCCTTGTGCCTTCCAAAATTTGCATAGCCCCTTGTCTTCCCCGTGTCATCCCGATCAAGCCGCCGGGGCCCACTCGAGACTGAACTCCTCCGTGATGAAGACTGCCGGGAACTCTGGTCACGATTGTTCCCAGATGAACGATTTCTTGATGAAGCACCTTTAACTTGAACATCTAAAAATATACGGGAAACAACTTGTCAGTATAATAAGTCAGATTTGCAACACAAAACAATAATGCCACTTATAGTTGAATATAAGTTTCTGAAACCACAATGTCTCACCCCACTAAAGAGTATAATTCTTTATAATGGCATTTGCAGATAACTAGTATGTGCTCATAATAGCACATAAAAAAATCACTCTAAATGCAATAAGAATAGTAGTCTCATAACTTTATTAGAAAACGTGGTCCAGCAAATAGACATCTACTTGGATGATACATATACAAGAACTATATGAACAAGCATTGCAATGGTACTCTTCTAAGCATAGTACACAACCATAATCGATGCAATGATTCTGTTTATTTATTGAAATTTAGCATTAATAGGTTAAACAGTGAAGCACCATTCCATAACCCAACAGAACTGCTTCTTTTTTTACCAGCTTCTCGGTAGAACAATGTAGGCAGTCCAGTCCATTTTATGCCATTTTAGGAACGTAGTTTCCGTTTGCATATAGTACTCGTTCAGTAGTTCGAGGGAACATGTTCCACCAAACAAACTATTAAATGTTAACTGGCACTAGGGAGTAAACAAAGCATTAGCCCCCTTGGTTCAAGTCTTGAATATAGCAAAAACATCTATTTTGAACCAGGGAGTATAAGGGTCCTGACCCATCCAACAATGTTACGTCGTTTGCAGGTAGTATAAATCACAGTAAAACATGTATAACACCCAAGCAATCACCTAAATCATATGAGCATCCTTTCACGCTACATAGCTACAAGAACACATGGATTCATCAGCAATAACCATAATAGTGCCATCCCCATCATCTTATTTATCCAAGAAACCGTAGACCACTTCAACAGTCAGATCATAATCACAATGGCAAGTTAAAAACTACACACATAAGCACGAAAAAACCTTATCTTATATAACGTGAATCTAAACGCATCCGGAGGATTGAAAAGCATCGGTTTCACTACGGATGTCTACATTCCATCATATAATCCCACAGATAGCAACGCACACGAGGTTATACATAACATTTATAGCACTTCCAGTCTGAGATAAACAAAAAACAAAATTGGAAAGTCGGGTGAATTTACCTTTGCGCGTGGAAGCTGCAGCCCAGAGGCTAGCGGCCCCAGTGGCCGTGACCTGGCCCTGTATCAGCCATTGCGGCTTGAAGGAGGGTGTGTCCTGCTCCATGGCGAGGGCACCACTCACCATCTACCCACAGGTGGCGGCGGAGAGGGGAGGTCCTCCTCCTCCACCGATCCAATCCGCTCCGTCCACCGGCCCAATCCGCGTCCGCAATGCCACACCGCCGCCGCCAACGCGCCGCTCCTCTTCCTCCTTATCAGCAATCAATCACCTCATGGCGACAGACCCTTCAGCGGAGGCACCGCTGCCGTCCCCAAACCCTAGCGAGGGAGCGCCTCCGCCTCGCCACCCGACCCAAACCCTCAAACCCTAGATAGGGCTATCACGAGAGGCAGGCCTACAAATCAGCGCCCCGAAAAAATCACGGGGAAAAAAAATCGGGGCCGCCGCCTCCAATTGCCCTCGTATCGTATCGCGCGGCGCCTCCTCCCCGATTGAAGGGCCTCGAATCCGCTCGGAATCAGCCGGCGCGACGGGCGACGGGGGCCCGGATTGTATCGGCGGCGATTTCTTCCGCTTGGTCGGCGTCGGCGAATTGAAGCGGCCGGCGGCTGCGGGGCGGAAGGAAGGAGGGGCAGGCAGGCAGGGGGGAAGCGAACAAAAAGCAATCTGCGAGAGCGGAGGATAGGGATATATATTTTGTTGGGGGTTTTATAGGATTTGGCTGCCTCTCTCTCGCTCTTGGACTTGTACACGTTCCGGATGGGGATACCTGCACAAACCCTACGCTAATTGCTAGTAGTTTTTTTTTTGCTCCGTAGGTGAACTCTAGGCCTTGTTTGGTGGAGATAATCCTCTATTGTATTGGGTAAAATCTCAAACTTCATCTAATCCCCGATCCAATCCACTAGGCAGGGGTAGTGGATTGAGTATTGAGAAAAATGAACTAGAGTTTGGAGATTTGTGGGGAAATGTGGGGATAATACCTGTCCAATACACTAGAACCAAACGATGTTTTGAGATATGTGGGGATTCACGTGTTTGACCGGGATAATCCCCACCAATCCCCTAAAATACTCTAGTACCAAACAAGGCCTTAGGTGGATAGGCTGCTCTGTGCTCTGCTAGTGTGTAGGCATCTATAGGGGGATTCCATATATTCATGTACGGCTTTTCAAAAAAAAAAAATATATTCATGTACGGAAGATCTCTCCAACAAAAATTTGATGCCCTTGTTATATTTGTGTATTTGCTTGGTGTTTTTCTTACGATTGTGTATTATCCTTGCCTGCTTGGTGTATTGTATAAACTTTGTGCGGTTCATTTCTGTTTTCGGTTTAATGCGAGCCGGAAAATGTTGTATGAAGAAAGTGTTCTTGTTGCGTGAAAGAAAAATCCTAACAATCCATAATGGGGTTTACATATATTAGGGTAAGTATGCTCGTCATATATTAGTTTTTTTAAGCAATGTAATTTTGTTTGAAGCGTTGTGTCGAGATACATCTGAATTAATTTTGCGGCCAAATTTCATGCCGGGTAGTATCTTACTAAGTTGATAAAGGAAAATGTCGTTTTGTGGTGGAATGGTTAAAATACAGTTAATAAGAAAATTGTCTTCATATTATTACTTAACCCTTTTTGCCTTATGTACGAAATAAATTAGGGTATTTACACCCATGAGTTTTCTTGAGCATGCCTACAAATAGGCATAAATAATATAATATATAACGAATTGTGTTAATATAAAGGGTTGGCGTTTACTTTCTATATGTATGGTGCATATTTGTGAAAGAATATATTTGAAAGCATTGTAACTCCACCTCACACAATGCGTAGATCAAATAAACAATATTTGGTTATGTTAAATTAATTGTTTAACACCTTTAAAAGTGTATGAAATGTTAAAATGGTATTTTTGTTCATCATAATCGACATGATTTCTAGTTGTTTCCAGCAGGCACGCACTTGCATGTAGACCTCTATTCCAATGAAAAATTGTGTTGAATTAGGTGGAGTTTCCTTAAAATGATATTATGCACTAGAAAGACTACATTTTAATATTCTTGGTAATTTAATATTTCTCCAATCTCGTAAGATCAACTAGATCCCTAAAACTACATGGAAAATTCTTCAGGGCTTATGAAAATATTCAATGTTGTATTCCAAGCTATTTTCACCATAATTAGCTTGATGTTAATGTACGATGGAACTTTCTAAACTTAAGAGTTCAAATTACTTATTGTTATTTAGATAAAATTAAACTTTCTCATTATGTATCGCCAATACTGATACAGAAATCTGTTATGACTACTTTGATTTAGAGAAGGATTCCATTTATTGCTAAATATTATGGAGTGATAAGAAGATTTAGTACAAAAATTATATGTGAACACAAAAGAAAACACCAGCAAAACAAGATAGTCAATATTACTCGAACATACATATGTTCACAAGTTTGTCGTGGAAAATGTGTCATTGTCACTCAAATAAAAGGTTCAATACAAATAGACCACTTTGGATGCACGAACATGGGGACATGAAACCACAAAAGAAAATGGTGTGATATGTTGCTTTATGCACATGAATTGAATGCACGTGTTTGTATTAGAAGGTGTTCTGTGGAACCAAAGGAAAAAACATGAAAAAAAATAAGGCATGTCACAATTGGCATACACATGCATTGAAAATTTCGAGGTCTAACCGTATGGTACAAGAAATTATAGTGTGGGAAAGAACTCCACATAAGTTTTAAAGGATACATTCATTTGAAACAAGGGGTCTTTATATTAAAAAAACATAGAAATCCTACATAGTTTCCTTGAAAATCGTTTTCTACAAGTAAACTCAATATTATTAGAAGCATATGCAACTTTTTTTCATAGGCTCGTCCAGTCCTATGTATATCTCTATGGGCTCGGATTTTTTTAGTTTCCCGTGGGCTACCTCCCTACACTTTGCCATTAGATCTGCTTTTAGATTTGTGATGGCCAATTTCATTTAGTACTCACGATGTTTTAAATAGCGGGTCACGGAAAATAGTAGTCGTCCTCCAAATCGGCTATTGTTGCGCTAAATTGGGGCTAAATTGTGCTACAACGGGCAATTGTACACGAATTACATTTAGTTGCAACCGTCTCAAACATATGCACTATAGCAACAATATAGCCTTCCATTACAGTGTGCATTAATCTATTTATATGCATGTTAGACACAAAAATAAATAGATTTTTTAAACTTTTCTACTGCAGGGGAAACCCCCACAGCCTCATTTTCCCCACTTTATTAAAAATAAGACAGCCACATATTTACAAATATTTACATACAGAAAAGTAAAACCTAGTGTAAGTTGTCAAGCCATGATGACAAAGATTCAGCAACCGAACTTGTCACCTTGTATTTAAAAAATAAATAGATTATTAAGTGAAAGTCGAATCTTGACCTAGTTACCTTGTTCTGAGAAGAAAGGGCCCTATTTTTTTACTTAAATGTCTTGTAAAATGAATTTACTAACATGTGAAATAGAGATCGACTAAAAAAGGATGGTAAAAATATGAATCTTAAGCATGAATCGACGTTAAAATTTAATGTGTACCCTTACTTATTCTTTTTTATTTACATTCTTGTGGATCTCTAATACTCCGAGGTTTCTTAAGATCCGGCGAGGTCTGCTAGATCCTAAACCTCTAACTCGTTGACATAGGTCATGTTTAAATGATGCACATTTAGGTAATTAGGTTGTTGTGAGACAAAAGCTACAAACAAACAAGGATGTAAATGGTACATGTAAATTTCACTTCAGATTCACATTTGCATCTGTATTTGATGATATGGTATGAACTTCTAGTAATCCATCGTATACGTATGTGGATATTGGTCAACTGGATATTTGGAAGATATGGTAGATACGCTATTGCTAATAATCCAAAATACATGGGTTTTTATACATTCTAGAGGATAGTCAATGGTTTGCAAAGGCTCTTTGATTGTGGCTGGAGAAGTAATTTAAGGTTGTCTCTATGTGACCAAAACCAAGCTATGCAATGAAATGTTGAACGTCATCGAGAATGTAACTTCGGTTGACTTGTGGCATGAGATGCTTGGGCATATGAGTGAGAAGGGAATGCATGCTCTTACTAGCATGGAGTTCCTCCCTAAGTTGAAAGGTATAATCTTGAAGCCCTATGAACAATGTGTTCTTGTGCAGACTGTTGGAGATATGCCCTAGAGACAATAATAATTAAGTTATTATTTATCTCCAAGTTTATTATTAATTTTTATATCTTTATGCTACAACTGCATTGGGCACTTGAATAGCGAATACAAAATATTCAAGAGGAAAACCTCCAATGCACGTGTAGAGATATAGACAATCTGTAGTGTTCCTGGTCTTGTCTCTAAAGACTAGCCTATCTTGTTGTTAGATGATCATGTTTTTCTGATCATGGACTTTGTATAAGTCACACAACTATAAGAGTTTATTGTCGGAATGATAATAGTACTGAACCGACCCATTGTATGATCTTGCTAAGAGACAAATCGTCAACGATGAAGTTAGCAATTGATCATATGTAGAGTTTTCGTTAGCTATATTCCTATACCATGAGAATGTCTAGTGACCGTGTATTCAAACATTCACACTTTGATCATCATCAACCATCCGGCATTAATTTGGGGATCATAACGTTGGCTTTTGGGTGTGGACAAAGAATACGTATTGGAACGGAGATCGTTCAAGAATGGTACTTACTCCTCCAGGCGATGGAGAGATACATCCTCTAGGCCATTGTAACATCCCAGAATTATAATCAGTATTATTATTCCAAAAATGAGGGCCAACAAAAACTTTTGTTATTATTCACATGTGTTGGTTGCATGTTGTTGCTTGTGTTAATTATTTCTTGCTAATTGTGTTGCTTGCTCTAAATAAAAACAGGAAGAAAAGAAAAGAAATAAAATAACAAGTAAAGCAAGAAAAATAAAAGTGACAATTGTATCACACAAATTCTCCAAGGGGAGAAACTAAAATTCTTTCAAACCAAAATTCAGTGGAGTGGTTATATAAACTCTCCCATTTTTATTCCTACAACTTTTCCCTCTCAAAAATTTAATTTAAAAATCTAAATTTAAATTCTATTACTTTCTTTATTAAATTCAAATCACAAAATGTGCTATGTTGCACTTGACAAATAAAATGCAACACAGCACCACAAATCCATATACACACTTGTAAGAAAAATATGAAATCAAATTTCAGAAATTCAAATTAAGAAATGGTGCACACATTTTGTCGAACACGTGGTGAACACCACTGTGTTAATCTCCAATTCGATTTCATCCCGAGATCAATTGATCAAATTCGAGGTTTATTCTTCGAATTGGCGCCTGCAACCTCTCCCTCTCACCTCACTAGCCTCGCCGCGCCCAAGAAATTGAAGAAATGAGGTCAGGGAAGAGGAGGAGCGTCAGGGGCAGCGTCGAGCGCCGTGCGCCATGGCCGTCGCCGTGGCAACGGTGTTGTCGACACCACAGCACCCCAGCGCCGTGCCCCCCTCTCTCCCTTGCTCCTCTGCTCTCTCCTAGCGCCGCAGCCATCCAAGAATAGGACCCCCATCGCCGTTTCGCGCCACGCAGTAGCCGCACCTGCCCGAGACGGCCGTGCCAGTGCACGCGCTCACCGTCCAAACGCTCCCAGGCCGTCCCGTTCCTCGCGCACGCACAACTCGTCGCCACGCCGCCGAGCTAGTCCTCCGCACCTCGAACACCGCAGCCGCCCCCTACGGTGAGCTATCGCGCCCTGGAACCCCTCCCCTGCACCATGTCCACGGCGAGCCCGTGCGCCCGTCGTCGAGCTTATAAAAGCCACCCCGAGCCCTCCCTCAAACCCACAGCCTCTCCCTCACTCCACTCTCTCCCGTACACCGCCAGAAGGGCGGGTACTCCGCAGCGAGGCTGCTGCTGCCCTTAGTTCTTCTCTGCACCCCGCCGTGTCCGAGGTAGGCGACGACACGGCTAGGCCGTGCTGCTCTCTCCCTTGCTCTTCCCTGGCCTTCCCTCGCGTCTCCATTACAACCGCACTCACCCGCGACGTTTTCCTCTCTGTATCGTTCCCAGGAGCCCCCGTAGGATCTCGCCGGAGTTGGAGCACGACCGCGGAGAAGCAGGAGATCGTCGCCGACGCCAGGAGCTTCCCCATCAAGCTCCACTCGCCTCCCAAGCTTCCCCACGACCTCCGCCGTCGAACGCCGTCCTCTCCGCCGTCCCTAGACCACCCAGGTACCCCCTCTGGCCACCCTCGCCGTCGCCGGAGCTCCGGCGACGCCCTTTTTAGGTCGTCGATGAACGCGGGCTCTGTGAGCCGTTCGATCTCAGATCAACGGCCACATACCGCTTCGTTTAGTGACACGCTGATGGCTGGCCCCACCCGTCAGCATTTTAAACATTATCCAGAGCGCGCGTAATTAAACTGAGTCACTGACTCGTGGACCCCACATGTCATACTTTTCAACATTATCCAGAACAGTTATATTTTCGAATTTAAACTTCTCTGGAAATTCAGTACTGGACCATTTAGAAATTCAATATCTTGAGATTAGACATCCAAATAAATCAAATCCAATTGTTCTGGAAAGCTTATGAAAATGTTTAACCAACCCAATTGGATTCATGTCATTTAGATAAATAATAAAAATGTATTA
This sequence comes from Poa pratensis, assembly GCA_947311845.1. Taxonomy (NCBI): domain Eukaryota; kingdom Viridiplantae; phylum Streptophyta; class Magnoliopsida; order Poales; family Poaceae; genus Poa; species Poa pratensis. The sequence continues at coordinate 54,860,888 of CAMZMU010000034.1, read as the reverse complement.
TTAAAAATACTACAGAAGGTTTAAATTCTAAACTTGTTTGTTTCTGATACTCTGTTAGTCCAAATAATTCCAAACCAATTTTGCTAGCTTAGTACTGCCATGTATTAGCTTCCCTAATTTTGGTAGAATTATTTGTGTGGTAGTAATTGTTTAGTATAAAGTTGAAGTTTGAACACCCTTCTGCACTAAAACATTTAAATATGTTTAATGGTTAACCCAAATGAATTAGGACCAATTTTGTTAGATCACATTTAGTCATGTTTAGTTACCCCTAAAAGGATTTAATTTTAGGATCAACAGAACTTATTTGGTAGCAAAACTTGATTGTTAACTTACTGGATTAAAACAATTATGTAGGGAGATTGGTAACTCCAATTAATCCAAATCAAATTGGGTTGTCTTCTACACATCAGTAGCTTTGTGTAGAAATTTAGTTTGTATTTTTAGGACAAACAGAACTCAAGTTGTGCAATTAAACATGTTCCACTCATTTCTGCCATATTTGAAACATAAATAAATAATGGTAAATACAATTAAATTTGAAACCAAGTGTTGTTGTTTGTTGTAGCAGTGGCTATTTAGAGCATTTAGGATTGTAATGTTGTGATGTTGCTTGAATATATTAGTGATTGTTTGCATTTGTTTGTTTATTAATTAGACGAGAACGCTGTCGGATTTATCGAGGAAGGAGAGTTTGTTGAACCTGAAGATCAAGACCAAGGCCACTTTGCCGAGCAAGGCAAGCTACTCTCTGAGCTTGCACCCCAAACATATGCATCTACTTTAATACATGTTTTACTCTTAAGGCAAAGATTTATAAAACCCTTTTCAAAAGTATATGAGAATTATTTTGCCACCCTATGTAGAAATATAAGATAGTTATATCAAATTATAGGATGGGAAAAATAAATATTGTTTATTCAAAACTCCTTTGAAATTACTTGTGTGATTATGGAATGCCGAGATGTCGGTGTTGGAATGGAAAGTGGAGAATGGAGATGTTTATGAAAAATGCACAGTGTGTCCTTGTACTTACGTCAACCAGCCGATACCCTGTGCGACCACATTTACCCACATATGGGAAAAGGGCTTAGTCATATAATTTGCTCATATTAGTATGGGATGCCTCATCAACGGAGATGACTCCGTTATGCATGAGGGGATAGTGTGTTGATCTACCCCTGACCCGGGTCCTCGCTCAAACTCTATGAGAAGATAAGGAGGGGATTGAAGGTTCCACCATAAACCGCCGGCAAAACCTATGAGTCCTCACACTTAGATTCCGACGGGCTGGGTTAAGTGTTGATGGAAGTGTCATATGGGCAGGGTCCTATACTAGCATGAGCAAAGGACAGGCTAGGTCGGCGGCTTACTTCGCATACACCTGTATGGCGAGACGTGGCAGACACGATGAGTTGCCGGATGGATGTGGGAAAAGCGTGCTAACTCTGCAGAGTGTAAAACTATTCGAATAGCCGAGTCCTCGGATATGGACAGTTGGGAGGCCCTACTTTGACCATGTGCAAGTTTTTGAAAGACTTTGAGTTTTGAAAAGAAAATGAAGTGGAGAATGTTCCTTACACCTATACCAACGGATCGGTATGAGGTGGTTGGAGGAAGTGGACCATGACGGGCTATGGTCGGAAAAAGGAGGAGTTTTGGAGAAACAGATAAAAATGGTGATTTCTTTAAAGATAGTTATAAAACTCTTCTTACCTTTTTCAATAAAGATATAGAGATGTTTTAAGTAAATAAAAGTTGTAAATTAAAAATAAAACTAGTGCATACTCATGTTGGGGTAGTTTGCGAGTACATTCAAATGTACTCATATTGGTTTCGTCCCTGGCTATTGACCTAGCCAGACTACAAGGAGGAGCACTACGCCGAGCAGGAGTATGGCGACTTCTACGCGAACTAAGGATCTCCACAAGTCAGCTGCCTGTCGGGTTGTCGTCGTTAGAATATGATGTCTACTACGCAGTAGCTTCCGCTGATATTTTGGTTTGGCCCATGAAGGCACCTATGTAAGACTTGGTCTAAATGACCATTTATGTAAGACTTTTAATTCGGTATTGTAATGGATGTAAACTTTGGTATCCAATTCGGATTATGTGCAACGGCAGACTGATCACGGGATCGTTGTGTTAAGCATAATCGGGTATTTCGGACAGCTAGTCCGGGGTCCCCACAGACTTGGTATCAGAGCCATCCTGACTTTAGGAAACCTTAGTTAGCATGGTCGTTAGACAAATGTTACAAAAGATTAATTTCTAAAAGAAAGGAGTGAAGTATTTTCGAAAACTGCTTATCTCCAATCCTCTTACTTATGCAAAATTTTACTCTCACTAAATATTACATTTTCCCTTGTATCCTTAAAATTTTGCACACTTCTCATTAAGCTTAAAAATTCGACTCACTTGTTGCCTCACTACCTTTAAAATTTTGATACACTCGTCAGCTCACTAACTTAAAATTTTGTTAAAAATTGTAGATGGCACTCCATTGGACCGAGTTCGTTCAGCTTGAGAAGGACAGCAAGCTGACGTTCGAGAGGGACTTGTTCGAGTTGAGCAAGCTGCTAGGTCGCCCCGCTCCAGAGTTCAAAGGAGCTCAGGTTGACGTTCACGGAGTCGGGAGACTGAGTTGGCTCATCGAGTCATCAGTTCGCAGGAACATCAAGTCCCCCAGTTCCAGGACGATCATCTTCACCACCAAGGCTTCTATCTGGGTTGACGGTCTCTGTACTGCCGCACAGAGGTTGCTAGCCCGACTTTGTGAGGAGCACAAGACGGAGTTGGCAAACTCCCGTTTCCGGTTCTACGGGAGGCGCAACAGCGACGGACACCCTACTCCTACCCTTTACCACCCGATGTTTGGGAGCTACATCCTGGACATGGAGCTCTTACTTCACTACACCCAGGATGATCTGATGCGCACTAAGGTTCAGCTTCACTTTGATCGCATCTCGCTTGTTGAGATTCGCGAGAATGAGGAGAAGCTGCTGGAGGAGAAGGTCGCTCTTCTCACGAAGAGGGCCCAGCTGAGGAGGACCATCGTGAAGCTCCGCAAGAAGGTGGCAGAGCAGGACCAGCTGATCGAGGAGCTAGAGCACCATACTGATGAGATGGAGGAGGAGGGCGAGGATCTCCGCAAGGAGAACAACGCTTTCCTCAGTGACGATGATGACTTCGTGGAGGAGATGGATTATGATCAGGAGGACGACGATGAGGAGTTAGTTGACGAGGAGGAGGAGCCACTCGAGGCAGTACTCGAGGACGAGGAGGAGCCACTCGAGGCAGTTCCCGAGGACGAGGAGGAGGACCCGAGGAGCCACCCTACCAGTCAGATGTTGACGTGTTAGAGCTGGAGGTTCCACCTCAGTAGGCGAGTGACTTGATCACTACCGCAGGATTAGGTTGACCCCTATCGCTAGTCGAGTCGAAGTAGTGGTTCTTTTGGAAACCAGATGTTATGTATCTTAGATGTAAGGTGATGTTGTAAGCTTGATGTTGTTGTGAACTCCTTGATGTGATGTTTGTGATATATAAGTATGTTTGTCCTGTTTGATCTGTGTAAATATTTTCCATATAATCCTTAAATTAATCAACCACTTCGCGAAATCATCTTTTCCCTTAGTCGAACTTTTTGCCTTGCCTCTTATACCCGGTGTGCTTCAGGATGCCGCCCCGTCGTGCGGAAGGAACGCCACCACCACCACCGGACCCAACCCCCGCCCAACTTCTCGCGATTATCATGGAGGAACGCCAAGCTGCCCGGGAGGAGCGTCAAGCTAACCTCGCTGCCCTGCAGCAACTCGCGGCCGCTTATAACAACAACAATAACAACAACAACAACAACAATGATGGCAATGGCAATGGCGATGGAAACCAGCGATCCACCTTAGGCGATTTCCAGAAGACCAACCCACCTACCTATTCCAAGGGACTTCACCCCCTGGAAGCCGATGATTGGCTTCGCACCATCGACAACAATCTGGAAGTTGCTGCTGTGGGAGAAAATGAGAAAGTGTTGTATGCAACCCACTATCTCGCTGGACCTGCAAGAGCTTGGTGGGAAACTACCAAGGCTCTCCAGCAAGCTGGTCATGTTGTCAACTGGGCTGAGTTCCAGGAGAAGTTCCGCAAGAAGCATATTCCCAGCGGACTTATTGAGAGGAAGAAGGATGAATTCCGCAAGCTGAGGCAGGGAAGTAGAGATGTGGTCGGTTATCTTGATGAGTTTACCGACTTATCTCGGTATGCTCCTGATGACACCGACACTGAGAAGAAGAAGATGGAGCGTTTCATGAGTGGACTTCATGATGAACTGCAGTGTGCTCTGGTTATCCATGACTTCTATGATCTGGAGTCACTTGTGGACAAAGCCATCCAGCTGGAGACCAAGCGCAAGTCTATGTATGAAGGTCGCAAGAGGAGGATGAATGCTCAGGAAGGTTCGAGCAGCCAGAAGCCTCGTATCTTTCAGCAAAACCCCAGGCCTGCTTATCGTCCACCCCAAGCTCCACGCCCCAATTTCCCTAACCGCCCAAACAACTTCAACCGCCCCAATGACAACAACCGTCCCGGAGGAAACTTCAACAACTTCACCCGCAATACCAATGTTGTCTGCTTTGAATGCGGCAACAAGGGTCACTACTCCAGAGAATGCCCCAATCCCAAGAGGAATGTTCAGCGCCCCAATGCGCCGGCACCGAACAATGGTCAAGGCCGCAATGGAAATGGCAAAAATGCCGCACCCCGCGGAAATGCTGCTGTTGCAAGGGTCGTCTGCACCACATCAATGCTGAAGAAGCCAGGATGCGCCAGATGTTGTGCTGGGTACGTTCCTTGCCAACTCAGTACCTGCAACTGTTCTGTTTGATTCTGGTGCTACCCATTCATTTGTTACTCAAGAATTTGTTGCTAAGGGAGGTTTAGTCGAGAGCCTCTTACCCAAACCCATGGTCATCCAAATCCCAGAATCCACCGTAGAGACCAAGATGTTTTGCTCCGATATACCCCTTGAGATCAAAGGAGAAAAGTTTCCAGTTAACTTAATCGTTCTGGGAACCCAAGGCATCGATGTTATACTCGGTATGAATTGGTTAGCCAAGTACCATGGTCGAATTGACTGTGCCAGAAGAGCTGTATCCATCACCACCGACAAAGAAGTAGAAGTGGAGTATGTGCCTGAAGCCAGTCATTCTCACCCAGGCTGCCATGAGAGCATAGCTCGACCCACCCTAGATGAGATCCGTGTTGTTCACCTATTCCGAGATGTTTTCCCTGAAGAATTGCCTGGTATGCCGCCAGACCGGGAAATTGAGTTCATAATTGAGCTTATCCCAGGAACAGCCCCTATATCCCAAAGACCTTATCGGATGAATCCGGAAGAGCTGGTTGAGTTGAAGAAGCAGTTGGCAGATATGCTCAGCAAGGGACTTGTTCGTCCAAGCGCTTCACCTTGGGGATCACCCATTATTTTTGTGGACAAGAGAGACGGTACCACACGCCTGTGTGTGGATTATCGCAAGCTAAATGACGTGACCATTAAAAACAAGTACCCTCTTCCCAAGATCGAGGATCTGTTCGATCAAATGAATGGAGCCCGAGTCTTTTCCAAGATCGATCTTCGGACAGGTTACCATCAGTTGAAAATCAGAGAGACAGACATTCCCAAGACCGCCTTCACCACTCGTTACGGTTTGTTTGAGTACACCGTGATGTCTTTGGTCTGACCAATGCCCCAGCCTATTTCATGAATCTCATGAACAAGATTTTCATGGAATACCTCGACAAGTTCGTGGTAGTTTTCCTCGATGACATCCTTATTTATTCCAAGACCGAAGAAGAGCATGCTGAACACCTGCGTCTAGTTTTGGAGACCCTCCGAGAGCACCAGCTGTATGCCAAGCTTAGCAAGTGTGAGTTTTGGCTCAGTGAAGTGGCATTTCTCGGACATGTTGTATCTGCCGGAGGAATTTCTGTTGACCCCGAGAAGATCCAAGCCATTGTTGACTGGTTAGCCCCAACCAGTGTGACTGAAATCCGAAGCTTTCTCGGACTCGCCGGTTATTACCGCAAGTTCGTTGAAGGATTTTCCAGTATAGCCAAACCCATGACCCAACTGTTGAAGAAGGACAAGAAATTTGAATGGACTCAGAAATGCGAAGATAGTTTCCAAGAACTGAAGAAGAGACTAACCTCAGCCCCAATTTTGATTATGCCAGACGTCACCAAGAATTTCGACGTGTATTGCGATGCATCACGCCTCGGACTGGGATGCGTTCTGATGCAAGAAGGCAAAGTTGTGTCGTATCTGTTGATACGTCCAAAACGTATCTACTTTCCCGAACACTTTTGCTATTGTTTTACCTCTAACTTGTGTGTTTTGAATACAACTAATGCGGACTAACGCTGTTTTCAGCAGAATTGCCCTGGTGTCTTGTTTTTGTGCAGAAAGTCAACTTTCGGGAAAAACACCAGAAAAGATCGCAAACCTCCTATTTTACCAGAAGACTCACGGAGCCAGAAGGGGAGCGGAGATGGGCCACGAGTGGCCCCACCACAGTGGCGCGGGGGCCCAGGGCCGCGCCAGCCTATGAGGAGGGCGACTCGGCACCTCCCCGAGTCCCTTTCGACTACTTAACCCTCTCTGACCTAAAACGCGGGGGGTCGTCCACTTCATCCAGAAACATCACCGTACGCCGCCGCCATCGCGAAACCTATTTCGGGGACCAGAAACTCCGTTCTGGCACTCCGCCGGGACGGGGAATTGGAGGAGATCATCGCCATCATCATCACCGACGCTTCTCCATCGACCATCCATGTTTCCCCCATCCATGTGTGAGTAATTCCCTGCTGTAGGCTGAGGGGGATGGTAGGGATTGGATGAGATTGTTCATGTAATAAGTATAAGATCATTAGGGCATGGTGCCTAGTATCCGTTGTTAGTACTTATTGATGTTGTTGCAACTTGTTGAGCTTAATGCTTGTCACTAGGGCCCGAGTGCCATGATTTCAGATCTGAACATGTTATTGTTTCATAATGATATGCACTGTTTATTGATCATACCTGCAAGTTGTATACACATATTGTTGTCCGGAACCCGCGGTCCCAAAGTGACAATAATTGGGACAGCCGAGGGGAATGGCTGCGATGTGAGGATCACATGTGTTCACGGCGTGTTAATGCTTTGCTCCGGTACTTTATTAAAAGGAGTACCTTAATTACCAGTAGATTCCCTTGAGGCCCGGCTGCCACCGGCTGGTAGGACAGAAGATGTTGTACAAGTTTCTCATTGCGAGCACGTACGACTATATACGGAACACATGCCTATGTTTACTTAGTACTTGGATGCTTTATCATTATTATCTGCAATGCCTATGTCTTGATTATTATATGAGCTATCTTATCCATGCAGCGCCCGTTCATCCATCCCTATGCCTACAGTGTTTTAATCCTACTGTTTACTGCAATCACTACTGCTGTCTCTATTTACTGCTGCTATTATTTCACCGCTACTACTGCTATAAAACTGTTGCTACTGATAATCTGTGTCGAGCAAGACTATTCACAGGTGCAGCTGAATTGACAACTCCGCTGTTAAGGCTCTCAAGTATTCTTTGGCTCCCCTTGTGTCGAATCAATAAATTGGGTTTTACTTCCCTCGAAGACTGTTGCGATCCCCTATACTTGTGGGTCATCAAGACTATTTTCTGGCGCCGTTGCCGGGGAGCATAGCTTTATTTGTGAGTTCACTTGTGATCTATATTGCTCGCTGAAATTTATTCATCATGGGTAAAGCTCGTGATGAGAGGGTCCGTGTATTGCCATCCACTACAAGAAAAGGTACGACACTTAGTACCTCTGCTGCTCTTGACTCACCATCTGTATTGAGTCAACTTGTTACACCACCACAATCTTCACGTGTTGGTACTACTGCTGAATCTGAAATTGCCTCTGATAATGTTGATGATGCTTCTACTGTGATTGATGAGAATATTTCATTAGGTCCACTTTTAGATGCTGCTATTGCTAAGTCTAAACAACTTGAAAATACTAGAACACCTAATGGAAGTCCTACTACTCCTGTTTATTCACCTGAGTTAAGGGATTATACTTGTGATGATGATCCTGATGAAACTTATGTGGAACTTGATGATGATTTTATTGATAAATGTAATGCTACTACTGGTGCAAGTAATATGAGAAATTTTCTTGCACAACATGCTGTTAAATACAAGTTGTCACCTGATCCTAAGTTTGCCACTTCTCCTATAAACATTAAAGATAAGGATTATGATTTTTCTCTTGATTTATCTCATATATCTATTGTTGAGAAAACTCCTTTTTGTGGCACTAAGAGTGAAAGTGCTGTAGAGCACATGAATGAGCTCTCTACTTTGAGTGGCTTATTTTCTGATGATATTAAGAAGCGTAGCTATTTTGTTGCTAAGATTTTTCCTTTCTCATTAAAAGATGATGCTAAAGCTTGGTATAACAACTTGTCTCCTGGTTCTATTACTAGTCCTACTGGTTTGCTTGATGTTTTCTTTCAGAAATATTTCCCTGCTAGTGCTCAACATGATGCTTTGCAGAGAATTTATAACTTTGACCAGGAAGATGAAGAGAAACTTCCAGAGGCATGGACAAGGTTTTGCTCTCTTATCAGAGCTCGGCCTGGACATGATTTGGAAAAGCATGATCTACTTGATATATTTTACAGTGGACTAACTATTGAATCTAGAGCATATCTGGATAGTTGTGCTAGTTGTGTTTTCAGGAAAAGAACCCCTGAAGAAGCTGAAGAATTATTGGCTAAAATCAGCCAGAATTATGATGATTGGACTCTACCTGCGCCGACCCCCACACCTACACCGACACCAATATCAAAGAAGAGGGGAGGTATGATTGAATTGAATGATGAAACAATGAGGGAGGCCAAGAAGACTCTCATTGAGAAGGGTATTAAATCTGAAGATGTGAAGAACCTTCCACCTATTGAAGATTTGTGTAAGCCAATTCCTCATCCATCCATAATTGAGGTTCACTCTCTCCACAGGTTCGATGAAGGAGATATTCCCTACTCTAAACCACCTGATCAATGCTTAGATGAATTTGATAATTATGTTATTAAGCAAGATAATTTTAATATGAGAGTAGAGAATCATTTGCATGAAAACTTTCAAGCTATGATATTGTGGAGAGAACCTCCAATGATGTTAAGATGCTTATTAAACATTTCCATATGGTTCAAACTCAAATTGATCAACTCACTAAAGTGCAACAAGACATGTTAGCCAATGCTTCTAAAGAAAAATTAAAACCTGTCTATGTTAGCACTAGAAGTGGAGCTCATACTCAGGATCCTTTATATCCTGAGGGACACCCTAAAAGAATTGAACAAGATTCTCAACTAGCTGAAAATCCAGTTTCTCCTTCTAAGAAAAAGAAGAAGAAGAAACATAAAAATGTTGTAGAATCCTCTGAAACTGTTAATGATCCTAATAGTATATCTATCTCTGATGCTGAAACTGAAAGTGGTAATGAACTTGATAGTGATAAGGATAAAAATGATGCTCTTGATAAAGAAGTTAGTGAAAAGGAACCTGAAAAGCATACTAAAAACACAAAGTACACTAAGGAAGACTTCATTGCTAAGAAACATGGTAATGAAAGGGAACCTTGGGTTCAAAAGCAAATGCCTTTTCCAACTAAGAAACTAAAATCAAAGGAAGAAGAACATTATAATAAATTTTGTGAATGGATGAAACCCTTGTTCTTGCAAATTCCTTTGACTGATGCTATTAAATTGCCTCCTTACTCAAAGTATATGAAAGATATTGTTTCTAACAAGAGGAAAATTCCTAATGAGGAAATTTCTACTATGCTTGCTAATTATTCTTTCAATGGCAAGGTTCCTAAGAAGCTTGGAGATCCAGGTATACCAACCATCCCTTGCTCCATCAAGAATAATTATGTTAGAACTGCTTTATGTGATTTGGGAGCAGGAGTTAGTGTTATGCCTTTTTCTCTCTATAAGAGACTCTATCTTGATAAATTGATACCTACTGATATATCTTTGCAAATGGCTGATAAATCTACTGCTGTTCCTGTTGGCATTTGTGAGGATGTCCCTGTTCAAGTGGCTAACAATTGTTTAATTTTGACTGATTTTGTTGTTCTTGAAATGCCTGAAGATGATAATATGTCTATTATTCTTGGAAGACCTTTTCTAAATACTGCAGGTGCTGTTATTGATTGCAATAAAGGAAAAGTAACTTTCAATGTTAATGATAAAGAACATACTGTTTATTTCCCCAAGAAAGTTGACAAGATTTATGGAGTCAATACCATCTCCAATTTTAAAACTATCAAAGTGGGAAGTATTGATTGCCCTATATATGATCATCAAGAAGGATATCAAAACATTATGATTGGATCCATATCAATACAATACAAGGTAACATGAGTGTTTCATGATGTTTAAATCATTTGTGTCATGTAAATTTATTTGGTGCCAAGACTTGATCAACCTTGTTATCAAATGTATTTGCATACATAAAGAGCTAAACAGCATTTCTTTCTTCAACTTTGTTTTACCTCCTGTAGTGATAATTAGGTTGCAAAAGTTTAGTTGTTTTGAATTTTAAAAATAATTTTTCTGCCCAAGTTTTATTAATTTAAATATCCAGATTTCATGCAAATTGAAAGTTTTCAAAACTCTGTAAAAATTATACCATTGGTCCTATTTTTCAAAGAGCATCGTGGGAGTGCCTGGTGCTGACCAAGGGGACCCACCATGGGGTCAAACCACATGGTGGCGCGGCTGCCCCTTGGCCGCGCCAGCCACTGAGGTGGGGCACCCTTGGCCCTCCAGCAGTTCCCCCACCTACCACTTCTTCCTCTTGCATCACTCAGCTCGTTTTTCTCTCTCACACTCGAGTTTTTGCTGTTCTTCCTCGCGATTTCGATCTCTTTGTTCAGCCCATCTCAGCTGCTGAGATTTGGGGCAATTGCTCTCAGGTATGTGACTCCTCCATGTATCCAAGTAGAATTTTGTTTAGTAAGTATACCTTGAGTATTTTGCTGCTGTAGGTGACTTGTTAAGTGAGTATGCATGCTTGTTCTATGTTGATATAATCAGTTTTGATGCATGTTTAGTCCTCTAGCAAGTCCATATAGTAGTTCCCCTCATTTGTATGCTTCAAAGATAATTTTTATGATATGTGTCAAAAATTTCAGAGGATGGAGGGAAATGAACACCAACTAAATCAATATGAATTGGTGGTTCCTGAGGTCATGGGGATCCATCGTGAAGAAGGAGTGTTCCATCCTGCTATCCATGCTTGGAATTCATGAGAAGTTCGGGGATCTTGCGTGATTTTCGTACTCTTGTCTCTAATACAGGATTGAGTGATTTTGTAGAGGGAGAACCCTACCAATATGCAAAGCTAACTGTGTCTGTGGTGCAGGACTTTAGATTTGATTGGTCTTCACCTAACCCTATGGTTCACTATAAAATTTACAACAAAAGTGTCCACTTGCCTTTTGATGCTTTTTGTGCAGCAATTAGGGTGCCGCAATGGGGATCACGAGGGAAGATACATGGGCAACCCAAGCATTTGACGGACCTATACGAGGTAATATGTCAAGGAAGAACCTACTCAGATGAAAGTGGTAAAATTCGAAGTATTCAATTTCCATGCATTCGATATTTTGCTTACTTCATCACGAGGTGTGTACTTGCTAGGAAGACTGCAAATAAATTATCCATTCCTGATTTAGCTTTCCTAGCAGCAGCCTTGCAACATGATAAGAGTTATAATTTGGGTGCCTTGATAGCCTTTCGCATTGCTGCCAATCGCGAGAAAGGTGGATTTTGTGGAGGACTCATTGCTTCTCGTTTATTAGCTATGCATGGTGTAGTAGCTCTCCCTAATGATTTGCAGCTTCTTTAGAGAGGCTCGATTTTGCTTCCATGGGGAGGCATGGCTTTGTTACTAGTTGGTCTACTTTGAATAATCTATCTTATGAGGTGCCTTTTGCCAAGAAGGTGAGGTGGAAAATGGTTAAATCTGAGCGAATAGTCGCTTTGCCTGCACCACGTTTGTTTGATCTTGGTTTCAGGAATGTTTGGTCAGTCACCGAGGATGAATTCGATGCATACTTGAGGGAACATGCCCTGCACACAGAGGATGATGGAGAATGGGCGGACGAGGACTCCACTCAGTTTTCCGGGACTGGGGGCTCGCGCCCCTATCCTGGGGATGCTGGACCCTCTGCCTCATCTTCCTCAGCGGAGCCGGATGTTGAGCACGCCCAGTATGACCCGCCGGCTTGGAGTTCCTACCCGCGTTATTATTAGCCTCCACTTAGGCCAAAAGCCTAAGCTTGGGGGGAGGTATATCGACATCTCACTCATTTACATATCATATCTTGTCGATACTTTGTATATCCATGTTGCAGTTTTCTTTCTTTCTTTTTAATTGTTTACCTTTTATTGCTGCATTCCAAAACACAAAAAGACCAAAAATATTTCTGTTGTTTCTCTTCATTTGTTTCTTTAAGTTTCAGTATTAGTTTGCTTAGTTTTAAAATTCGGTTTGTTATTCAAAAATCCAAAAATATTTTGCTTTATTGTTTGTTTCTTTTTGCTCTTGTTTCAAAAACTCGAAAACCCAAAAATATTTGTTGTTTCTTTTTGGTTTTGTATAGTGTTTTCAGAGTTGGACAGCCATCCGTGACTCCGATGGAGCTTGGTTTTCATTCTTATCATTCGAAGCAACACAAGTGAAAAAGCAATAAGGATGATCTACAACAACTGAGTTGGGGTGAGAGGCTGGTATGAACTCTATTTGTTTTCATTTTTGTACATATACTCATCTATGTGAGCATGCTTAGTTGGTTCATGTGAGGTATATGTCATTTAGTGGATGCTTAGTAGTTCTTGTTCTCTCATGATCGGTCCCAATTTATTAATAGTGGTAGCATGTTATGTTGATGTTTGCTTGCATTGTTCTATTCATAGAGGGTATGACATTGTGGTATCCTCCTCTGAATAATTCATTCGAATTGACTTGGCACATGCTCATGCATGCGTATGACTGAAAAACAAAAGTCAATTAAGCCTTGATGATTTATTTTGACTCAGAGTTCTTGTATCACTTTTATGTCTCAATTAATTTCATTTTGTCGCAAGCATGATTATGACGGTTATTGCTCTCTTGATTGTCGCTTCCCAGTCTATTGCTAGCCTTCACTTGTACTGAGCGGGAATGCTGCTCGTGCTTCCAAAACCATGAAAACCAAGTTATTCCAAAGTGTCCACCATAAATACCTATGCATGGCATTTCGAACCATTCAAGTAAATTTTCATGTGCTACCTTTAAAACCTTCAAAGTACTTCTCAATTTGTGTCAATGTTTTATAGCTCATGAGGAAGTATGTGGTGTTTTATCTTTCAATCTTGTCATTCAGACTTTCACCAATGGACTAGTGGCATATACATCCGCTTATCCAATAATTTTGCAAAAAGAGCTGGCAACGGGGTGCCCAGTCCCAATTAATTATAACTTTCATCAATAATTCTCTTCACATGTTTTGCCCTGATTTATCAGTAAGCAACTTAATTTGCAAATAGACACTCCTCCATGGTATGTGAATGTTGGAAGGCACCCGAGGATTCGGTTAGCCATGGCTTGTGCAAGCAAAGGTTGGGGGGAGTGTCACCCATAATGAAACTAAAATACATGTGTAAACAAAAGAGAAGAGGGATGATCTACCTTGCTGGTAGAAATAACATCCTTCATGGGAGCCGCTCTTGAAAGTCTGGTTGACAAGGGGGTTAGAGTACCCACTACCATTCGTTGACAACAACAAACACTTCCCAAAACAATTTTGCTTCTGTTTTAAAAATAAAAAGCTCTAGCACATGATAATCCCTGCTTCCCTCTGCGAAGGGCCAATCTTTTACTTTCATGTTGAGTCACCATCCTTTCTTTGAGCACTTTCTCGAGAGCATAGTTGTCATTCTTAGTGTAATGTGCTTGTCCCAGAATGTGGTTAACTGTGATATAACTTTGATGCTTTTATCTTTGATATCTTTGATTCTAGTCTTCCCATGAACTTCAGAGGTGCCTGGGCATTTATGTTTTGCTGTACAAAAACGGGCAAGCGAGATACCATCTTATCATATCCTATTATGAGCATTACAATCTTGTGAATTAATATGTTTCATGTTTGTCGCTATTAGTATGTTGGTATCTTTTCATAGTTTACATGCCTATTGAGTGACATTATTTGCATTTGCCTCATCTTGAATTGCCTAAGCATTTGTTCATATAGTGAGAATATATGCATCATATGAAGCAAATGTGTTCGTGAAAGTCTTTTATCGCACTCAGTTGTTAACTGAATTGCTTGAGGACAAGCAATAAGCTAAGCTTGGGGGGAGTTGATACGTCCAAAACGTATCTACTTTCCCGAACACTTTTGCTATTGTTTTACCTCTAACTTGTGTGTTTTGAATACAACTAATGCGGACTAACGCTGTTTTCAGCAGAATTGCCCTGGTGTCTTGTTTTTGTGCAGAAAGTCAACTTTCGGGAAAAACACCAGAAAAGATCGCAAACCTCCTATTTTACCAGAAGACTCACGGAGCCAGAAGGGGAGGCGGAGATGGGCCACGAGGGCCCCCACAGTGGCGCGGGGCCCAGGGCCGCGCCAGCCTATGAGGAGGGCGACTCGGCACCTCCCCGAGTCCCCCTTTCGACTACTTAACCCTTCTGACCTAAAACGCGGGGGGTCGTCCACTTCATCCAGAAACATCACCGTACGCCGCCGCCATCGCGAAACCTATTTCGGGGACCAGAAACTCCGTTCTGGCACTCCGCCGGGACGGGGAATTGGAGGAGATCATCGCCATCATCATCACCGACGCTTCTCCATCGACCATCCATGTTTCCCCCATCCATGTGTGAGTAATTCCCTGCTGTAGGCTGAGGGGGATGGTAGGGATTGGATGAGATTGTTCATGTAATAAGCTATAAGATCATTAGGGCATGGTGCCCAGTATCCGTTGTTAGTACTTATTGATGTTGTTGCAACTTGTTGAGCTTAATGCTTGTCACTAGGGCCCGAGTGCCATGATTTCAGATCTGAACATGTTATTGTTTCATAATGATATGCACTGTTTATTGATCATACCTGCAAGTTGTATACACATATTGTTGTCCGGAACCCGCGGTCCCAAAGTGACAATAATTGGGACAGCCGAGGGGAATGGCTGCGATGTGAGGATCACATGTGTTCACGGCGTGTTAATGCTTTGCTCCGGTACTTTATTAAAAGGAGTACCTTAATTACCAGTAGATTCCCTTGAGGCCCGGCTGCCACCGGCTGGTAGGACAGAAGATGTTGTACAAGTTTCTCATTGCGAGCACGTACGACTATATACGGAACACATGCCTATGTTTACTTAGTACTTGGATGCTTTATCATTATTATCTGCAATGCCTATGTCTTGATTATTATATGAGCTATCTTATCCATGCAGCGCCCGTTCATCCATCCCTATGCCTACAGTGTTTTAATCCTACTGTTTACTGCAATCACTACTGCTGTCTCTATTTACTGCTGCTATTATTTCACCGCTACTACTGCTATAAAACTGTTGCTACTGATAATCTGTGTCGAGCAAGACTATTCACAGGTGCAGCTGAATTGACAACTCCGCTGTTAAGGCTCCAAGTATTCTTTGGCTCCCCTTGTGTCGAATCAATAAATTGGGTTTTACTTCCCTCGAAGACTGTTGCGATCCCCTATACTTGTGGGTCATCATCTGTCCCGGCAGTTGCGACCACATGAAGAGAATTACCCAACCCATGACCTGGAGTTAGCTGCTGTGGTTCTTGCTCTTAAAACGTGGCGTCCCTATCTTGCGGGACATCGCTGTGAGATCTATACAGATCATAAGAGCTTGAAGTATATTTTCACCCAGAAGGAGTTGAACCTGCGACAGAGGAGATGGATGGAATTAATCATGGATTATGATATTGGAATCCATTATCACCCGGAAAGGCTAATGTAGTTGCCGATGCCCTTAGTCGCAAACCCTGCACCTTGAATGCCTTGATCCAAGCCGAACAGCCAGCCTTGTTCAAAGAGTTCAAAGATTTTGGTGGCATGGAATGAAGCGAGAGATTGGTTCTTTCGTAGCCAAGTGTGATATCTGTCAGCGAGTCAAGGCTGAACATCAGCGACCCGCTGGATTGCTTCAACCTTTGAAAATTCCCGAGTGGAAGTGGGATGAGATTGGGATGGATTTCATTACCGGACTTCCAAAGTCCAACCGAGGCCATGATTCAATCTGGGTCATCGTTGACCGACTGACCAAGGTTGCCCATTTTATTCCTGTCAATACCACTTATTGGGGACATCAATTGGCAGACTTGTATATTTCCAGAATAGTAAGCCTGCATGGTGTGCCTAAGAAGATTGTATCTGATAGAGGCACGCAATTCACTTCAAGATTCTGGAAATCCCTTCATGAAGCCCTCGGAACCAAGTTAGCATTTAGCACCGCTTATCATCCCCAGACCGATGGCCAAACGGAGCGAGTGAACCAGATATTGGAGGACATGCTTCACGCATGTGTTCTATCCTATGGTTCCAAGTGGGAAGATTGTCTTCCGTTTGCAGAGTTCTCATACAACAACAGTTATCAGTCTAGTCTGAAATGGCCCCTTTTGAAGCCCTTTACGGCAAGAAGTGTCGTACACCCTGAATTGGTCCGATACCGGAGAAAGTAAATTGTTTGGACCAGATAACCTCCGTGAAGCTGAAGAGCAAGTTCAGCTTATTCGTGAACGCCTCAAAACTGCCCAATCCCGTCAGAAGAGTTACGCTGACACCAAGCGCCGTGACCTCACCTTCAACGTCGGAGATTATGTCTATCTCCGAGTGACACCCCTTAAAGGAATGCAGCATTTCCATGTCAAGGGAAAATTAGCGCCAAGGTATATTGGACCCTTCAAGATCATTGCTCGTCGAGGAGAGGTATCCTATCAACTGGAGTTGCCCCGGAGTTAGGGGATTATCACGATGTCTTCCACATTTCCTTGCTCCGGAAGTGTCTTGAAGTTCCTGACCAGCCTGATGTTTTCAAAAACATCGACCACCTCTCCATCGACCTGAACCAAGACCTGACTTATCGTGAGAGACCTCTCAAGATTCTCGAAGAAGATGTTCGTGTTACCCGGAGGCGTGCGATCAAGTTTTACAAAGTCCAGTGGACTAACCACTCTGAAGAAGAAGCAACTTGGGAACGCGAAGACTATCTTAGAAGCGAATTCCCAGACCTCTTTAGTACCTAAGCCTAGCAAATCTCGGGACGAGATTTATTTTAAGGGGGGAAGGATCTGTAACATCCCAGAATTATAATCAGTATTATTATTCCAAAAATGAGGGCCAACAAAAACTTTTGTTATTATTCACATGTGTTGGTTGCATGTTGTTGCTTGTGTTAATTATTTCTTGCTAATTGTGTTGCTTGCTCTAAATAAAAACAGGAAGAAAAGAAAAGAAATAAAATAACAAGTAAAGCAAGAAAAATAAAAGTGACAATTGTGTCACACAAATTCTCCAAGGGGAGAAACTAAAATTCTTTCAAACCAAAATTCAGTGGAGTGGTTATATAAACTCTCCCATTTTTATTCCTACAACTTTTCCCTCTCAAAAATTTAATTTAAAAATCTAAATTTAAATTCTATTACTTTCTTTATTAAATTCAAATCACAAAATGTGCTATGTTGCACTTGACAAATAAAATGCAACACAACACCACAAATCCATATACACATTTGTGAAGAAAAATATGAAATCAAATTTCAGAAATTCAAATTAAGAAATGGTGCACACATTTTGTCGAACACGTGGTGAACACCACTGTGTTCATCTCCAATTCGATTTCATCCCGAGATCAATTGATCAAATTCGAGGTTTATTCTTTGAATTGGCGCCTG
This sequence comes from Poa pratensis, assembly GCA_947311845.1. NCBI lineage: Eukaryota > Viridiplantae > Streptophyta > Magnoliopsida > Poales > Poaceae > Poa > Poa pratensis. The sequence continues at coordinate 54,842,862 of CAMZMU010000034.1, read as the reverse complement.
CAACCTCTCCCTCTCACCTCACTAGCCTCGCCGCGCCCAAGAAATTGAAGAAATGAGGTCAGGGAAGAGGAGGAGCGTCAGGGGCAGCGTCCCTCTCTCCCTTGCTCCTCTGCTCTCTCCTAGCACCGCAGCCATCCAAGAAGAGGACCCCCATCGCCGTTTCGCGCCACGCAGTAGCCGCACCCGCCCGAGACGGCCGTGCCAGTGCATGCGCTCGCCGTCCAAACGCTCCCAGGCCGTCCCGTTCCTCGCACACGCACAGCTCGTCGCCACGCCGCCGAGCTAGTCCTCTGCACCTCGAACACCGCAGCCGCCCCCTACGGCGAGCTATCGCGCCCTGGAACCCTCCCCTGCACCATGTCCACGGCGAGCCCGTGCGCCCGTCGTCGAGCTTATAAAAGCCACCCCGAGCCCTCCCTCAAACCCACAGCCTCTCCCTCACTCCACTCTCTCCCGTACACCGCCAGAAGGGCGGGTACTCCGCAGCGAGGCTGCTGCTGCCCTTAGTTCGTCTCTGCACCCCGCCGTGTCCGAGGTAGGCGACGACACGGCCAGGCCGTGCTGCTCTCTCCCTTGCTCTTCCCTGGCCTTCCCTCGCGTCTCCATTACAACCGCACTCACCCGCGACGTTTTCCTCTCTGTATCGTTCCCAGGAGCCCCCGTAGGATCTCGCCGGAGTTGGAGCACGACCGCGGAGAAGCAGGAGATCGTCGCCGACGCCAGGAGCTTCCCCATCAAGCTCCACTCGCCTCCCAAGCTTCCCCACGACCTCCGCCGTCGAACGCCGTCCTCTCCGCCGTCCCTAGACCACCCAGGTACCCCCTCTGGCCACCCTCGCCGTCGCCGGAGCTCCGGCGACGCCCTTTTTAGGTCGTCGATGAACGCGGGCTCTGTGAGCCGTTCGATCTCAGATCAACGGCCACATACCGCTTCGTTTAGTGACACGCTGATGGGCTGGCCCCACCCGTCAGCATTTTAAACATTATCCAGAGCGCGCGTAATTAAACTGAGTCACTGACTTGTGGACCCCACATGTCATACTTTTCAACATTATCCAGAACAGTTATATTTTCGAATTTAAACTTCTCTGGAAATTCAGTACTGGAACCATTTTAGAAATTCAATAACTTGAGATCTAAACATCCAAATAAATCAAATCCAATTGTTCTGGAAAGCTTATGAAAATGTTTAACCAACCCAATTGGATTCATGGCATTTAGATAAATAATAAAAATGTATTATTAAAAACACTACAGAAGGTTTAAATTCTAAACTTGTTTGTTTCTGATACTCTGTTAGTCCAAATAATTCCAAACCAATTTTGCTAGCTTAGTACTGCCATGTATTAGCTTCCCTATTTTTGGTAGAATTATTTGTGTGGTAGTAATTGTTTAGTATAAAGTTGAAGTTTGAACACCCTTCTGCACTAAAACATTTAAATATATTTAATGGTTAACCCAAATGAATTAGGACCAATTTTGTTGGATCACATTTAGTCATGTTTAGTTACCCCTAAAAGGATTTAATTTTAGGATCAACAGAACTTATTTGGTAGCCAAAACTTGATTGTTAACTTACTGGATTAAAACAATTATGTAGGGAGATTGGTAACTCCAATTAATCCAAATCAAATTGGGTTGTCTTCTACACATCAGTAGCTTTGTGTAGAAATTTAGTTTGTATTTTTAGGACAAACAGAACTCAAGTTGTGCAATTAAACATGTTCCACTCATTTCTGCCATATTTGAAACATAAATAAATAATGGTAAATACAATTAAATTTGAAACCAAGTGTTGTTGTTTGTTGTAGGCAGTGTCTATTTAGAGCATTTAGGATTGTAATGTTGTGATGTTGCTTGAATATATTAGTGATTGTTTGCATTTGTTTGTTTATTAATTAGACGAGAACGCTGTCGGATTTATCGAGGAAGGAGAGTTTGTTGAACCTGAAGATCAAGACCAAGGCCACTTTGCCGAGCAAGGCAAGCTACTCTCTGAGCTTGCACCCAAACATATGCATCTACTTAAATACCATGTTTTACTCTTAAGGCAAAGATTTATAAAACCCTTTTCAAAAGTATATGAGAATTATTTTGCCACCCTATGTAGAAATATAAGATAGTTATATCAAATTATAGGATGGGAAAAATAAATATTGTTTATTCAAAACTCCTTTGAAATTACTTGTGTGATTATGGAATGCCGAGATGTCGGTGTTGGAATGGAAAAGTGGAGAATGGAGATGTTTATGAAAAATGCACAGTGTGTCCTTGTACTTACGTCAACCAGCCGATACCCTGTGCGACCACATTTACCCACATATGGGAAAAGGGCTTAGTCATATAATTTGCTCATATTAGTATGGGATGCCTCATCAACGGAGATGACTCTGTTATGCATGAGGGGATAGTGTGTTGATCTACCCCTGGCCCGGGTCCTCGCTCAAACTCTATGAGAAGATAAGGAGGGGGATTGAAGGTTCCACCATAAACCGCCGGGCAAAACCTATGAGTCCTCACACTTAGATTCCGACGGGCTGGGTTAAGTGTTGATGGAAGTGTCATATGGGCAGGGTCCTATACTAGCATGAGCAAAGGACAGGCTAGGGTCGGCGGCTTACTTCGCATACACTCTGTATGGCGAGACGTGGCAGACACGATGAGTTGCCGGATGGATGTGGGAAAAGCGTGCTAACTCTGCAGAGTGTAAAACTATTCGAATAGCCGAGTCCTCGGATATGGACAGTTGGGAGGCCCTACTTTGACCATGTGTAAGTTTTTGAAAGACTTTGAGTTTTGAAAAGAAAATGAAGTGGAGAATGTTCCTTACACCTATACCAACGGATCGGTATGAGGTGGTTGAAGGAAGTGGACCATGACGGGCTATGGTCGGAAAAAGGAGGAGTTTTGGAGAAACAGATAAAAATGGTGATTTCTTTAAAGATAGTTATAAAACTCTTCTTACCATTTTCAATAAAGATATAGAGATGTTTTAAGTAAATAAAAGTTGTGTTAAAAATAAAACTAGTGCATACTCATGTTGGGGTAGTTTGCGAGTACAGTCAAATGTACTCATATTGGTTTCGTCCCTGGCTATTGACCTAGCCAGACTACGAGGAGGAGCACTACGCCGAGCAGGAGTATGGCGACTTCTACGCGAACTAAGGATCTCCACAAGTCAGCTGCCTGTCGGGTTGTCGTCGTTAGAATATGATGTCTACTACGCAGTAGCTTCCGCTGATATTTTGGTTTGGCCCATGAAGGCACCTATGTAAGACTTGGTCTAAATGACCATTTATGTAAGACTTTTAATTCGGTATTGTAATGGATGTAAACTTTGGTATCCAATTCGGATTATGTGCAACGGCAGACTGATCACGGGATCGTTGTGTTAAGCATAATCGGGTATTTCGGACAGCTAGTCCGGGGTCCCCACATACTTGGTATCAGAGCCATCCTAACTTTAGGAAACCTTAGTTAGCATGGTCGTTAGACAAATGTTACCAAAATATTAATTTCTAAAAGAAAGGAGTGAAGTATTTTCGAAAACTGCTTATCTCCAATCCTCTTACTTATGCAAAATTTTACTCTCACTAAATATTACATTTTCCCTTGTATCCTTAAAATTTTGCACACTTCTCATTAAGCTTAAAAAATTCGACTCGTTGCCTCACTACCTTTAAATTTTTGATACACTCGTCAGCTCACTAACTTAAAATTTGTTTAAAAATTGTAGATGGCACTCCATTGGACCGAGTTCGTTCAGCTTGAGAAGGACAGCAAGCTGACGTTCGAGAGGGACTTGTTCGAGTTGGGCAAGCTGCTAGGTCGCCCCGCTCCAGAGTTCAAAGGAGCTCAGGTTGACGTTCACGGAGTCGGGAGACTGAGTTGGCTCATCGAGTCATCAGTTCGCAGGAACATCAAGTCCCCCAGTTCCAGGACAATCATCTTCACCACCAAGGCTTCTATCTGGGTCGACGGTCTCTGTACTGCCGCACAGAGGTTGCTAGCCCGACTTTGTGAGGAGCACAAGACGGAGTTGTCAAACTCCCATTTCCGGTTCTACGGGAGGCGCAACAGCGACGGACACCCTACTCCTACCCTTTACCACCCGATGTTTGGGAGCTACATCCTGGACATGGAGCTCTTACTTCACTACACCCAGGATGATCTGATGCGCACTAAGGTTCAGCTTCACTTTGATCGCATCTCGCTTGTTGAGATTCACGAGAATGCGGAGAAGCTGCTGGAGGAGAAGGTCGCTCTTCTCACGAAGAGGGCCCAGCTGAGGAGGACCATCGTGAAGCTCCGCAAGAAGGTGGCAGAGCAGGACCAGCTGATCGAGGAGCTAGAGCACCATACTGATGAGATGGAGGAGGAGGGCGAGGATCTCCGCAAGGAGAACAACGCTTTCCTCAGTGACGATGATGACTTCGTGGAGGAGATGGATTATGACGGGCTATGGTCGGAAAAAGGAGGAGTTTTGGAGAAACAGATAAAAATGGTGATTTCTTTAAAGATAGTTATAAAACTCTTCTTGCCTTTTTCAATAAAGATATAGAGATGTTTTAAGTAAATAAAAGTTGTAAATTAAAAATAAAACTAGTGCATACTCATGTTGGGGTAGTTTGCGAGTACATTCAAATGTACTCATATTGGTTTCGTCCCTGGCTATTGACCTAGCCAGACTACGAGGAGGAGCACTACGCCGAGCAGGAGTATGGCGACTTCTACGCGAACTAAGGATCTCCACAAGTCAGCTGCCTGTCGGGTTGTCGTCGTTAGAATATGATGTCTACTACGCAGTAGCTTCCGCTGATATTTTGGTTTGGCCCATGAAGGCACCTATGTAAGACTTGGTCTAAATGACCATTTATGTAAGACTTTTAATTCGGTATTGTAATGGATGTAAACTTTGGTATCCAATTCGGATTATGTGCAATGGCAGACTGATCACGGGATCGTTGTGTTAAGCATAATCGGGTATTTCGGACAGCTAGTCCGGGGTCCCCACAGCCATCTCAGTATTATCAGTGACACCCCAATCGTCAGGCTAGACACAGTGTGATTTATCACAGGACATTGAGAATACAGAATGAGAAAAGAGAATGATATCGGTACGAGAATTATATGTGTTATGATTAAATGGTTTTGATCACACTAGAGCACATTGTCTCAATCTCGTGATATCATTGGTATTGTGTACGTAAGGGGATTAGCGTAATGAGAAACACACAGGTTTTGTCATTCACTCGTGAACACATAGGAGCTAGTACGGCCGTCTAGGTCCAATGCTGGTCATTGTCTGGTAAGCACCCGGACATGTCTATGTGTTACTGAACCTTCCGGGTCACACACTTAAGCTGTGAGTCAATCTTTTATTGAGAGAATAAAGTTCTAGACTTAGTGGTTGTGAGATAGTGTTGGAGTTACTCCGATGTCACAGGAATTTATTCCGGTGAAGTTTTGAGAAAGGGAGAAGGCGGACATCTTATGTCCCAGGGTGATATGAATTATTTCTATCACTGTCGGATTTATTCCGAAGGTTTATATAAGAGGAAAATATTTATCCGGAGGTTTTGTCGGGAATCATATAAATAAGTTTATATGATAATTAATTAATTCCGGGAATTTTCTGTAAAAGGAAATATTCAATTAGGAATTAATTAGACAAAATATTAATTATTTAATTAATAGGAAAAATATTAAATAAAGATTTTATTTGGAGCCCACCAAAGAGGGGCTGCCAAGGGCCCACTTGGCAGCCGCACCCCAAAGGGGGTCGGGTGGGCCAAGGCGCTGGAGGGGGAGCCTCCCCTCCTTAGCTGAAACCCTAGATGGGCCAAGGGCCCATATGGGAGGCTCCACCCTTAGGTCGGTTGGGGAGGAGTTGAGTTGGAGGAGGACTCCTCCTCCCTCCTTGGCTGACGCACCAAGAGGGGAGGGGTTGAGTCTCCCACCCCTTTGGCCTCCTATATAAACCCCCCAACCCCCTAGGGTTTTGGAAACACAATTGCCTCCGTGGTTTCTCTCTCTAGTAGATCTCATGTGTTGAGAATTAGACGTCTCTAATATCATATAGATCTAATCTAGTTGATTAGATCTACTACCTAGACTACGCTGAAAGACTGTCTCTCTTCGTCGGTGTCAGGTGCTCTAGACGGCGGAGCGCTGACGGATTGGCGCGGTGTACATGTGGATACTAGAAGAGCGGGTCGTGCAAGCAATTCCTCGACGACGGTATCGGCAACAATCTTATGTTCCGGCGTGAATGTGAGATTCTTCATCAAGCTTCATCGACAACTACTTCGACAAACATAAGATCTTCCGCAACGGTGTTTGTAAGTATCTAGATCTAGCATTATGAGGTGTAGCATATCTTTATAGAATAAATCTTGGCGGCAAGGTTACGGCAAAATTTTAAAGTTTTACACGCAACCCAATATGGAGAATGTTCTTTATATTTTTCATGCTGATATTTGCTCCATGATCGAAAAATCCATCGATGTATCATTGTGACATTTATTGATGACCATTTCAAAAAGATTGTTCTGTATTCCTTCAAAAACAAGTGGCAGATGCTCGACGTCTTCAAGAAATTCCATGCCAATGTTGCGAGAGAATGTGGTAGGAAGTTGAAGTGTGTGAGGTGAGACAATGGTGTCAATACCGTTGAGAGGTATTGCAGAAGTTATGGCATCATGCTTGAGAAGAATCCACCAAAGACACCCTAGCTCAATGGTCTTGCAGAGAGGATGGACACAACTATGCTTTCTCATGCAAAATTGGCTAACTTGTTTTGGGTAGAAGCAGTGACTCATGCTATTATGTACTAAATCTATCCCCCTCAGTTGTTCTTGCAGGTGATATTCCTGAGAGAGATTGATCAGAGAAGGAAGTTTCATAAAAGAATCTGAAGATCTTTGGGTGCAAAGCGTTTGTGCACATCTCGAGGGATGAGAAATCCAAGTTTGATATGAAGATAAAGTAGTGCATCTATCTCAATGGCCCAAGTGGAGAATTTGGCTACAAGATCCAGTCAAGAAGAAAACAATAAGAGCTGATATGTCGTGTTTATTGAAGATGAAACAATGAAAGATATTGGTAATCCGGAGAAGCCGAAGACTACCACACCTCAGAGTATCTTGGATTGAGTTAACCCTCCCCTAGTGCGTGTCAATCATGGGGTAGTTCATGATGTTTGAAGATAATGAAGACGCAACTGTCAAGGTAGTACAAGCCAGGGAAATGAACAACCATCTGATGATGATGATGATGATGATCACGGTGATGATCACGGTGATGAGAATCCACCTGATTCACCACCAATGGAGTAGTTGAGGAGAACTGGAAGAGATCACGTACTTTCAAGCAAGTATCTGCCACATCAATATGCGTTGATGACTAACGCAGGTGAGCCCGCATGCTATGAGGAGGACGTGTCTGATGAGCACAAGAATGCATGTCGGAAGTCATGCAAGACGAGATGAAATCTTTGTTTGAGAATGACACATTTGAGTCGGCCTGCCAAAGGGCAAGAAATCACTAAAAAACAAGTGGGTCTACAGAGTGAAGACCGAAGAACATAGCTTACATCCAAGATAAAAGACTAGATTGGTTGTGAAAGATTTCAATCATAATTAAGAAGGGTATTGACTTTGATGAAATATTCTCTCTAGTGTAGTACAGATGTCTTCGATTCGAGTTGTGTGCTTGGCACCATGCATGGCTGCCACCATGGAATTAGAAATTTAACAACTTGATGTGAAGACAGCATTCTTGCATGGTGACCCACATGAGGAGATATACAAGGAACAACCCGAAGGATTATGTTATACACGACAGGCAATAAGCAACGAAGAAAAATAAAAACAACATAGGGGACAACAAGATTTTAATGTGGAAAAACTCTCCAAACAGAAGGAGAAATACCACGGGTTCTAGCTAGCAAAATTTCACTATAATCGGGAGAGGTTATAATCATTGGGGATTTACAATAATGAACTTATCCCATGCCGAGGCTTACAAGAGGTATATATAATAGGCGTGACACATGTCGATACTGATTCATGGTTGCAGACAAGGAGCACGAAGTGCGCAGATCGAAAGAATAGCTTGTATGGCTCGAAGCAAGCTACTCGGAAGTGGTACAAGAAGTTTGAGTCCGCTATGACTGATCTTGGTTACCGTAAATCACAACCTGATCATTGTGATCTTTATGAAGAAGTATGTCGGGGGTTACTTCATTATTCTCTTGCTACATGCCGATGAAATGTTGGTTGTTGAAAATGGCACAAAAATGATTGATCTCTCCTCAAGAAGGCATTGAATAAATCATTTGCCATGAAGGATTTAGGACCAACTAAGAAAGTACTTTTCATGAAGATCTCCCATGATAGACCAAAGAAGTTTCTTTGACTTTCATTTGGTAGATACATTGAGAAGGTACTTGAAAGGTTCAATATGAGAGACGTAAATTTGGTTATCTCTCCACTTGCAAGTCATCACAACCTAAGTTCAGAACAAGGTCCTAGCAATAAGAAGGAGACAAAAAAAGAGTAAAGTAGCGTACCAATTAACCGTGTGTAGTTGAATGTATGCCATGGTGTGCACTAGGCCTGATACAGTTGGAATTGTTAGCCGGTTCATGACAATTCATGGTGAAGCTTAGTGGAATGTAGTGAAGTGGATTCTCAGGTGTCTCAAAAGTATTTCTAGATCATGCTTATTCTTTGAAAGTGGTGATCTACCAGCCTACACACATGCAGATTATGTCGGTGATGTAGATTCTAGGAAGTCTACTTCTAGATACCTAATGACCTATGTAGGGGGAGTAGTGTCATAGCAATCAAGAAATGTGTTTCATTGTCAGTCACCGATACTGAGTACATAGCATCGGTTGATATATACTTCCAATGAAGTGATAAGAATGAAGACCTTTTTGCAAGAATTGGGCATGAAGTAAGGATACAATATATTTTGCGATAGTCATAATGTTATCTATCTTATCAAGAAGTCAGACATGCACTCTCGAACCAAGCACATTGATGTGAGATATCCTTTGATTCGAGATGTTGTGGGTTACAACTTGGGACTACTTTAGAAGATCCATACCGACAAGAATGATCCAGATATGATGACCAAGACATTGCCAAGTGAGAATCTACATGTATGTTGCAAGGTAGCGGGCATGACAGTGCTTCCCTCGTGAGTCGGAAGGGGGATTTTTGTTCGGTATCCTCCTCATGTGGGTTGTGTGGGGACCCCGGACTAGCGGTCCGAAATACCCGATTATGCTTAACACAACGATCCCGTGATCAGTCTGTCGTTGCACATAATCCGAATTGGATACCAAAGTTTACATCCATTACAATACCGAATAAAAAGTCTTACATAAATGGTCATTTAGACCAAGTCTTACATAGGTGCCTTCATGGGCCAAACCAAAATATCAGCGGAAGCTACGGCGTAGTAGACATCATATTCTAACGATGACAACCGACAGGCAGCTGGCTTGTGGAGATCCTTAGTTTGCGTAGAAGTCGCCATACTCCTGCTCGGCGTAGTGCTCCTCCTCGTAGCCTGGCTAGGACAATAGCCAGGGACGAAACCAATATGAGTACATTTGAATGTACTCGCAAACTACCCCAACATGAGTATGGACTAGTTTTATTTTAACTTACAACTTTTATTTATTTAAAACATCTCTATATCTTTATTGAAAAAGGTAAGAAGAGTTTTATAACTATCTTTAAAAGAAGTCACCATCTCATTTGTTTCTCCAAACCCTTCCTTTTCCTGACCATGGCTCACCATGGTCCATTTATTCCAACAACTCATACCACTCCATTTGGTATAGTTGTGTCACACCATCACCATTTCAGTTTCTTTTAACTCAAAAGCTTTTCCAAAACTTGCACATGGTCAAAGTAGGGCCTCCCAACTGTCCATATCCGAGGACTCGGCTATTCGAATAGTTTTAACCCTCTGCAGAGGTAGCACGCTTTTAGCCCACATCCATCCGACAGCTCATCGTGTCCGCCACGTCTCGCCATACAGGGTGTATGCGAAGTAAGCCGCCGACCATAGCCTGTCCTTTGCTCATGCTAGTATAGGATCCTACCGCTATGAAATTATCATCCTTTCCATCTACACCCAGTCCAGATTCCCCGTCGGGAAACCTAAGTGTGAGGACTCGTAGTTCTGCCCGGCGAGCGAACCCTTCAATCCCCCATCCTCAGATGCCAGGACCCAGGTCAGGGGGTAGGTCGCCATGACCATCCCCTCATGGAACGAGGTCATCCTCGTTGTTGAGGCATCCCATACTAATATGAGCAAGTTATATGACTACGCCCTTTTCCCATATGTGGGTAAATGTGGCCGCACAGGGTATCGGCTGGTTTGACGTAAGTACAAGGACACACTGTGCATTTTTCATAAACATCACCATTTTCCATTTCTCCACTTCAACACCGACATCTCGGTATTCCATAACCACACAAGTATTTCAAAGGAGTTTTGAGTAAAAAACATTTATTTTCCCATCCTATAATTTTATATCAACTATCTTATACTTCTACATAGGTGGCAAAATAGTTTTCATGTACTTGTAAAAAGGTTTTCAAAATCCTTGATACTTTTGAATAACTCATGTGACAAAATAGATGGATGTAAATGCAAGCTCAGTGAAGTAGCTTGCCTTGCTCGGCAAAGTTCTCGGGTTCTTGTGCTTGCTGATCAAGGTATTCCCCCTCCTCGTAGACTTCGGCAACGTTCTCGTCTAAACGTCAAACAAGCAATGCAAACAATTACTACACTACTCAAGCAGGCATCACAACATATCAATCATAAACATCACAAATAGTACTGCACACATCAACCATACAATTTGGTTTCAAAATAATTGAATTAAACATCATTTATTTATGTTCAAAATTATGGCAGAAACTTGTGGAACATGTTTAATTGCACAACTTGAGTTATGTTGGTCACAAAAATACAAACTAAATTTCTATGGAAAGCTACTGATGTGTAGAAGACAACACAATTTGATTTGGATCAATTGGAGTTACCAACTCCCTACACAATTGTTTGAATCCAGTAACTTAATAATCAAGTTTTAGCTACCAATTAATTTCTGTTGATCCTAAAATTAAATCCTCTTAGGAGTAACTAAACATGACTAAATGTGACTTAACAAAATTGGTCCTAATTCATTTGGGTTAATCATTAAGCATATTTAAATGTTTGAGTGCAGAAGGGTGTTTAAACTTCAACTTAATACTAAACAATTAATAGTGCACAATTAATTCTACCAAAATTTGGGAACATTAACACAAGGCAGTACTAAGCTAACAAAATTGGTTTGGAATTATTTGGACTAACAGAGTATCAGAAACAAACAAGTTTAGAATTTAAACCTTCTGTAGTGTTTTTAATAATACATTTTTATTCTTTATTTAAATGAAATAAGACCACTTGTGTTGGTTAAACATTTTCATAAGATTTCCAGAGCAATTGGATTTGATTCATTTGGATGCCTAGATCTCAAGTTATTGAATTTATAAAATGGTTCCAGTACTGATATTCTTCTGAAATTAAAATAGAAAATGTGTTCAGTGTGGATAATGTTTAAATGTATGACATGTGGGGCCCATGAGTCAGTGACTCAGTGCACGGGTGGAAAATTAATAAAATGCTGACGGGTGGGGCCAGCCCGTCAGCCGCTCATCTAAATGAAGCGTTACGCGGCCGTTGGATCTAGATCCAACGGCGCACGTTCAAAGGCCACGGCGGCGACCATAAAACGGCGGCGCCGCCGCGCCGGCGGCACGTGGTGGACGGTTCTCTCACCTAGGGGCTCGGGAAGGCTCGGGGACGGTGCAGGGCGACGGCGGAGGCTCGGGGAAGTTCGTGGTGCTACTGGAGCTTGCTGGGGCGGCGTGAATCGTCGACGGCGAGCCGCTGAACTTCCACGGCCACGGCAGCGGTCTCCGGCGATGTCCTGGCGGCGTCTCTGTGCACGAAACAGAGGGGCAAAGGGCTCGGGTGAGTGCGGGGAGTACGGGGATCAAGGTGGCGTGGTCAGTGGAGGAAGGGGAGCAGCAGCGCGGCGTAGCCGCGTCGTCGCCTAACTCGGGCAGTGGCGGAGCTCGAAGAAGCTCGGGGGCAGCTGGGGCTTCGCGACAGCGTCACCGCCCTCCTGCGGTGCACGAGAGGTGGGGGAGTGGGTGAGGGGCAGTGGAGTGGAGTAGGGAAGAGCTCGGGCACGGGTGGGGTATTTATGCACCCGCGGTGGCGCACGGTGGACTCGGAGCAGGGCGGTTCCAGGGGCGACGTGCGCTCGCCGTAGGGGCGGTGGAGGGGTGTGGCTACGTGCGGGGTGGCCAGGGAGCAGAGGGGTGGCGTGGCGAGGTGTGGAGCGAGCTCGAGAGTGGGACGGCCGGGGCGAGCTCTGTGAGAGCTTGGGCGGTGCACGGCGTGCTCCAACACGACGCACGCACGACGGGACAGGGTTGCCGCGGGCTTCGGTGTGGCGTGGGAGGGAGCAGAAGGGTGAGGGAGAGCGAGGGGGGCCAGGCACGGGCCAGCACGGCGATGCCACGCACGGCCACTTGCTCGACATGGCGCGGCCGCGCCGGCAGCGCTGTCCCCTGCGACGCTCCTTTGCGAAACCTGCCTCCCTTCTCCAATTTCTGGCGCGCAACAAGATCGGTGATGCACGGGAGAGGTTTTGGTTGACTCAAATTGACAGATAACGCACCCAATCGATCAATTTGATCTTCGATTTGGTGAATTGGGGAAGAACATGGGCAGTGCCCACATGGTGTTCGACAAAATTCCCCACCCAATTTTTAAATTTAATTTCTGAAATTTCTTTTCATAATTTGCTTCACATATTCAAATATGGTTTTGTGGTGCAGTGGTACATTTTATTTGACAAGTGTTGCACCACACTTTTTTGTAGTTTGAATTTAATAAGAAAGAGATAGAATTTCAAATTTAGATTTTTGGAATATATTTTGAGAGGGGAAAGTTATGGAATAAAAGTGAGAGTGATTAAATATCACTCCCCTGAATTTTATTTGAACACAAAATAATTCTCTCACTTCGAGAAATTTAGTGTGACACTTGTCACATGATTTTATGTGTGGTTCTTGTTGATTTTGTTTCTTTTCTTTTCTTCATGTTTTTCTTTAGAGCAAGCAACACATATTTAGCAAGAAAGAAACAACACAAGCAACAATATGAGATCAACACATATAATTAAGCAAAAGTTTTTGTTGGCTCTCATTTTTGGAATCATAATACTGATTAATATTTTTGGGATGTTACAATCCTTCCCCCCTTAGAATAAATCTCGTCCCGAGATTTGCTAAGCCTGGGTACTAAAGAGGTCTGGAAATTCGCTTCGAAGATAATCTTCGCGTTCCCAAGTTGCTTCTTCTTCAGAGTGGTTAGTCCACTGGACTTTGTAAAACTTGATCGCACGTCTTCGGGTAACACGAGCATCTTCTTCGAGAATTTTGAGGGGTCTCTCACGATAAGTCAGGTCTTGGTTCAGGTCGATGGAGAGGTGGTCGATGTTTTTGAAAACATCAGGCTGGTCAGGAACTTCGAGACACTTCCGGAGCAAGGAAATGTGGAAGACATCATGATAATCTCCTAACTCTTGGGGTAACTCTAGCTAATAGGATACTTCTCCTCGACGAGCAATGACCTTGAAGGGTCCAATATACCTTGGCGCTAACTTTCCTTTGACATGGAAACGCTGCATTCCCTTGAGGGGTGTCACTTGGAGATAAACATAATCTCCGACACTGAAAGTGAGATCACGGCGCTTGGTGTCAGCGTAACTCTTCTGACGGGACTGGGCAGTTTTAAGGCGTTCACGAATAAGTTGAACTTGCTCTTCAGCTTCACGGAGAGTATCTGGTCCGAACAATTTGCTTTCTCCGGTATCGGACCAATTCAGGGGTGTACGACACTTCTTGCCGTAAAGGGCTTCAAAAGGGGCCATTTGCAGACTGGACTGATAACTCTTGTTGTACGAGAACTCTGCCAACGGAAGACAATCTTCCCACTTGGAACCATAGGATAGAACACATGCGCGAAGCATGTCCTCCAATATCTGGTTCACTCGCTCAGTTTGGCCATCGGTCTGGGGATGATAAGCTGTGCTAAATGCTAACTTGGTTCCGAGGGCTTCATGAAGGGATTTCCAGAATCTTGAGGTGAATTGCGTGCCTCTATCAGATACAATCTTCTTAGGCACACCATGCAGGCTCACTATTCTGGAAATATACAAGTCGGCCAATTGATGTCCCCGATAAGTGGTGTTGACAGGAATGAAATGGGCAACCTTGGTCAGTCGATCAACGATGACCCAGATTGAATCATGGCCTCGGTTGGATCTGGGAAGTCCGGTAATAAAATCCATTCCAATCTCATCCCACTTCCACTCGGGAATTTTCAAAGGTTGAAGCAATCCAGCGGGCCGCTGATGTTCAGCCTTGACTCGCTGACAGATATCACACTTGGCTACGAAAGAACCAATCTCTCGCTTCATTCCATGCCACCAAAATCTTTCTCGAAGGTCTTGGTACATTTTGGTTCCGCGGGGTGGATTGAATAAGGGGTCTCGTGGGCCTCCTTCAGGATTAACTCCTTAAGTTCTGTGACATTGGGCACACAGATGCGGTCATTGAATTTCAGCACTCCTTCAGCATCTTCGGTAAAACCGGGTGCTTTGCCGAGGGAAATTTTCTTCTTGATTCCTTCAATGCTTTCATGATCCTTTTGGGCTTCTTTGATTTGATCCATCAGGGTTGGGGTTAACTCTAAATTGGCGAGATAACCATGGCTAACAAGTTCTTGTCCAAAGTCTTCGAACTCTTTGAACAGGGCTGGCTGTTCGGCTTGGATCAGGGCATTCAGGGTGCAAGGTTTGCGACTAAGGGCATCGGCAACTACATTAGCCTTTCCAGGGTGATAATGGATTCCAATATCATAATCCTTGATTAATTCCATCCATCTCCTCTGTCGCAGGTTCAGATCTTTCTGGGTGAAAATATACTTCAAGCTTTTGTGATCTGTATAGACCTCGGAGCGATGTCCCGCAAGATAGGGACGCCACGTTTTGAGAGCAAGAACAACAGCAGCTAACTCCAATTCATGGGTTGGGTAATTCTCTTCATGCGGTCGCAACTGCCGGGACAGGTACGACACAACTTTGCCTTCTTGCATCAGAACGCAACCAAGTCCGAGGCGTGATGCATCGCAATACACGTCGAAACTCTGGGTGACGTCTGGCATAATCAAAATTGGGGCTGAGGTTAGTCTCTTCTTTAGTTCTTGGAAACTATCCTCACATTTCTGAGTCCATTCAAACTTCTTGTCCTTCTTCAACAGTTGGGTCATGGGTTTGGCTATACTGGAAAATCCTTCAACGAACTTGCGGTAATAACCGGCAAGTCCGAGAAAGCTTCGGATTTCAGTCACATTGGTTGGGGATAACCAGTCAACAATGGCTTGGATCTTCTCAGGGTCGACAGAAATTCCTCCGGCAGATACAACATGTCCGAGAAATGCAACTTTACTGAGCCAAAACTCACACTTGCTAAGCTTGGCATACAGCTGGTGCTCTCGGAGGGTCTCCAAAACTAGACGCAGGTGTTCAGCATGCTCTTCTTCGGTCTTCGAATAAATAAGGATGTCATCAAGGAAAACTACCACGAACTTGTCGAGGTACTCCATGAAAATCTTGTTCATGAGATTCATGAAATAGGCTGGGGCATTGGTCAGACCAAAGGACATCACGGTGTATTCAAATAAACCGTAACGGTGGTGAAGGCGGTCTTGGGAATATCTTTCTCTCGGATCTTCAACTGATGGTAACCTGTCCGAAGATCGATCTTGGAAAAGACTCGGGCTCCGTTCATTTGATCGAACAGATCCTCGATCTTGGGAAGAGGGTACTTATTTTTAATGGTCACGTCATTCAGCTTGCGATAATCCACACACAGGCATGTGGTACCGTCTCTCTTGTCCACAAAAATAATGGGCGATCCCCATGGTGAAGCGCTTGGGCGAACAAGACCTTTGCTGAGTATATCAGCCAACTGCTTCTTCAATTCAACTAGTTCTTCCGGATTCATCCGATAAGGCCTTTGGGATATGGGGGATGTTCCTGGGATAAGCTCAATTATGAACTCAATATCCCGGTCTGGCGGCATACCAGGCAATTCTTCTGGGAAAACATCCTTGAACAGGTGAACAACACGGATCTCATCTAGGGCGGGTCGAGCTATGCTCTCATGGCATCCGAGTCTGGTCTGGCTGGTCTCAGATGCATACTCCACTTCAACTCCATCATCAGAAGTGAGGGAAACAGCTCTTCGGCACAGTCAATATGACCGTGATACTTGGCTAACCAATCCATTCCAAGAATAACGTCATGCCTTGGTTTCCTAAGATAATTAGGTCGGCTGCAAACCTTTCTCCTCCAATTTCTATGGGGGTTTTGGAACACATCTGGTTGGTTTTGGCTAACAGTCCTGGGGTTTGTACCAACATAGGTTTGGGTAAAAGACTACCGACTAAACCTCCCTTAGAAGCAAACTCTTCGGTAATAAACGAATGAGTGGCACCAGAATCAAACAGAACAGTTGCAGGTACTGAGTTGACAAGGAAAGTACCCAGCACAACATCTGGCGCTTCTTCAGCCTCTTCAGCATTGATGTGGTGCAGACGGCCTCTGACAACAGCAGCATTCCTGCGGGGTGCGGCATTCTTGGCATTACCATTTCCATTGCGGCCTTGACCATTGTTCGGTGCATTGGGGCGTTGGACAGGCTTCTTGGGATTGGGGCATTCTCTGGAGTAGTGACCTTTGTTGCCACATTCAAAGCAGACAGCATTGGCATTGGGGTTGAAGTTGTTGAAGTTTCCTCTGGACGGTTATTGTCATTGGGGCGGTTGAAGTTGTTTGGGCGGTTAGGGAAATTGGGGCGTGGAGCTTGGGGTGGACGATAAGCAGGCCTGGGGTTCTGCTGAAAGATACGAGGTTTCTGGCTGCTCGAACCTTCCTGAGCATTCATCCTCCTCTTGCGACCTTCATACATAGACTTGCGCTTGGTCTCCAGTTGGATGGCTTTGTCCACAAGTGACTCCAGATCACGGAAGTCATGGATAACCAGAGCGCACTGCAGTTCATCATGAAGTCCACTCATGAAACGCTCCATCTTCTTCTCTTCTTTGTCGGTGTCATCAGGAGCATACCGAGATTGTCGGAGAATGACTCCCGCGAAACAGGGGCAGTCACACTCGCGAAGAGAGTTCGTGTAAGGGGCTGAACACGACGTCAATCAACCCTCATCCGGCGCGGCGACGCTGCTCGTCGTGCCTGAGGAGGGACATCACGGCAGAGAGAGACACGGCGCGTACCCAGGTTCACGGCCCTCTTGTGGAGGTAAAACCGCTACGTCCTGCCTGTCTGTATTGCTGCTTGTAGAGGTTACAGTACAGCGTGCTTGCCGAGGGCACAGTTGTGGCAATGGCGCGTACAAGGGGAGGGAAACTACTGTCTTCTTCTCCCTTGCGCGCAAGTAGCTAGACTAGGAGTAAAATGTGTTCGATCCCCCTTAGGGTGGTGCACCAGCTCCTTTTATAGGGCCCCGGGCCTCCTCCCTGTCCTTGTGCAGCGGAGGGGTACCACATGGCGACAACGGTCGGGAGCACGGTGCACCGCTGCTTGGGCGTCCATGAGCGCGGTCCATGGGCACAAAAGCTGAGGCCGCAGCAGAGAGGCCGCCGTCCATCCAGGACGGCCAGCTGCTGCCGCAGAGGAGCGGGGGAAGTCCCCACGGTGACGTCGCGTTTGGCGCGTAGCGCCGGCCTGCTCCCTTATCACCAAAGAGGAAAGCTTGGTGGTCTGCGCCGTTGCCCCTGCTTTGTTGACTCCTTTATCACCAAAGTGGGACTGTAGCTCCGTCGTCACCCTGCGCAGAGGCGCGGTCACTCTGCGGCCGCTGCGGAAGCCATGTGCGCTCCGCAGAGCTTGCTTTACAGTGAAGGAACCCTCGCGTGGGCGGGAACGCCCTGTGGAGGATTCTGCGTTGACTTCCCTTCAGGGAAAGCTTCCTTGGAGAGAGGGCAGCGGAGTAGAGGCTCCACAGGCCCTAGCTGCCTCCTCAGGCCTCCGCGAGGCGATTCTGCCCCGCGGGCTCCCCAGGCTTGCAGACCTGGTCCTTAGCGAGATTCACTCGCCGAGTGTTGAGGGTTATAGAGGCCTGGCCCAGTACACCCTGGTTCTTACTGGGCTGACAGTAGCCCCCGGGCCCATGACGGGCACGACGCGGTCCAGGGGGCGCAGGCGAAGCGTCATGGGCCCAAAGTGTCCGGCCGGCCCGAGACACGTGGCGAGCGGTTGGTGCGTCTCGGCTTCTCCGGAGGAGGTGGGCGTCGTGGTGGGACCCACGACGCCTCGGAAACCGCTCTGAGGTGATATAAAGGCTGCCGCGGCTGTGCCGGCAGCAGTTCCGCCGCATTTACGCCCTTTCCTTCTTGCATACACCTCCGGTGCTCCACTACTCCGGCGATTTCCGTTCTTCTCCGAGCTCTTCCGCCGCCCTTCCTTCGCGAGCCATGGGCCCCAAGAAAGGCAAGGCGGCGATGGTGGAGGCCTCCGCTGAAGCGCAGCGGGAGGAGGAGCTTGCGCCGGCTCTCATCGGCACTCGCGTCTCCACAGCGGAGGCGCTGGATAGGCTGAAGGTCCTCGTCGCCGGGAGGAATAATGAGCATGGCGCCAGCGGCGTCAAGGCGGCGCGCTTCGGCAAGCTGGCGGCGGGGTGGTACCCCATTTTCGTCCACACGCTGTTCGCCGGCTTGGTGCCGCCGTTCTCTCCCTTCCTTGCGGAGGTGCTGGCTTTCTATCAGATCCAGCTCCTGCACCTCCACCCGAACTCCATCCTGATTCTCGCCATCTTCGCCTATCTCTGCGAGGCGTATCTGGGAGTGATGCCCTCCGTGGCCTTCTTCCGGAGCTTCTACGCGCTCCGCAACACGGCGCCCGGCGAGCGGTCTGGGTGCGTGTCTTTCCGCATCGCAGACGGGATGGGCGCCGTCTACATCCCCATGTCGTGGGATGGCGACAAGGCCGTTACGAGGGTGACGAAGAAGGTGGAGGACTTCCGCCAGAAGTGGGTCCTCGTCGACGCCAAGGAGCGGAATGCCTTCTTCGATGAGCCTGAGGCGCCGCCGCTGAAGAACTCAAATTGGTCCAGCGAGAAGCTCCAGCACCAGAAGATTGCCCACTTGGTCTCGCGCATGAAGCTCGTCCGCGAGGCTGGCCTCACGGGGCAGATGGTCGCTGAGGACTTCGTGAGGCGGCGCATCGCTCCCCTCCAGGCGCACACGAAGCCGGTGTGGATGTACTCCGGCCCGGCAGATCCAATGCGCTTGCACCTCAGCGCCCACGCGCCAGACGACGTCGCCTCCATCTTAGGCACGCTCTTCATCGCCCCGGAGATCCCTGTTCCGGGCACTGAGCACCTGAGGCCCCTCCACCAGCTCACTCCAAAGAAGCGCCTCGCAGTTCTGGAGATGATGCCGACGTTCACGCCAGAGGGCTTGGAGGGAGAAGAGGCGAAGGGGGCTGCGGCGCCTGTGGTGGAGGAAGACTTGTTTGGCGAGTCCTCTGCTGCTTCAGACGCCGAAGCTGACGCCGCCGCCGGAGGAGTCAACCCCTCGTTAGGGGAGGCGAGCTCTTCAAAGCAGGCGGCCCCTGAGGAGGAGATCCTGGAGGTATCGTCCGATGTGGACGAGGATTTTGTGGTGGCCCCGTCACGACGGGCCACAGAAGAAGAAGACGAAGACGGGACGATAGCGGCCCGGAGGCCGCGGCAAAGCGGTGCGAGCCCCGCACCAAGGCCATCCACGACCGGGCCGCCAGAAGCCTGGAGAGCACTCCTCTCAAGAGGAAAGCTGGGCGGCCCCTGAGGAGCCCAGCGCTGGAGCCTCAACAGGCCTGCGGCGCTCGCCAACAAGGTGTGGGTGGACACCCGCGCCAAGTCATCTGGGTGAGTACTGCTTCTTCTTGACTCGTTCTTGCTTATCGAGAGTTCTTGCCTTTCTCGAGGATCTCACTGTCTTGATTATCAGGGGTCTGGTTCATGCGAAGCGCGCCGACTCCGCAAGGCTGCGGACGTGCGGCGCGACGCTACGACCGTTGTTGAGGGGCCTACAGCGCCCCTTGGAGAGGAGACTGAGGAGCCCGTGGTGACAGTCACCACGGGCCCGGCTGTTGACGAGGCCATGAGGCCTGTGGGGAGACGCCCCTTGAAGAAGCAACTGCCTCGCCACCTCCTGCCGAGAGTCAGTTTGAGGAGGCGGCGAAGACTCCGTCGCCGCCGCGCCCTGATGCTCCACTGGAGCCCCCAGAGACACCCGCCGTGGAGACGGCGGGGACCAGCACACAGGCGCCGGGAGGCGCCGACGTCGAGATGGAGGAGGGAACTCCTCCGCCGCCCCCTCCAAATTCCGAGCCTGAGGGGGAGGCCACTTCTTCTGAGGCCGCAGCAGGCGAGGCTGCGGTTGAGCCTCTGGTGGCTAGGCCTCCCTCGCCAGCCCCCGCGGCCCACGAGGAGGTCGTCGTGGAGAACAACGACGCACAAGACGGTGGGGGCCCGCTCCTGTGGCCCCGTGCTGACCCTGGTCCAAGCACTGTGCTTTCTGCACCAGAGGCTGGCGCTGGGGGGAGGACGTTGCGCCACGTGAGGGCTCTTGGGCCTTGGTCTTGAGCGACCGGAGCCGGAGCGGCGCGAGCCGCCAAGCTGCCCTCCGTTTGGTGAGGGGCACCCTAGACGGGCTAGAGACCCAACTTGCCCTTGAGGAGGCGGAGCTTGGCAGGAGGTACGACGCCCTTGCTGCTGACTGGGCCCGCTTCTTCGAAGTCAGGCGGCGGAGTGGCCCTGACGACCAAGCTCTTCAGGCGCAGCGCGACGAGGCGACGCGGCAGGCCCAGGAGATCCGCGAGAACGCGGAGCGCGAGGCGCAAGAGGCCTTGGCGCCGGTCCAGGCGGAGCGCAAGGCGGCTGCAGAGGATCGGGAGGCGGCTGTGGCGGAGCGCCAGGCTGCAGCCTCCGACCGAGCGGCTATCGAGACCTCCCTCGCCGACCAGCGCAAGGAGCTGGCCAGCCGCGAGGAGAAGATAATTTCTGAAGCTGAGGTGGTGAGGAAGTCTCTGGAGCAGCATCGTCTGTCGCTGGAGGCTCGCGAGCAGGCCATGACGACACGCGAAGCTGAGGTGCTCAAGCGTGAGGAGAAACTGGAGCAGGCGGAAACTGACATGAACAGAGAGCGTGAGGCCTTGGAGTCCCGCGAGAGCAGCTTGGCTGAGGCCATGGGCAAGCACGACAAGGAGGTGGAGCGGCACCGGGAGCTTGTGGAGAAGGCCAACCAAAAGCTTGCCGAGAAGAAAAAGGAGGCAGAGGCGGAGGCCCTCACCAAGCAAAAAGAGTACCGCACTGCTGTCACACAGGCCGTCTCCCGGGAGTATGCTGGGAAGTTCAAGAAGCAGGAGGACGGCTTCCAGAAAAAGCGCAGAGAGCTCGGCAAGCGCATTCGCCAGCTGGAGGAGTGGAACGCCAACTTGAAATCCTCGCTGAAGCGCGCCAAGGACGCTAATCTCCGCACGGAGCAGGCCCTCGAGCGCTCGGAGCAGGACCTCACAGCCCTGATGGCAGACATGCAGGAGCTGAATGCGCAGGTGGCCCCTGTTGTGGAGAGGGTCGAGGAGGCTGAGCAGAGCGCGGTGGCGGCACGGGTCTTGACGCAGCAGCGGGAGCGTATGTTCCGATCTTTGGTGACGCGCGGGAACGCTCTTGCTGCGAAGCTGGGGGTGGATGCTCCTGCCGTCCCCGTCCACGGGAACGCCGACGTTGCCACGTATCTGACCTACTTCGACCAGCTCTTCTCCGTCCTTGAGGGCCCTGTGGCGGAACTCGACGATGTTGTCGACGAGGAGTGCCGCAAGCTCCTGCTGGTGGCGGTCGAGCGCGTCTTCGTCAACCTCAAGCGCCTATATCCATGCTTCGACTTCGAGTCCGTGACCGAGCCCATGGGGATGCTCAGACCGAGACGCGCCTCTTCAACTCGCTGCGGGAGGAGATCAACGACTATGTCAACCGCTTCAAGAGGGTCGCTGAAGAGCCGGCCTCTGGCGAGGAGGAAGACGTCGAGGAGGAAGGCGCGGAGGAAGGTGACGCTGAGGAGGATGAGGCCGCCAAGACTTCTGCTTAAGCTGCTCCTGCCACAAGTCGCGCCTGAGGCGCAAGTTATCTTTGTTTAAAGACTTTGTTTCATTTGTGATGGTCTGTAAAACACTTTATTGTGCTGCAATGTGCGTGTGCCCCTCGACGGGCATTTTATCCCTATTCCATGCCTTTTTCGCTTTACGTCGTCAGGACCCGTCTCTTAGCGCTATGACTCCGCCACTACGGTATGCCAGAGCAATGACTCAGCAAGGCCGGGGGGTGTTTAAGGCTTAGAGAGGTAAGAGCTCTCGAGTCGCGATGCTCGAGGGCTCCCCTTTGACGCTCAAGCAGTCCATGAAATGCGAAGGAGAAAATACCCGCCCGAGGGACGGAAGTTGCTCGTGAGAGGAAAAACACAACGCCTGAGGTGTAAGCGCAGGACTTAGCTTAGCGAGGTTCTGCCCTCGTGGAGGGCGTTGATTTCCCTGAAGATGTGCTTCCCTCTTTGGGTCTGGAGCGTGACTCCACGAGCCTTGGGGGGACTCTTGTTCCCTGTGTAGGTTAGAGGTGGAACCAAAGCAAACATGGTAGAGAAACTCATGCGCGCTTATAGGTTTCCTCATGGGTGCCTCGCGAGGAGAGTAAGTACCAAAGGTCCTTAGGTGAGGTGGCAGGTTTGGGAGCAAGCCCCTGGGCCAGAGCTCTTTGGTGAGGTAACAGGCGTGAGAGCGTGCTCACGTGTTAGAGCTCGGATCCTTTTGGGTTTTGCGGTGCTGCTGGGATGCTCCCGAGGCACAGTCACCGTACTCAGCCCCCGCTCGCGAGGTGCGCAAGGGGAAAGATATGAGCGCGAATGAAAACACAGAGTAACGAGAACTAAAACTCACCCCCAAAATATTACATAGCGGCGCCGCAGCGCAATGTTTCACTAGGAAACGAATTGGTTCGTTACACTTGGGCTTGCCAAGATAAAGTTTCCATGTCGAGGCATGGGGACCACATTCAGTGGCTGAGACTCTTCACGGCCTGCGGCGGCACGTTACAGGAAGAGCTCAGAGGGACTGGCCCTCAGAGAGAGAAGCTTTTGTGAAGCTTGGAGGTGAAGCTGTGCGCTTTCCTCTAGAGACAAAAAATGCCTGGTGTGATAGAGATCACGGGTAGAACTTGCGTAGATGCGCGATGTTCCAAGGGTTCTTGACCGGGATGCCGTCCTCCGTCTCGAGGCGCACCGCACCAGGTCTGGCGACATGCGCGACCCTGTAGGGGCCTTCCCACATGGGCGAGAGCTTGTGGAGACCTTCCCTGGAGAGGATCCTCCTGAGGACAAGGTCGCCTGTCTCGAGAGTGCGCGGACGTATGTGGCGGCTGTGGTAGCGTCGCAGGTCTTGCTGGTATTTTGCCGCTCTGAGGGCGGCTCGGCGGCGCAACCCGTCGAGGAACAGCAGGTCGTCGTTGTGGAGGTCTTCTTGATTGTCCTCATTGAAGGCAAGGACCCTTGCGGACCCGTGCTTGATCTCTGTGGGGAGGACTGCTTCGGCTCCATACACCAGGGCGAATGGCGTCTCACCAGTGGGCTTTGTAGGGTTCGTGCGGATGGACCAGAGCACGGAGGGGAGCTCATCGATCCAGCCCTTGCCGTAGCCCTTGAGGCGGTTGAAACTTCTCGTCTTGAGGCCCTTGAGGACCTCAGCATTTGCTCGCTCGGCTTGACCATTGCTCTGTGGGTGAGCTACCGAGGCGAAACAGAGCTTGGTGCCGAGGCTCTCGCAGTAAGCCCTGAAGATGCCGCTGGTGAACTGTGAGCCATTGTCGGTGATGATGCGGTTTGGCACACCAAAGCGGCAGACCAGGCCTCTGATGAACTTCACGGCTGCCCTGGCAGGGATGGTGCGCACCGCTTCAACCTCTGCCCATTTGGTGAACTTGTCAACAGCCACGAAGAGGAAACGGTAGCCCCCTTGCGATCTCGGGAAGGGTCCCAAGATGTCCAGCCCCCAGACCGCGAACGGCCAGGAGAGCGGGATGGTCTGGAGTCCCAGTGCAGGCTGATGGACTTGCTTGGCGTGGAACTGGCATGCATCGCAAGACTGAACGATGGTGACGGCATCTTGAAGCACTTGAGGCCAGTAGAAACCGCTCCTGAAGACCTTGCCGGCGAGGGTGCGCGCGCAGGAATGGTGGCCGCACTCTCCACTGTGTATGTCCCTGAGGAGCATGCGTCCTTCCTCAGGAGGCACACACTTGAGGGCAATGCCATTTGGGCGCTTGCGGTATAGGTCTCCCTCAGGATGTAATAGGATTTCGCTTGTCGAGCGACTCGTTCTGCCTCTGCGTCTTCCTCGGGAAGGACTCCTTTTAGCAAGTAGTCCTTGAGCTCGTCAACCCAGCCTGTTTCTTGGTGCACCATGGTTAGCATCAGACGCTCCCCTGAGGATGGGCCACAGTTGGGTGCGCCACCTGTGGGAGGTGGTGGGAGTACTTCGTCTGTGCTTGTAGCTGGTGCTTGCAGCGGCTGCTTTATGGATGCCTTGGAGAGCCTCTCTTCAAAGACACCTGCGGGCTGGGCCTCCCTTCGCGATGCGCGCTTGGCGATGTCATCTGCTTCCTGGTTCTCCTTGCGCGGGATGTGCATGAGCTCCATGCCCCTGAAGTGCTTCTCGAGCTTGCGGACCTCTTCAAGGTAGGCAGCCATATGGCTGTCTTTAGGGGTGTAGCTCTTGTTGGAGAAGTTGACCAGGAGCTGGGAGTCGCCTTTGATGAGTAGGTGCTTGACACCGAGGGCAATGGCAGCTCTGAGCCCGGCGAGGAGGCCTTCATATTCAGCGATGTTGTTGGAGATCTTGTCCATCGTGAAGCACAACTGGACGGCATAGTGGAGCTTGTCGCCTTTAGGCGAGGTCAGGACAACGCCAGCGCCTCCGTTGCGGCAGGAGAAAGCTCCATCGAAGTGCATGGTCCAGTGGCTTGGCGTCGTATCTCCAGGCGGTATAGTTTCTGCTTCAGGAGGCTCTTCAGGAGTTGGGTCTGTCCATTCGGCGACAAAGTCTGCCAGTGCTCTTCCTTTGATGACCCTTGTGGTGTCAAAACGCAAGTTGAAAGGCTGCAGCTCGATGTTCCACCCTGCTACGCGATCAGTGGCGTTGGGGTTGCGCAGGATTTGCTCCAGAGGGAATGATGTGACCACCGTGACAGGGTGGCCCTGGAAGTAGTGGCGCAGCTTTCTGGAGGCGATGAGCAGGGCGAGAAGGAGCTTCTGCTGCGTAGGGTACCGCTCGCGAGCATCTCTTAGCACAGTACTGACATAGTAGACTGGATGCTCGACAAGGGTTGTGGAGGGTGACGCAGCGTTGGCTCCCTCGAGGGACTCCTCAGGCCCTTTGGCGAGGTTTCCTTGTGGAGGAGTCTCAGCAGGGGTGCCTGAAGTAGGCTCGACAGCTGGCTGTGGGTCTGGCTCTGGGCCTGGAGGGACTTTTTCCTTGTCGGGAGGCTCTGGACTTGGAGTGGCTGCACTTTTCTTGGGGAGGACTGGCTCTTCTCTTTCGACCACCAGGACGGCGCTTGCGGTTTGTGGAGTGGCTGCAAGGTACAGCTTTAGATGCTCGCCCGTCCTGGGGGCTACCATAACTGGTGCGCTAGCCAAGTACTTCTTCAAGTCCTCAAATGCCTTGTCTGCCTCTGGAGTCCACTTGAAGGTGCCGGACTTCTTCATGATCTTGAAAAATGGCAGGGCCCTCTCGCCAAACTTGGAGATGAAGCGGCCCAAGCTGGCCATGCACCCAGCTAGGCGCTGCATGTCCTTGAGGCGGCGGGTGGCTGCATTTCTTCTATGGCCTTGATCTTGTCAGGGTTTGCTTCTATGCCGCGATGGGACACGAGGAACCCGAGGAGTTTGCCTGAAGGTACCCCGAAGACGCACTTGGCGGGGTTTAGCTTGATGTTCACCTTGCGCAGGCTGGCGAAGGTCTCCTCGAGGTCCTTCAAGAGAGTGTCTCCCTCGCGAGACTTGACTACGATGTCGTCAACATATGCCTCTGCATTTCTTCCCATCTGAGCCCCCAGGGCGATCCTCATGAGCCTCTGGAAGGTGGCGCCGGCGTTCTTCAACCCGAAGGGCATGCAAGTGTAGCAATACACGCCACAGGGGGTGAGGAACGCTGTTTTCTCCTCGTCCTCTTTAGCCATTTTGATCTGGTGGTAGCCTGAGAAGGCGTCCAGAAAACAGAGGAGATCACAGCCGGCTGTGGAGTCCACGATCTGATCAATCCTTGGCATGGGGTATGGGTCCTTGGGGCAGGCTTTATTTACATCAGTGTAATCGATGCAGAGCCGGCCTCCCCCATTGGGTTTTGGGACAACCACGCCATTAGAGACCCAGGTGGGGTGGGCAACTTCTCGAATAATGTCTGCTGCTTTTAGCTTTTCTACTTCTTTGATGATGAAGGCTTGCTTCTCAGGGGCTTGTTTCCGTGCCTTCTGCTTGACGGGGCGTGCGTTTGGACACACAGCTAAGTGGTGCTCGATCACCTCCCTTGGTACGCCGGACATTTCTGACGGAGTCCATGCGAACATGTCAGAATTTGCCCGAAGGAAGGCGACGAGCGCGCTTTCCTATTTGGGAGGTAAGCCAGCGCCTATGGTGACGCTAGCCCCCGAGCCCTCAGCCCCCGAATCGCTGGTGCTCAGCGACACCTTCTTTGTAGCAGCCTGCTCCTGAGAGAACAGCTGCTTCTTCTTCTTGGGCCTCGCGAGGGGCTCCAGGTCTTCGTCAGCAGGGAACGCCATGGCAGCAGCTTTGTAGGCGAGCTCGACAGCGCGTGTAGCGTCCTGTACGTGACCATGGATGGTGATGGTGCCGCCGCTGCCAGGGATCTTGACCATGTTGTAGGCGTGATGCGTGACGGCCATGAACTTCGCGAGGGCGGGGTAGCCGAGGATGGCGTTGTAGGGCAGGCCAATGTGCGCAACGTCGAAGTCGATGAGCTCGGTGCGATAGTTTTGCTGCGTGCCAAAGGTGACTGCAAGCCTCACTTGCCCCAGAGGCGAGATTGAGCCGCTGGTGACCCCTGTGAAGGGCCTGGAGGGCATAAGCCACTCGTAGGGCACTTGAAGCGTCTCAAAGGTCTCGACAGAGATGACGTTCAGGCCTGCACCCCCATCAATGAGCGTTTTGCCGACGGCGATATTGTTGATGGTGGGGGTGCACACCAGCGGGAGGGTGCCTACAGTCTTGGTGGACTTGGGGTGGTCCTTGGCGTCGAAGGCGATGGTGTACTGAGACCACTTGAGGGGACGCGATGTCTCCACCCCGGGCAGCGCTGCGTTGAGCTCGCGGGCGAACTGCTTGAACTGATTGTTGGACTTGGGCGCCTGAGCCCCGCCGAGGATGCACGCCATGGCGCCTCTAGGGGCCTGGTAGCCCCCAGGCTCCTCGTCAGGGAGATTGTTGTTCTTCTCAGCGGCGTTGGCCTGAGTCCCTTGAGGCTTCTGGTAGCCACCTTTGCGTCCGCCCTTGCGGTAGTTACGGCCTCTGCCGCGACCACCGCTGCCTTCTTCCTGCTCGCGCTTCTTGCTCAGTTGCTTGAGGTCGTAACAGTTCTCTGTCGCGTGGCCGCGCCTGTTGTGGTAGATGCAGAAGGGACGGTTGTCGATCTTCTTCTCGCCATCCTCTGCAGAGTCCTCTCGAGCGTGCTTAGCGCCGGGCTCAGCAGCCAGCACAGCAGTAGGCTTGCGCTTGGTCTCGTCACGCTTCTTGTGGGCCTTGGATCCCTCTGGGGGTCATCTGCAGAGGCCACCTTGGTGAAGAGGAGACCCTCTTCAGCCTTGGCACACTTGTCTGCGATGTCGAAGAGCTTCACGACAGAGGAGAGGGTATCGTGAATGCCGAGCTTCTCAAGCATCCTGCGGTTGGTGACGCCCTCTCTGAAGGCAGCAATGACGTGCGAGTCAGGGATGTTGGGGATTTTGTTGCGGACTTGGCTGAAGCGCTGGATGTACTTGCGGAGAGTCTCGCCAGACTTCTGGCGTACGGCGCGCAGGTCGTTGTAGGTGAGGGCGCGCTCGTACGTGCCCTTGAAGTTCGCAACGAACTGCTTGCAGAGGTCCTCCCAGGAGTCGATGGAGTCCTCAGGGAGGTTCAGGAGCCACGACAGGGCAGAGTCCCTGAGGGCGTGCGAGAACCAGTTCGCCATGACCTTGTCGTCTCCTCCCGCAGCTGGATGGAGGTGGTGTAGAGCTGCAGGAACTCGATGGGGTTGTTCGTGCCATCGTAGCCCTTGGGGAGGTCTGGCCTGAACTTCTGCGGCCAGACGACGCGGCGCAGGTTGCGGGTGAAGGCCGTGCAGCCAGTGGCGTACGTGGCCACACCGCCCTGGAGAGCTCTGCGGTTTTGGCGCCCGGCCTGGCCAATTTCCTCGACGATGCGCTTCTGGAGGTCCCGCTGGCGCTCCATCTCCACCCGCGCGTCCGGCGGCGTCCGCTGCACGATTTGACAATCATGCGGCGAGGACGCGTGAGAGGCGGCTTTGTTTGCCGCAGCCGGAGGTGGTCCTGGCGGAGGCGGAGGCGGAGGCGCTCCATGCGCGGCGGTGCCTGCGCGCCCGGAGTTGTGGTGCACCAGGGAGCGCGAAGGTGCTGGAACCGCGCGCGGCGCAGCCGCGATGTCGACGAGGTGCTGGAGACGGCCAAGCCAGTTGTCGTGCGCCTCGGCGGTGGGGCGGTAGCGGAAGAGCTCTGCTGCCATGAGCAGCGCAGTGTTTGGGCTGGGCGCCGGGCGTCCAAGCGTGGACGCGCTTTGGCGCCGAGATGGATGCGAGGACTCAGCGTCCTCGCTGTGCTCGTGGTCGACGTCTTCGTCGTAGCGGTCGTCCTCATCCTCGGGGTGCTCCACGCGTGGCTCCGCAGTAGTGCGCCCCGAAGCGCGGTTGGTGCGCGGACGGCCGCGTGGCCTGGCGGCGTGGACGACGGGCTCGGTCTCAGCTCGGCCTGACGCGCGCCGGTTGGCGCGAGCAGCGCGAGTGTCCGCCATGGCGTTGAGGTCGATGGAGGTTGAATGCGCGCCTCAGCCCCCTACCTGGCGCGCCAATTGTCGGAGAATGACTCCCACGAAACAGGGGCAGTCACACTCGCGAAGAGAGTTCGTGTAAGGGGCTGAACACGACGTCAATCAACCCTCATCCGGCGCGGCGACGCTGCTCGTCGTGCCTGAGGAGGGACATCACGGCAGAGAGAGACACGGCGCGTACCCAGGTTCACGGCCCTCTTGTGGAGGTAAAACCGCTACGTCCTGCCTGTCTGTATTGCTGCTTGTAGAGGTTACAGTACAGCGTGCTTGCCGAGGGCACAGTTGTGGCAATGGCGCGTACAAGGGGAGGGAAACTACTGTCTTCTTCTCCCTTGCGCGCAAGTAGCTAGACTAGGAGTAAAATGTGTTCGATCCCCCTTAGGGTGGTGCACCAGCTCCTTTTATAGGGCCCCGGGCCTCCTCCCTGTCCTTGTGCAGCGGAGGGGCTACCACATGGCGACAACGGTCGGGAGCACGGTGCACCGCTGCTTGGGCGTCCATGAGCGCGGTCCATGGGCACAAAAGCTGAGGCCGCAGCAGAGAGGCCGCCGTCCATCCAGGACGGCCAGCTGCTGCCGCAGAGGAGCGGGGAAGTCCCCACGGTGACGTCGCGTTTGGCGCGTAGCGCCGGCCTGCTCCCTTATCACCAAAGAGGAAAGCTTGGTGGTCTGCGCCGTTGCCCCTGCTTTGTTGACTCCTTTATCACCAAAGTGGGACTGTAGCTCCGTCGTCACCCTGCGCAGAGGCGCGGTCACTCTGCGGCCGCTGCGGAAGCCATGTGCGCTCCGCAGAGCTTGCTTTACAGTGAAGGAACCCTCGCGTGGGCGGGAACGCCCTGTGGAGGATTCTGCGTTGACTTCCCTTCAGGGAAAGCTTCCTTGGAGAGGGCAGCGGAGTAGAGGCTCCACAGGCCCTAGCTGCCTCCTCAGGCCTCCGCGAGGCGATTCTGCCCCGCGGGCTCCCCAGGCTTGCAGACCTGGTCCTTAGCGAGATTCACTCGCCGAGTGTTGAGGGTTATAGAGGCCTGGCCCAGTACACCCTGGTTCTTACTGGGCTGACAGAGATAAGTCGGTAAACTCATCCAGATAACCGACCACATCTTTACTTCCCTGCCTCAGCTTGCGGAATTCATCCTTCTTCCTCTCAATAAGTCCACTGGGAATATGCTTCTTGCGGAATTTCTCCTGGAACTCAGCCCAGTCGATAACATGACCAGCTTGCTGGAGAGCCTTGGTAGTTTCCCACCAAGCTCTTGCAGGTCCAGCGAGATAGTGGGTTGCATACAACACTTTCTCATTCTCCCCCACAGCAGCAACTTCCAGATTGTTGTCGATGGTGCGAAGCCAATCATCGGCCTCCAGTGGGTGAAGTCCCTTGGAGTAAGTGGGTGGGTTGGTTTTCTGGAAATCGCCTAAGGTAGATCGCTGGTTCCCATCTCCATTGCCATTACCACCATTGTTGTTGTTGTTGTTGTTATTGTTGTTATAAGTGGCTGCGAGTTGCTGTAGGGCAACGAGATGAGCCTGGCGCTCCTGCCGGGCATTCTCACGTTCCTCCATGATAAGCGCGAGAAGTTGGGCGGGGGTTGGGTCCGGTGGTGGTGGTGCTGATCCTGATCCTTCCGCATTGCTGCGACGGGGCGGCATCCTGAAGCACGCCGGGTATAAGAGGCAAGGCAAGAAAAGATTCGACTAAGGGAAAGATGATTTCGCAGTGGTTGATTAATTTAAGGATTATATGAAAAATATTTCACACAGATTTAACAAGACAAACATACTTATATTTCACAAACATCACATCAAGGAGTTCACAACAACTTCAAGCTTACAACATCAAGCTTACAACATCACCTTACATCTAAGGTACATAGCATCTGGTTTCCAAAAGAACCACTACTCCGACTCGACTAGCGATAGGGGTCAACCTAATCCTGCGGTAGTGATCAAGTCACTCGCCTACTGAGGTGGAACCTCCAGTTCTAACACGTCAGCATCTGACTGGTAGGGTGGCTCCTCGGGATCCTCCCCCTCGTCCTCGAGAACTGCCTCGAGTGGCTCCTCCTCCTCGTCAACTAACTCCTCCTCATCATCGTCCTCCTCACAATCCATCTCCTCCACGAAGTCATCATCGTCACTGAGGAAAGCGTTGTTCTCCTTGCGGAGATCCTCGCCCTCCTCCTCCATCTCGTCAGTATGGTGCTCTAGATCCTCAATCAGCTCGTCCTGCTCCGCCACCTTCTTGTGGAGCTTTACGATAGTCTTCCTCAGCTGGGCCCTCTTCCTGAGAAGAGCGACCATCTCCTCCATCAGCTTCTCCTCGTTCTCGCGAAGCTCAACGAGCGACTCGCGGTCAAAGTGAAGCTGAATCCTAGTGCGCATCAGATCATCCTGAGTGCACTGAAGTAAGATCTCCATGTCCATGATGTAGCTCCCAAACATCGGGTGGCAAGGGGAAGGAGTAGGGTGTCCGTCGCAGTTGCGCCTCCCGTAGAACCGGAAACGGGAATCTGCCAACTCCGCCTTGTGCTCCTCACAAAGTCGGGCTAGCATCCTCTGTGTGGCAGTACAGAGACCATCAACCCAGGTGGCCTCCTTGGTGGTGAAGACGAGTGTCCTGGAACTGGGAGACTTGATGTTCCTGCGAACTGACGACCTGATGAGCCAGCTCAGCCTTCCGACTCCGTGAACGTCAATCTGAGCTCCCTCAAACTCTGGAGCGGGGCGACCTAACAGCTTGCTCAACTCGAACAAGTCCCTCTCAAACGTCAGCTTGCTATCCTTCTCAAGCTGAACGAACTCGGTCCAATGGAGTGCCATCTATATTTTTAAGCAAAATTTTAAGTTAGTGAGATGATAAGTGTACAAAATTTTAATTTTAGTGATGTAACAATAAGTAGAATTTTAAGTTTAATGAGATGATAAGTCTGCAAAATTTTAAGGATACTAAGAAAATTGTAATGTTTAATTAGAATAAATTTTTGCATCAGTAAGAGGATTGGTGATAAGCAGTTTTCGAAAATACTTCACTCCTTTCTTTTAGAAATTTATTTTTTTGTAACATTTGTCTAGCAACCATGCTAACTAAGGTTTCCTAAAGTCAGGATGGCTCTGATACCAAGTCTGTGGGGACCCCGGACTAGCGGTCCGAAATACCCGATTATGCTTAACACAACGATCCCGTGATCAGTCTGTCGTTGCACATAATCCGAATTGGATACCAAAGTTTACATCCATTACAATACCGAATAAAAAGTTTTACATAAATGGTCATTTAGACCAAGTCTTACATAGGTGCCTTCATGGGCCAAACCAAAATATCAGCGGAAGCTACGGCGTAGTAGACATCATATTCTAACGATGACGACCCGACAGGCAGCTGACTTGTGGAGATCCTTAGTTTGCGTAGAAGTCGCCATACTCCTGCTCGGCGTAGTGCTCCTCCTCGTAGCCTGGCTAGGACAATAGCCAGGGACGAAACCAATATGAGTACATTTGAATGTACTCGCAAACTACCCCAACATGAGTATGCACTAGTTTTATTTTAACTTACAACTTTTATTTATTTAAAACATCTCTATATCTTTATTGAAAAAGGTAAGAAGAGTTTTATAACTATCTTTAAAAGAAGTCACCATCTCATTTGTTTCTCCAAAACCCTTCCTTTTCCTGACCATGGCTCACCATGGTCCATTTATTCCAACAACTCATACCACTCCATTTGGTATAGTTGTGTCACACCATCACCATTTCAGTTTCTTTTAACTCAAAAGCTTTTCCAAAACTTGCACATGGTCAAGTAGGGCCTCCCAACTGTCCATATCCGAGGACTCGGCTATTCGAATAGTTTTAACCCTCTGCAGAGGTAGCACGCTTTTAGCCCACATCCATCCGACAGCTCATCGTGTCCGCCACGTCTCGCCATACAGGGTGTATGCGAAGTAAGCCGCCGACCATAGCCTGTCCTTTGCTCATGCTAGTATAGGATCCTACCGCTACGAAATTATCATCCTTTCCATCTACACCCAGTCCAGATTCCCCGTCGGGAAACCTAAGTGTGAGGACTCGTAGTTCTGCCCGGCGAGCGAACCCTTCAATCCCCCATCCTCAGATGCCAGGACCCAGGTCAGGGGGTAGGTCACCATGACCATCCCCTCATGGAACGAGGTCATCCTCGTTGTTGAGGCATCCCATACTAATATGAGCAAGTTATATGACTACGCCCTTTTCCCATATGTGGGTAAATGTGGCCGCACAGGGTATCGGCTGGTTTGACGTAAGTACAAGGACACACTGTGCATTTTTCATAAACATCACCATTTTCCATTTCTCCACTTCAACACCGACATCTCGGTATTCCATAACCACACAAGTATTTCAAAGGAGTTTTGAGTAAAAAACATTTATTTTCCCATCCTATAATTTTATATCAACTATCTTATACTTCTACATAGGTGGCAAAATAGTTTTCATGTACTTGTAAAAAGGTTTTCAAAATCCTTGATACTTTTGAATAACTCATGTGACAAAATAGATGGATGTAAATGCAAGCTCAGTGAAGTAGCTTGCCTTGCTCGGCAAAGTTCTCGGGTTCTTGTGCTTGCTGATCAAGGTATTCCCCCTCCTCGTAGACTTCGGCAACGTTCTCGTCTAAACGTCAAACAAGCAATGCAAACAATTACTACACTACTCAAGCAGGCATCACAACATATCAATCATAAACATCACAAATAGCTACTGCACACATCAACCATACAATTTGGTTTCAAAATAATTGAATTAAACATCATTTATTTATGTTCAAAATTATGGCAGAAACTTGTGGAACATGTTTAATTGCACAACTTAAGTTCTGTTGGTTACAAAAATACAAACTAAATTTCTATGGAAAGCTACTGATGTGTAGAAGACAACACAATTTGATTTGGATCAATTGGAGTTACCAAACTCCCTACACAATTGTTCGAATCCAGTAACTTAATAATCAAGTTTTAGCTACCAATTAATTTCTGTTGATCCTAAAATTAAATCCTCTTAGGGGTAACTAAACATGACTAAATGTGACCTAACAAAATTGGTCCTAATTCATTTGGATTAACCATTAATCATATTTAAATGTTTGAGTGCAGAAGGGTGTTTAAACTTCAACTTAATACTAAATAATTAATAATGCACAATTAATTCTACCAAAATTTGGGAAGCTAATACAGGGCAGTACTAAGCTAACAAAATTGGTTTGGAATTATTTGGACTAACAGAGTATCAGAAACAAACAAGTTTAGAATTTAAACCTTCTGCAGTGTTTTTAATAATACATTTTTATTCTTTATTTAAATGAAATAAGACCACTTGTGTTGGTTAAACATTTTCATAAGCTTTCCAGAGCAATTGGATTTGATTCATTTGGATGCCTAGATCTCAAGTTATTGAATTTATAAAATGGTTCCAGTACTGATATTCTTCTGAAATTTAAATAGAAAATGTGTTCAGTGTGGATAATGTTTAAATGTATGACATGTGGGGCCCATGAGTCAGTGACTCAGTGCACGGGTGGAAAATTAATAAAATGCTGACGGGTGGGGCCAGCCCGTCAGCCGCTCATCTAAATGAAGCGTTACGCGGCCGTTGGATCTAGATCCAACGGCGCACGTTCAAAGGCCACGGCGGCGACCATAAAACGGCGGCGCCGCCGCGCCGGCGGCACGGTGGTGGACGGTTCTTCACCTAGGGGGCTCGGGAAGGCTCGGGGACGGTGCAGGGCGACGGCGGAGGCTCGGGGAAGTTCGTGGTGCTACTGGAGCTTGCTGGGGCGGCGTGAATCGTCGACGGCGAGCCGCTGAACTTCCACGGCCACGGCAGCGGTCTCCGGCGATGTCCTGGCGGCGTCTCTGTGCACGAAACAGGGGGGCAAAGGGCTCGGGTGAATGCGGGGAGTACGGGGATCAAGGTGGCGTGGTCAGTGGAGGAAGGGGAGCAGCAGCGCGGCGTAGCCGCGTCGTCGCCTACCTCGGGCAGTGGCGGAGCTCGAAGAAGCTCGGGGGCAGCTGGGGCTTCGCGGCAGCGTCACCGCCCTCCTGGCGGTGCACGAGAGGTGGGGGAGTGGGTGAGGGGCAGTGGAGTGGAGTAGGGAAGAGCTCGGGCACGGGTGGGGTATTTATGCACCCGCGGTGGCGCACGGTGGACTCGGAGCAGGGCGGTTCCAGGGGCGACGTGCGCTCGCCGTAGGGGCGGTGGAGGGGTGTGGCTACGTGCGGGGTGGCCAGGGAGCAGAGGGGTGGCGTGGCGAGGTGTGGAGCGAGCTCGAGAGTGGAACGGCCGGGGCGAGCTCTGTGAGAGCTTGGGCGGTGCACGGCGTGCTCCAACACGACGCACGCACGGCGGGACAGGGTTGCCGCGGGCTTCGGTGTGGCGCGGGAGGGAGCAGAAGGGTGAGGGAGAGCGAGGGGGGGCCAGGCACGGGCCAGCACGGCGATGCCACGCACGGCCACTTGCTCGACATGGCGCGGCCGCGCCGGCAGCGCTGTCCCCTGCGACGCTCCTTTGCGAAACCTGCCTCCCTTCTCCAATTTCTGGCGCGCAACAAGATCGGTGATGCACGGGAGAGGTTTTGGTTGACTCAAATTGACAGATAACGCACCCAATCGATCAATTTGATCTTCGATTTGGTGAATTGGGGAAGAACACGGGCAGTGCCCACATGGTGTTCGACAAAATTCCCCACCCAATTTTTAAATTTAATTTCTGAAATTTCTTTTCATAATTTGCTTCACATATTCAAATATGGTTTTGTGGGGCAGTGGTACATTTTATTTGACAAGTGTTGCACCACACTTTTTTGTAGTTTGAATTTAATAAGAAAGAGATAGAATTTCAAATTTAGATTTTTGGAATATATTTTGAGAGGGGAAAGTTATGGAATAAAAGTGAGAGTGATTAAATATCACTCCCCTGAATTTTATTTGAACACAAAATAATTCTCTCACTTCGAGAAATTTAGTGTGACACTTGTCACATGATTTTATGTGTGGTTCTTGTTGATTTTGTTTCTTTTCTTTTCTTCATGTTTTTCTTTAGAGCAAGCAACACATATTTAGCAAGAAAGAAACAACACAAGCAACAATATGAGATCAACACATATAATTAAGCAAAAGTTTTTGTTGGCTCTCATTTTTGGAATCATAATACTGATTAATATTTTTGGGATGTTACAGGTTGCGAGGAGATTGTCATTTGAAACTTTTCAATCAGCCCAACTAGATGCAGAAGCTCACTGTCCATTAAGGTTATGACCTAGTTTCATTTTTGACTTTGCACATAAGGAAAGGGAGATGTAAAGCCTCTCATCTACCACAAGGTGGAGTGACAAAAATCACACCACTGAGAAGAAGGAAAAACCAAGAGATAAGTGAATAAGAAGAAGTTGAAGGAAAAGTTTGAGATCAAACACCGGGCGTTCCCCACAAGGTTGTGAGGTTCAGATCCACTACCTTGTCTCTTTGAAGATGTGGTTCCACCATCTTTGGTGAGAATGTTCCAATCCATGGCTCTTGTGTCCCAAATCTTTTTGCGCATCCAAAATCCATGGCATCTTGATATGAGATCATCTAGTGCTTTGTAGAGAAGAACTTGTCCCTATGTGTTGATTTGCTACTGTTGTTCTGTGAAGCTCTCTCCCTAGGAGAGACGCTGTCTCCTCGTGGGCTATTTTTTAAATCAGATTAAGAGTGTGTTAGTCTTTATTAAAGGGTAATTGGTATATCCGGTTTGCCAACAAATATAATGCATCGGTAATGGATGGTACCTGGTTCTCCTATGTTCTTCGTTTAGCTTTGTTTCATTGTTGAGACAAGCAACACAAGATACAGGTTGGACTGGGATATCTTTATGGCGATGCTCATGCTTCTAGCATAGGCTTTGCATACAAGCTTGCATGGAGTTTCATGTGAATGCTACTTATGCCCTTTGTATCAATGTACTGCAGTGGATTGCACACGGTTTATTTGATTTGCGAACTTATTACAAAGGCATATGCATCAATGTGCTGCAGTGAATCTTGTTGACGGTTCTATTGTATATCAGTATCAAGCTTTTACTAGCATTATCCAAATTTTACCTGGGATCGATGCGACGACAAACTCGCATCCTGCTGCTGCATCAGTCGTTGCTTACACCGGGGACATTATGATGTACAAACCAAAACGCAACTAATCAATAGACCTGCAAATCTTTTGGCTGCTAGTATTCTCATAATTTTCATCGGAATCTTTGGGCTGGCGGCGGACTGCGCGCCGGCAGTGGAGAACGGCCCAGCTGAACCGCTGGTGGCCCAGGCAGGCCGCGCGTGGGCGACGGAGAGTGGCCCAGCCGGGTCGCTGGCGGCCAGGGCTACATCGAGGAGCCCAGGAGCAGCGGGGAGGGCCGAGAAGATGCTGCACCAGGCCGTCTCGGAGCCAAGCCTGGGCGCGACTTCTGTGGGCGCTCCTGCTGGGCCGGAGCACCAGGCTGGGGGCGCTGGGCAGGTCTCCGGGGGATTTTTTTCTTCTTCGACGTCTCCCTCGGATGGACTTGCTGTAGGCGCTGCGGGGACGGGTAAGGTCTCGACTCCGACAAAGACTCACCCGCCTCACGATGCTGATGTGATGGCCGGGTCGGCTGCTACTTCACCAATGCCGACCCAGGTTATTGCTTCCCTGGTGGCTACGTACACGGAGGGAGGTTCCATCACCCCGTCCACACCTCCACCCAGGATGGTGGTCTTCTCTGATGGGGTTACCACAACCCGTCGTAGCGAGAGGTTCGGGTGGCGGTGGATGGGGCTTCTGCGACGGATGAAGACTCCTTGAGGAAGGCCATGCGTCGCAAAGCTGTGCGCAACTAAGACTACTCTGGTACGGAAATGAATTCAAATTCCATTTTGCCTTTTTCTCCTCAGTTGATTCATTCAAAGCTTAATAGGATAGGTGTTAATCTTGGTAATAATAAAAAGAAGTACTTGTTTCAACTAGTGTCTTGAGGCATATGGAGTTTGACCGTCTTACGGTTATTCCTAAAGCTTCGACTGTGTTGACTTCCACCTATTTGGATGAAGAGGAAGCGATTGCCACATCAGATGGTCAGCTTCTTTCTCATCTAATCGGTGAAGTGTTGGAGGGTGGTTTGGATGACAACGGTTTGAGCTCATTGTATGAGTTAAAAGCATCTGGTCGGAAATCTAAATCTAACTCCAACAAGTCGTCCCGGAAAAGGGCAAAGTTATCCAAATCCCCCAAGGTTTCCCAATGAATGGCATGTTCGCAAAGAACAGAGGTCTTGGCGACTTGGCTAAATATTTGCACTTTGCTGGTTGCATTCGGGACCATAATTTGGATTTCTTAGCTATTTCTAAGACGGGGAGACGTGAGTGCTCACAATCTCTATTGAACCGACTTTCAGGCGGAATAGATTTTGAGTGGTACTTGCGCCCTCCCCATGGCCGCTCCGGAGGTATTTTACTAGGGATCAGGACAGATACCATGGAAGTGTTGGATGTTACGGATGGTGATTTTCACATTAAAATGCACATCCGTAATAAATCCGAGAATTTCATTTGGAGTCTTGTTACCGTGTATGGGCCGGCCCAGGAGGTGGCTAAGACCGCTTTTCTCTGTGAAATGGTAAATTTAGCAAAAGATAACCCTCATCCTTTGATCATTGGAGGGGATTTCAACTTGCTTCGTTTTCCATTTGAGAAAAGTAGGGGTCGTTGATACGTCTCAAACGTATCTATAATTTCTGATGTTCCATGTTGATATTATACCAATTGCTACATGTTTTATATACACTTCATAGCATTTGTATGCATTTTCTGGGACTAACCTACTAACAAGATGCCACAGCGCCAGTTCCTGTTTTCTGCTGTTTTTGTATTTCAGAAAAGCTAGTCTGGAAATATTCTCGGAATTGGACGAAACTTGGACAGAACCTCCTATTTTTCCAACACGAAGACGGAGTCCAGAGGAGAGACGGAGGAGGGCCACGTGGCACCCACACCATGGGGCCGCGCGGGCCCCCCTGCCGCGCCGTGGGGTGGTGTGGGGCCCTCGTGGCTCCGCAGCCGCCGCCCTTTCGCCTATTTATTCTTCCCGACGCGAAAACCCTAAATACCCGAGCCATTATCCACGAAAAGTTCCAGAGACGCCGCCGCCGTCAACCCTAGCTCGGGAGGGTTCAGAAGCTCTTCCCGGCACCCTGCCGGAGAGGGGAATCATCACCGGAGGGCTCTACATCACCATGCTGCCTCCGGAGTGATGCGTGAGTAGTTCATCCTTGGACTACGGGTCCATGGCAGTAGCTAGATGGTTGTCTCTCCACTTTATGCTATCATGTTTAGATCTTGTGAGCTGCCTATCATGATCAAGATCATCTTATTGTAATGC
The DNA here is from genome assembly GCA_947311845.1 of Poa pratensis. Classification (NCBI taxonomy): domain Eukaryota; kingdom Viridiplantae; phylum Streptophyta; class Magnoliopsida; order Poales; family Poaceae; genus Poa; species Poa pratensis. The sequence continues at coordinate 54,803,139 of CAMZMU010000034.1, read as the reverse complement.
TACATGTTGTGTTTGCTGGGATCCGATGAATATTGAATACTATGTCAAGTTGATTATCAATCTATCTTATATGTTATTTATGATCTTGCATGCTTTCCGTTACTAGTAGATGCTTTGGCCAAGTAGATGCTTGTAACTCCAAGAGTGAGTATTTATGCTAGATAGTGGGTTCATGCCTCCGGTAATCTGGGAGAGTGACAATAACTTCTAAGATTGTGGATGTGCTGTTGCCACTAGGGATAAAATAACCGATGCTTAGCTTAAGGGTACGCCGTTAGGTCTAATGCATTTGTTTACTTTACGCACATTACTTAATGCAATTATCCGTTGCTTGCAACTTAATACCAACGGGGAACTCGGTATGACAACCTGGCGGTGGATTATTAGTCATAGACGCTGTTGGATAACGGTCTATGTATTTTGTCGTAATGCCCACATGAATATCATAGTAATCATCATGTCATATATATGCATTGTTATGCGCTCAATATTTTGTCAATTGCCCAGCTGTAATTTGTTCACCCAGCATGTTAGTTATCTTTTATGGAGAGACACCACTAGTGAACTGTGGACCCCGGTCCATTCTTTTACACTGATAATACAACCAACTGCAAACACTGTTCCTTTTCATTCTCTGCAATTTACTACTGTTTTCCACACCATACGTTTAATCCTTTGTTTTCAGCAAGCCGGTGAGATTGACAACCTCACTGTTTCGTTGGGGCAAAGTAGTTTGATTGTGTTGTGTGCAGATTCCACGTCAGCGCGCCACTGACAACCTTCCGAAGTGATTTCTTGCTCCTACTGGTTCGATTAAACCTTGGTTTCATACTGAGGGAAAACTGCTTATACTGCATCATACCTTCCTCTTGGGGTCTCCCAACGAACGTGTGATCCACGCAATCAAGCATATTTTCTGGCGCCGTTGCCGGGGAGCAGAAGCACTTCGGTTCAGAAATCTCCTTGCTTCCCCTTCCACACGCCATATTTTCTGGTGCCGTTGCAGGTTGAGCAAGAGGATTTCTGCAAGGGGAGTTTCACGCTTCCAATCTCTTTACTTTGTTATTGTCTTGCTTAGTTTATTTTTATTTAGTCTTGTTTGCTTTATTTATCAAAAACACAAAAAAATTAGTTACTTTTATTTTCAAGTTGTTATCTTTCTGTTTTGTTTTAATTTTGCTAAAATGAGTACCCCTGAGAACACTAAGTTGTGTGATTTCACTAGCACGAACAACAATGATTTCATTAGTACACCTATTGCTCCACCTGCTTCTAACGCAGAATTCTATGAAATTAAACCTGCACTTTTAAATCTTGTTATGAAAGAGCAATTCTCTGGTGTTAGTACTGATGATGCTGCTGCTCACCTTAATAATTTTGTTGAACTTTGTGAGATGCAAAAGTATAAGGATGTAGATGGTGATATTATTAAACTGAAACTTTTTCCTTTCTCTTTGAGAGGACGTGCTAAAGAATGGTTGCTATCTTTGACTAGAAATAGTATTGATTCATGGACTAAATGCAAAAATGCTTTCATAGGAAAATATTATCCTCCTGCTAAGATTATATCTTTGAGAAGTAGCATTATGAATTTCAAACAATTTGATAATGAGCATGTTGCTCAAGCTTGGGAGAGAATGAAATCATTGGTAAAGAATTGTCCCACCCATGGACTGACTGCTTGGATGATCATCCAAACCTTTTATGCAGGACTAAATTTTTCTTCAAGAAACCTATTGGATTCGGCCTCTGGAGGTACCTTTATGTCCATCACTTTGGGTGCTGCAACAAAGCTTCTTGATGATATGATGATAAATTATTCTGAATGGCACACCGAAAGAGCTCCACAAGGTAAGAAGGTAAATTCTGTTGAAGAAACCCTTCCTTGAGTGATAAGATTGATACTATTATGTCTATGCTTACAAATGGAAAGATGCATGTTGATCCAAATAATGTTCCTTTAGCTTCTTTGGTTGCTCAAGAAGAGCATGTTGATGTGAACTTCATTAAAAATAATAACTTTAACAACAATGCTTATAGGAATAATTTTGGTAATAACAATTATAAGCCCTATCCTTTTAATAGTGGCAATGGTTATGTTAATTCTTATGGTAATTCCTACAACAATAATAAGAGTGTACCCTCTGATCTTGAAGTCATGCTTAAGGATTTTATTAGTACACAAACTGCTTTCAATAAATCTGTTGAGGAAAAGTTTGGGAAAATTGATGTTCTTGCCTCTAAAGTTGATAGTCTTGCTCTTGATGTTGATTTGTTAAAAATTAAAACTATGCCTCATGATGTTAAAGAGAGCAAAACTCTCAATGCTATACAAGTTAAAATTGATAATAATGTGAGGATGTTAGCTGATTTACATGCTAGGTGGGCAAGAGAGGATGAAATTGCTAAAAAGAATAGTATTGCTAGAGTTTATACTATTACTACTACTGAAAATGCTATAAACTCAAGTGTTAACAAACCTCCTACTATCAATGGTAAAGTAATTGGTGTTGGCAATGTCTCTACTTCTGTTGCAAAACGTTTAAAATTGCCTGAAAACACTGAAACTGTTCCTGATAAAAGTGCTGAAATTTTTCGAGATGTGGGAGACAATGGTCCTATTACTTTTGATAATAATGACTTTGATTTTGATGGTTGCAATATTTCTGAAGTAATTAAGTTCTTGCAAAAGCTAGCTAGAAGTCCTAATGCTAGTGCTATAAACATGGCTTTTACTAAACATATTACTAATGCTCTCATGCAAGTTAGGGAAGAGAAATTAAAACATGAAGCTTCTATCCCTAGGAAGTTAGAAGATGGTTGGGAGCCCATCATTAAAATGAAGGTGAATGATTTTGATTGCAATGCTTTATGTGATCTTGGTGCTAGTATTTCTGTTATGCCTAAGAAACTCTATGATATGCTTGATTTAGCACCTTTGGAACACTGTTATTTGGATGTTCACCTTGCTGATAATACTATAAAGAAACCTTTGGGGAGAGTTGATGATGTTTTTATAATGGTTAACAATAACCTTGTCCCCGTTGATTTTGTTGTTTTGGATATTGAATGCAATGCTTCTTGTCCTATTGTTTTGGGAAGACCTTTTCTTAGAACTGTTGGTGCTATTATTGATATGAGAGAGGGGAATATTAAATATCAATTCCCACTCAAGAAAGGTATGGAACACTTCCCTAGAAAGAAGATGAAGTTACCTTTTGATTCTATTGTTAGAGCAAATTATTCTGTTGATGCTTCATCACTTGGAAACACTTGATTCTTACTTTCTGCGCCTAGCTGAAAGGCGTTAAAGAAAAGCGCTTATGGGAGACAACCCATTATTTTATTTCTGCAATTTTTCTTTTTTGAGTCAAGGAGTTGTTTACTTCTGTAACAATTCCTTTGTATCTTTATTTTATCGCATTGTTGTGCCAAGTATTGCCTCTAATAGGAAGATGATGCTAGATTTGGATTTCTGCGCAGGAACAGATTTCTGCTGTTCACCGTTTTAATTCTGTAAAATCACAGAAAAATTATTTAAATCTGAAATTTTTTGTGCGTGATCCTCAGATATGTACGCATCTTTCGTTAGTTTAAAGTTTTTCGATCTGAGCAACGTAAGTGCCTCGAAAAAATTCGTCTTTGCGGACTGTTCTGTTTAGACAGATTCTGTCTTTTATTTTTCGCATTCTCTCTTTTACTAGTGTTGAGTGGAATTCTTTTTTAGGGTGAAGAGCTTCACATAACATCAGTGGCAGTAGCTAATGTTAAAAGTAACGGTCATGTTTGTGTCCTTATAGAACATGTGAGTTTTTGATTGTGCACTAACCCTCTAATGAGAATTATTTTGAGTTTGGTGTGGCGGAAGTTTTCAAGGGTCAAGAGAGAAGGATGATATAATGTGATCAAGAAGAGTGAAGAGCTTAAGCTTGGGGATGCCCCATGGATCACCCCAGCATATTTCAAGAAGACTCAAGCGTCTAAGCTTGGGGATGCCCAAGGCATCCCCTTCTTCATCAGCAACTTATCAGGTCATCTCTAGTGAAACTATATTTTAATTCTTTCACATCATATGTGCTTTACTTGGAGCGTCTGTGTGCTTTTATTTTCAGTATTTTATTTTTCTTATGGTCAACTTGATTGGACCTAGCATTCTTGATTGGGAGAGACACGCTCCGCTTTTTCATATGAATACTCCTATTCTTCACTTATACTTGTTGAGTATTCTTGTCTAGCTATTGCTATGCTTTTAGCTCTGTTTTGCATGCATCTCTTATTCAGAGCTGTTAGTTCTTTTAAAGAAAGTACTCTCTTGCTTCACTTATAATTGTTTGGAGAGTTTATGTTGAAATAAATTGATTGGTGTTTGGTTGGAACAGAAAATGTTGCATGTGGTAGATGGTATAATGGAAAAAGCTTACATATTCTTGTAGATCATTGTATTGGATAATTTGATACTTGTCAATTGTTTTGAGTTATCAAGTAGTTCATGTTTAAGCTTTTGTATCATGTAGTTAAAACCTATTAATGAAGAACTACCGTAAAGCTCGTTGAAATTTGGTTTGCATGATTGGTATCTCTAAGGTCTAGATATTTTCTAGTAAAAGGGTTTGGTTAACAAGGAAGACAGTGTAGAGTCTTATAATGCTTGCAATATGTTTTCATATAAGCCTTGTTGTGTCGGTTGATATCCTGTGTTGGAAAAATAGCCGCTACTCACATGGGTACCTACACACCCTAGTTTGAAAAATTCGTATACGTCACGGAAACAAAGAGAATACTCAAAAGAGTGGGGGATCTCAACATTAGAGTTACTAGGATTATTCAAAAGTATTTTGAAATTTTTTCAAGTCATATCCTGACTGTGATAATTATTTCTAAAAGTCAATGAAAAAAGTCAACGAAAAAGTCAACCCTAAAAAAAGAGGACCAATTTTTTTTTTTGAAATTCCGAAACCAGTTTTGTACACCAAAAATCCCTACTCTACTACAATATCAATTTAAAACAGGTATATACGGCTTACATCGGCGCGTAATGGCATGGTGTGTAGGTACCCATGTGATGCATGTAAAATGCATACATGAACTTTGCACTTTAATTGCTTATATTCCAATCATATTTGCATCATATAAGGGTTATATCAATGTTTTATAATGATTTTTGGAAATATCTTAATGATTTCCTATTTTTATGGAATTAACCCTGCACAGGCAGAAAACCCTAGTTTTGTATTTTAATGTTTCAGGGACCCAAACGTCAACGAAATCACCTGGAAATTTACGGGCGTCAATATTTGGAAGGAAGAAGACCTGTGGGCGAAGGAAGCAAGCAAATGGAGGCTCGAGGGCCAAACGAGGGGGGCCCACGCGGCCTGGTACTGTAGCCGTGTGGGACCCACCCATTTGGGCCTCGTGGCTCCGTTGCCTTCGATCTTTTCTCCACCGACATCGTCTTGACCTAAAAACGCCTATAAAAAGGTCCCCTGGCGTTTCGCGAAAGGAGGCGGCGGAGAAACACAGAACCGCGAAACAGAGAGACAGAAGGCTGCCACCGGAGAAGATCGGAGGGGGGAAACGCCACCGGAATCGCCTCCGGAGGGCTCCACCCCCCTCCGGCGTGTTCATCATCAACATCTACAGCAAGATCATCTCCATCTCCCCACTGTAAACTCTTGGCAAACATGATGTGTGATGCAATATACTATTCCCTTGATCTATTGTGTCTCCCCATCTGTGTTTGAGAAGTGATTTGTTCATGGCAATTGTGAAATAGTTCGTTGATTGGTTGCATACAAGTGTTGTTATCTTTTATGATTGTCTTGATGTACAATGTATGAGTGCACGCATATGTTGGGGAATGCATGTAAGGTGATCACCATAGTGTAATGGATTGAGTAGGACATGTCGGAGTAGAGAGAAACCGGTGTCTGAGACTTGAAGTTACTTTATGGGGAGATATTTGGGGGACTCTAGAACTTAAGGCTATGGTGGGACAATTATGTCTTAATAATTCTTGTGCTGCACATTTACTTGGCCATGAGATCCATCATAAGAGTTGTGTATTTTGCTCATTTACTTGGCTACACCTATTTATGGCTCCCACCTAAAAGAAACAACTAAGACTGAAACATGTGCTTCACTAATTGTGACAACCACACGAATGAAATAACAATTGCTAGAACATTTGCTCCCTTGAGATATTTGCTACTTGAGATATTTGATACTTGCTGCTTGAGAAACTTGCTTGAGAAAACTGCTGAGAGAAACTTGCTCTAAGAAACTGTGTCTGAAACTTGCTTGAGAAACTTGTTACTAGATAAACCCATTCACATCACTTGCTTCATTAGTTAGTTCTTTTCATTTTATTGCTTTGCATAAACGGCCATATAAGAGGGTTATAGGGCTTTAGAGAATAGATAGTTTACCTTCAGCTCCTCGTGGGTTCGACACTCAATACTTATCGAATTGTGCTACAGTGATTCCTTGCTCTTGGGGATTATCAAGTACTTTTCTGGCGCCGTTGCCGGGGAGCGTTGTGCTAAACTTTTATTCTTGTTTGCATTGCATACTAACATATAAATCTAAAACACAAAAAAAATTATAAAATGGAAAACAACAAAACAATCCTAGAATTGTATAATATCTATCTTGAGTTAGGACATGAAGTGTTTGAGGAGAAAATTAAAATTTATTTGCATAACAATCATGTCTGTGGTAGTACTAATTCTTTTAACAACTTTATTGCTAATACTGAGGAAAACCTTAAGCTTGGGGAAGTTTGTTTTGATGAATATGACATTTTTAGTCCCCCTACTATTGAGGATGAAATTGATTGTGAGTTTGATGATCCAATATGCTCATTAGATGATAAGTCTTTATGTGGTGATTCTATTCAAAATCATGTGGGAATATTTAACTTCAATGCTTGCAACTATTATGAGAGAGGAAGAGATAAGAATCCTCTCTATGTTTCTATGTTATTTAAAATGCAAGCTATTGATCATTATATGCATTGGTTACCTCAAATGGGGTGTTATTTATTCATATATAAAATGCCAATGCATAGGAAAAGAGTTAGACTTAAAAGTTAATGGTTTAATGTTTTGAGGTGTGCTCTCTATGCTTTTATCTCCTATTCAGTTTGGGCACACCTTTATATCTTGAGAACCTGCAAAATAACTTTACCTACTGATTTCTAACAATTAGTTTAAGATTTTCACTCTATATGAAATTTGGGAAAGTAAATGAGAAGGATGAGTAATGGAGAAGTTGGGGTCGACCTTGAACATGTGTTGTTCATGCCAATGGAACCATTGCAAAATCTCTATCATTTAAACTTTTCCCAAAGCTAAAACCAAATAAAAAGAGTGATAATAGTAATTCGCTGTCCAGTTTTTGACATATCCTGTCTTTATTCTGCATTACTCTCATTACTTGTGTTTTGTGCGGTTCTTTTGATCAAGGAGCATTACATAACCATAGTAACAGTAGCTAATGTTTAAAATCAATTCATGATATGTCTTTGCTGTGCCTATGTGGATTTAATTTATGAAGGCACTAACCCCTCTAATCAAGTTTGTGACGAGTGTTGTGTAAAGAGAATTTTAAGGTGGAAGAATTGAGGGTGATGAACAAGATCAAGAGGGACAAAAACTCAAGCTTGGGGATGTACCCCTAGGCTCACCCTACATATATCAAATAAGTACAAGAATTTAAGCTTGGGGATGCCAAGCCACCTCACTTCAACCATCTTGATACCAAGTAAGTAAGCCTAGCTATATGGCTATAAAGAAAGCGCTTTGCGGGAGGCAACCCGGTTATTTTTGTGTGTGATTTTTCTTTGTGTCCTCTTGCTGTAACAAGAGATCTTGTGTCTAGTTTAGTTCAGGAGTTTTTAATAAAGTGCCAAGTTTTACCCATGTTGGTCTTGAAAAGTTGCTATTTGAGTTCGGAGATTTTATTCCTGCACGAATCTGTGCACGGTATGATTTTTAATTCTTATTCTGTAACTCCGAATGAGCTCATATTTGAACTGTAGTTGCAACTTTTCATCCTCTGTATGCATGAATTTTTTCGGAATTTTTCGAGAAAGTTTGGTAGGGTAGAAAAATACGTTTTGCTGCTGCTGTTTTTCTGGACAGATTCTGTCCCATTTTGTTTGATGCATGCTTTGAGCTTTTAAGTTGAATCTTTTTGATCCAATTGAGTTTATGAGTAGGCATACAACATTATACACTTTCTGGACATTCATATGAATTTTTGTTCAAGGATTATATGCAGCAAGAAACCTATTTGTTTATCACTATTAATGCACCCCACAGAAAAGAGATGGGAGAAACGGTGTTTTGAAGTTTTTTCACAGGGATTGGAGGAGATGCACCAAGAGCTATCCAAGGATGGTGAAGACCATAAGCTTGGGGATGTGAAGACAACCCCGCTGGACCTACACACTCTCGGTTTGCACACGTCCAACTTCTGTTTTTCGATCGAAACACTTTATCGCATAAACTTGGAGCGTCGTTTTTTGTTTTTGTTTGAGTCTTGAGAGACCACCACACTATCAATTATATATGAGAGAGCTACTGGAAATATGGGTTGAAATATGTTGGATGCTTTTATAAGATTGGGAAAAGGGATGTTTGACTTGATTTTTAATGATACATATAGTTGCATGATTCATGAGCTTGTTTATGAGTAATAGTTTGCAAATTCTTTTTGTAAGCTATCACTTATTCATGTTTTGGTGCTGATTGTTATATTACTTGGTTTAACATGGATTAGTTAGTTCTATGGACACTCATGCATGCATCTAGATGGTCAACTTTCTCCCTTTTGCTAGCCCAAAAATTCCAACAAGCAAAAACTTGTTTCCAACACCTTCAACCAAAGTTATTCCAGTGAGTCCACCATATCTACCTATTGGCTTTATGCTATTCCGAGTATGTTTAACATGTTGTTTGTGTTATCTTACCTCTGAATGAAAATGTTTATGTTATTGATTGCAATGGAAAAAATTGGTTATATAGCTCTCACGAACTTGATGCACAATGTTCTTTTATTTGCATAATAAAACTTGACCCATTGTGATTAAGATTATGATGTTTGTGGCTTGATGAATGTTTTGGGTTGGAAGTTAGCCCATATGTGCTGTCACATGGCAAGCTTTCAACACGCTCTTCATCTCATTTAGTTGATATCATGTGCTTTTGTCTATGGATGCTTATCATGTTGAAATAAATGTGGAAATAGAGTGAGTTTAAATGAGTTTGTGTAAATGGTTAGAGAGACGCCTGGGCCGCTAATCTAAGCCATGCATCATTCATGGTGGAAATTTACTTACATACTATGGTGAACCTTCTGTGATACACCTTGCAATAAAAAACTATTCCAAATGGTAAATAAAAAGGGTGTTGAGATTGTTCATTTTGTTTGTTTGTCTTGTCATTTTGATATGGGCTTGTTCCATATCTTGGGACAAGAGGTACCCCAGTTGACGCTCTTGATGATACTATTATGCTTACAATGATATTTAATTGAACTTGCTTTGTTTCCCAAGTTGAGTAACACATGGTGTAAGTACTTGTATTCAAGGGGCATGAGACATTCAACCCATTCTTTATCAAGCACACTACTCATATTTGCTTTCACTTTAACCTTAATCATTCAAAATGCTATGATAGGGGCAATGAGAGCTTGACACCAATGAATACCTTATTGCAATCATTAACTTAAGTAGAAGAGTTTGGAAGTTGGATGAAACTTATGCATGCTTTACCTCTACTCACATATACATCTTTCCAAAGTGTACACCTATCATATTCAGATTTTCATCTACACTCTATGACCATTGTAGGATGTTCTACTTATCATTATGCATACATGTGTTCCATATTACTTGCTACTATGTTACACTTTGTGAACTATCAATGAACATCCTTGTCTTGAATACTTGATATCACTTCATAAACTATTTGCATATTGCTACTCCTTTGAAGAATGAATCATTTGACTATATGTAGCAATAGTAATCATCTTTGATATTCATTGTTAAGTATTAAATTGCAAAGTCCATGTTAGTTTTATCATCTTCATACTCGAGGACGAGCATGGATTAAGCTTGGGGATGTTGATGCATGTAAAATGCATACATGAACTTTGCACTTTAATTGCTTATATTCCAATCATATTTGCATCATATAAGGGTTATATCAATGTTTTATAATGATTTTTGGAATATCTTAATGATTTCCTATTTTTATGGAATTAACCCTGCACAGGCAGAAAACCCTAGTTTTGTATTTTAATGTTTCAGGGACCCAAACGTCAACGAAATCATCAGGAAATTTACGGGCGTCAATATTTGGAAGGAAGAAGACCTGTGGGCGAAGGAAGCAAGCAAACGGAGGCTCGAGGCCAAACGAGGGGGGCCCACGCGGCCTGGTACTGTAGCCGCGTGGGACCCACCCATTTGGGCCTCGTGCTCCGTTGCCTTCGATCTTTTCTCCACCGACAACGTCTTTACCTAAAAACGCCTATAAAAAAGGTCCCCTGGCGTTTCGCGAAAGGAGGCGGCGGAGAAACACAGAACCACGAAACAGAGAGACAGAAGGCTGCCGCCGGAGAAGATCGGAGGGGGGAAACGCCGCCGGAATCGCCTCCGGAGGGCTCCACCCCCCTCCGGCGTGTTCATCATCAACATCTACAGCAAGATCATCTCCATCTCCCCACTGTAAACTCTTGGCAAACATGATGTGTGATGCAATATACTATTCCCTTGATCTATTGTGTCTCCCATCTGTGTTTGAGAAGTGATTTGTTCATGGCAATTGTGAAATAGTTCGTTGATTGGTTGCATACAAGTGTTGTTATCTTTTATGATTGTCTTGATGTACAATGTATGAGTGCACGCATATATTGGGGAATGCATGTAAGGTGATCACCGTAGTGTAATGGATTGAGTAGGACATGTCGGAGTAGAGAGAAACCGGTGTGTGAGACTTGAAGTTACTTTATGGGGAGATATTTGGGGGACTCTAGAACTTAAGGCTATGGTGGGACAATTATGTCTTAATAATTCTTGTGCTGCACATTTACTTGGCCATGAGATCCATCATAAGAGTTGTGTATTTTGCTCATTTACTTGGCTACACCTACTTATGGCTCCCACCTAAAAGAAACAACTAAGACTGAAACATGTGCTTCACTAATTGTGACAACCACACGAATGAAATAACAATTACTAGAGCATTTGCTCCCTTGAGATATTTGCTACTTGAGATATTTGATACTTGCTGCATGAGAAACTTGCTTGAGAAAACTGCTGAGAGAAACTTGCTCTAAGAAACCTGTGTCTGAAACTTGCTTGAGAAACTTGTTACTAGATAAACCCGTTCACATCACTTGCTTTCATTAATTAGTTCTTTTCATTTTTATTGCTTTGCATAAACGGCCATATAAGAGGGTTATAGGGCTTTAGAGAATAGATAGTTTACCTTCAGCTCCTCGTGGGTTCGACACTCAATACTTATCGAATTGTGCTACAGTGATTCCTTGCTCTTGGGGATTATCACCATGCGAGTAGCAAATCGCCTCTCGTGTTGTGTTTGCTTCAAATAACCTTGCTAGTCTAAACTCTGTACTGAGAGGGAATGCTTCTCGTGCATCCAAAACCTTGAGCCAAGAACCATGCCATCTGTGTCCACCATAACTACCTATATGTGGTATTTCCTTGCCATTCCAAGTAAATTTTTCATGTGCTACCTTTAAACTATTCAAACTTTATTACTCCTATTTTGTGTCAATGTTTACCAAGCTCATGAGGACGGGGTGGATGTCTTTATTTCAACTGTCAAACAGACTTTACCACCGGACTAGCGGCATATACATCCGCTTATCCATAAATTTTGCAAAAAGAGCTGGCAAATGGGGTGCCCAGTCCCAATTAATTACAACTTTAACTGCTTAATTCTCTTCACATTTTTGCCCTGATTTATCAGTCAAGCAATGACAAACAGTGAAATATCTGCATGTGTAAACAAAAGAGAAAGAGGGATGATCTGCCTTGCTGGTAGAAATAACGTCCTTCATGGGAGCCGCTCTTAAAAGTCTGTTTGGCAGGGGTTATATTGTACTTTCCATTTTCTGATTCGTTGACAATTAACAAACACCTCTCAAAACTTATTTTTTACTCTCTTTATGATTTCAAAAACTTAAAAAGCTCTAGCACATGATTTAATCCCTGCTTCCCTCTGCGAAGGGTCTTTCTTTTACTTTTATGTTGAGTCAGTTTTCCGATTTCTTTCTATCTTAGAAGCAAACACTAGTGTCAACTTTGGTGCAACAATTTTTATATGCTCATATATTGCACTTATTATATGCTTTGTGTTGACAAATATCCATTAGATATATATGTTGAAAGTTGAAAGCAATTGATGAAACTTAAATCTTCCTTTGTGTTGGTTAGATACCTTTTACTTAGAATCTATTACTTTATGAGTTAACTCTTATGCAAAACTCTTTGATGCTTGTCTCGAAAGTACTATTCATGAAAAGTTTTTGCTTATATGATTCAGTTGTTTGCTCATTATCTACTTGCTAGCAAACTATAGACCATTGACCTGGATCACTTCATTCATAACATGTGCTTTACAATATTATTTGATCAAGATTATGATTGTGGCATGTCACCTCAGAAATTATTTTGTTTTTATCGTTTTACCTACTCGAGGACGAGTAGAACTAAGCTTGGGGATGCTTGATACGTCTCAAACGTATCTATAATATATGATGCTCCATGTTGATATTATAACAATTGCTACATGTTTTATATACACTTCATAGCATTTTTATGCATTTTCTGGGACTAACCTATAAACAAGATGCCACAGTGCCAGTTCCTGTTTTCTACTGTTTTTGTATTCCAGAAAAGCTAGTCTGGAAATATTCTCGGAAATGGACGAAACTTGGACAGAACCTCCTATTTTTCCAACACGAAGATGGAGTCCAGAGGAGAGACGGAGGAGGGCCACGTGGCACCCACACCATGGGGCCACGCGGGCCCCCCTGCCGTGCCGTGGGGTGGTGTGGGGCCCTCGTGGCTCCGCAGCCGCCGCCCTTTCGCCTATTTATTCTTCCCGACGCGAATCCTAAATACCCGAGCCATTATCCACGAAAAGTCCCAGAGACGCCGCCGCCGTCAACCCTAGCTCGGGAGGGTTCAGAAGCTCTTCCCGACACCCTGCCGGAGAGGGGAATCATCACCGGAGGGCTCTACATCACCATGCCTGCCTCCGGAGTGATGCGCGAGTAGTTCATCCTTGGACTACGGGTCCATGGCAGTAGCTAGATGGTTGTCTCTCTACTTTATGCTATCATGTTTAGATCTTGTGAGCTGCCTATCATGATCAAGATCATCTTATTGTAATGCTACATGTTGTGTTTGCTGGGATCCGATGAATATTGAATACTATGTCAAGTTGATTATCAATCTATCTTATATGTTATTTATGATCTTGCATGCTTTCCGTTACTAGTAGATGCTTTGGCCAAGTAGATGCTTGTAACTCCAAGAGTGAGTATTTATGCTAGATAGTGGGTTCATGCCTCCGGTAATCTGGGAGAGTGACAACAACTTCTAAGATTGTGGATGTGCTGTTGCCACTAGGGATAAAATAACCGATGCTTAGCTTAAGGGTACGCCGTTAGGTCTAATGCATTTGTTTACTTTATGCACATTACTTAATGCAATTATCCGTTGCTTGCAACTTAATACCAACGGGGAACTCGGTATGACAACCTGGCGGTGGATTATTAGTCATAGACGCTGTTGGAATAACGGTCTATGTATTTTGTCGTAATGCCCACATGAATATCATAGTAATCATCATGTCATATATATGCATTGTTATGCGCTCAATATTTTGTCAATTGCCCAGCTGTAATTTGTTCACCCAGCATGTTAGTTATCTTTTATGGAGAGACACCACTAGTGAACTGTGGACCCCGGTCCATTCTTTTACACTGATAATACAACCAACTGCAAACACTGTTCCTTTTCATTCTCTGCAATTTACTACTGTTTTCCACACCATACGTTTAATCCTTTGTTTTCAGCAAGCCGGTGAGATTGACAACCTCACTGTTTCGTTGGGGCAAAGTAGTTTGATTGTGTTGTGTGCAGATTCCACGTCAGCGCGCCACTGACAACCTTCCGAAGTGATTTCTTGCTCCTACTGGTTCGATTAAACCTTGGTTTCATACTGAGGGAAAACTGCTTCTATACTGCATCATACCTTCCTCTTGGGTCTCCCAACGAACGTGTGATCCACGCAATCAGTCGTTTCGACAATCGTTGGCCTCTTTTTTTCAATGCAGTCATTGACAGCTTGAACTTAAGAGAGATAACAATGGTCGGGAGACAGTTCACGTGGGCTAATTCTCTGCCGGAACCCACATACAAAAAGCTAGATCGTGTATTGATGGATACTGATTGCGAAGCGAGGTTCCCATTGGTGTCGGTACGGGGTCTGGAATGTATTGAGGGATTGTCGGACCATGCTCCCATTCTTTTGACCACTGGAATACCTAGGCCACAGTGTAAACCACGTTTCAAGTTTGAACTTGGGTGGTTGCATCGTGAGGGGTTCCATGAGATGGCTAAAAGAATTTGGAAAAGACCGGTTGCTGGTGATACGCCGATTAAGAGGTGGAATAATAAAATCCGTGCTTTACGCACACACCTCGTTGGTTGGGCTCGTCATAGTACTGGTTTACTTAAAAAAGAAAAGATACGGCTATCCTCGATTATTGATGCTCTAGAGGCATTAGCAGAAGTTCGTTTGCTATCCGCGCAAGAGATTGAGTTAAAAAGCCAATCGAATGCACAGATAGCGAAACTACTGCGCGAGGAGGAGTTAAAATGGTATCAACGTTCCAAAGCCCAATTCATCCTAGTTCCATAGTATTGCCAATGGCAGACACAGGAAAAAGCGTATTCATTCTCTAGTCCAGGAGGAGGGAACGATTGAGGGCCATGAACAACTAAAGTCGTATATTACAAATTACTATAAAGGCCTGTTCGGAGCCCCAGAGTAAGAAAACTTTACACTAGATGAGTCTCGAACAGAGGATATACCCCAGGTTTCAGACGAGGAAAATAGTCTACTTACTAACCTCTATTCAGAGGATGAGGTAAGAAAGGCGGTTTTCCAAATGAAACATAATAAAGCACCTGGACCTGATGGCTTCCCGGCTGAGTTCTACCAGAACTTTTGGGATGTTATCAAGTCTGATCTACTACAATTGTTCGCATGTCTTCATGATGGACAATTAGAGTTGTTTCGTCTCAATTTTGGTGAGATAATCTTATTACCTAAGGTTAATGAGGCAGAAAGGATTCAACAATACAGACCTATATGCCTCCTTAACGTTAGCTTTAAGATATTTACCAAAGTTGCTACGATTCGACTGAACAGTGTGGCGGATCATGTGGTTCGTCCGTCTCAGACGGCTTTTATGCAAGGTCGTAACATCCTGGATGGAGCGGCAATTTTGCATGAAACAGTTCACGAATTACATAGGAAAAAGCTGAACGGGGTAATTCTTAAAATTGATTTTGAGAAGGCTTATGATAAAGTCAATTGGTCTTTTCTTCAGCAGACCCTCAGAATGAAAGGTTTTTTCAACTGAGCGGAGAGCGTTAATAGATAGCTTTGTTTCTGGAGGAAGTGTAGCCATTAAAGTCAATGATGACACTGGCAAATACTTTCAAACGAAAAAAGGCCTTAGACAAGGTGACCCGTTATCGCCAATACTATTCAATATAGTGGCTGATATGTTGGCTATCTTGATTGAACGCGCTAAAACTGAGGGTCAAATTGAGGGAGTGATTCCACATCTAGTTGATGGTGGTTTATCGATTCTTCAATATGCCGACGACACAATTCTTTTTATGGAACATGACATCGAAAAAGCTCGTAATTTAAAGTTGATTTTGTCAGCATTCGAGCAAGTTTCGGGTCTGAAGATAAATTTCCATAAAAGTGAACTGTTTTGCTTCGGCGAGGCTCAAGAAAACGCCGCCTTGTATGCTGAACTTTTTGGCTGTGAGCAAGGACAATTTCCTATCAACTATTTGGGTATTCCGATTCATTATCGGAGACTTACAAATGCTGAGTGGAAAAAAGTGGAGGAAAGACTACAATTACATTAAATAGCTGGAAAGGCAAACTCTTATCCCTAGGTGGAAGATTGGTTCTCATAAACTCAGTACTAACAAATATGGTACTGTATATGATTTCATTCTTCCTATTGCCCAAAGGAGTCCTAAAACGATTGGATTATTTCCGGTCTAGATTTTTTTGGCAAGGGGATTGTGAGAAGAAAAAATATCGTCTGACTAAGTGGAGTGTGGTTTGCTGCCCGAAAGACCAAGGAGGGCTCGGAGTTCATGACCTTGAGGTCAAGAACAGAGCCTTGCTGGGTAAATGGCTCTTCAAGCTTCTTTCGGAAGATGGAGTTTGGCAAACCCTCCTTAGGAGAAAGTACGTGGGATCTCAAGCCGTATCTCAGGTTCTCTGAAAACCTGGCGATTCGCACTTTGGGCTGGCCTTATGGCTACAAAGAAGTTCTTTTTCCCACTTGGATCTTTCTCAATTAGGGATGGATCGGAAATTCGCTTCTGGAGGATAAATGGCTAGGCCAATTTACCCTCAGAGAACAATATCCGGCTCTATATGCTATTGTACGAAACAAGAGTGACACGATCGCTAAGGTGTTGGGTACCTCCCCACCAAATGTTTCGTTCAGAAGAAGTTTACTTGGAACAAGACAAACATCCTGGAATGCTTTGCTCATCTGATTGGATTCCATCCATATGTCGGAAGGTCCAGATAAATTTCAATGGAATCTTACGAAGAATGGTAAATTCTCGGTTGATTCTATGTATAGAGGTTTAATCTTACCCGAAGTCCCAGTCGATATTAAGGATAATAACAAAATTTGGAAGATGAAGATCCCGCTAAAAACTAAGGTGTTTGCGTGGTATCTCCGTCGAGGTGTAATTCTTACAAAAGATAATCTTGCCATACGCAACTGGCACGGAAGTAAAAAGTGCGTCTTCTGTCAACATGACGAGACTATTACACACTTATTCTTTCAGTGCGAGTTCGCTAGGTCTATATGGTCAGCCATCCAGATAGGTTCTACCTTACATCCCCCGCGTACCGTTGCAAATATTTTTGGCAACTGGTTAAACGGGGTAGATCCTAGGTTTAAACTCTTCAGTAGGGTGGGAGCGATTGCCGTTATTTGGTCGCTGTGGCTATGTAAAAATGACAAGGTTTTTAACGATAAATATGCTTCTATTATGCAGGTTATCTACCGGTGTACAGCAACGCTACGAACATGGTCGGCACTGCAGCGTGTGGAGCACCGGGACTTGTTTTTGGAGGTGGCGTCACGTTTGGAGGCTGCGGCCAGGGAGTTATTCTCCCGACATGGATGGCAACATAGTCTCCGGATAGACCTACCATCATCTTAGGCGGCTTTACAATTTCTCATTATGATATGTAATTCGTCTTTTTAATTTCAGCTTTAGATTCTCTTGAACTCGTGAACTTGTGGTTGTGTGCATCCTAGCTATGCAGAGGCCGGGTGTTATGTTTAAAACTCTTAAGTAATAAAATCACTTTATTTAAAAAAAATCCGAACCCCTTCACAAAAAAATAAGAACAAAAGAACAGCATCTGGGTTTCATATATATGGGATGAAGCAATGGATACTGAAGCTATGTGCACTGAATTTTTACATCCCAAGTGAACGCCTCCAGCAGACGTTCAGACTTCAGGACCGATCGGCAGCAGCAGCAAAGACGACTGCCGGAGAGATCATGGACAGGCGAGTCAGCCCCTTCAAGATATACCGACCGTCTTCCCCAGCAGCCACATGACGAGCGAGAACTCGATCATGAAGAGCGCGTGCAGCCATGTCCGGTCAACGACGAAGCCGTACACCGTGATCCCCGCCCGGTTGTTCTCCAGGTACGTCACTGCAAAATAAGCACCGGTTGCCATTAGCTCGCTACGTACCAACAAAGAAGCTGCTGCTGGCGCATGGCAACAATGGATTCCCGCGTGTGTGCTTGAGCTTACCCAGTGCCTGCCTCTTCTGGAAACACATGTTGTTGACCTGGAAGGGCACGAGCTTGGGGTCGTCGAGGGAGTCGTCGCTGCTGGCGTCGTCGTCGTCGTCGTCAGACTCCTCGCCGGAGGCCAGCCGGTAGGCGTTGGCCGGCGCCAGGTAGCCCGTGGCGGCGGGCAGGGCGGGGTCAGGGTCCTCCAGATCGTTGTCGAAGGCGTGGATGGTGGCGTCGGCGTGCCACGCCGCCGCGACGCTCGTGATCGCCTGCGTCTTGTGCGTGATCTTGGCGGCGCTGTGGAGGCAGACCAGCAGCCCGGCCACGAGGCTCACGGAGCTCAGCTGCATGCAGATGGTTGAGACGTACGGTGTCAGTCATGGATCGAGGTTAATTAGTGCAGTGTAGTGGTAACATGATGAAATTTCATGGAGTTTTGGGTTGGATTTAGTGACGAGACAAATATATCCAACAAGTTCTGAAATTTTTAATTGTACAAGGGCTCGAATACTCCACTTACTAACAGTCTTTACAAACGCGAACTGGAAATTTCAAGATTTGGCTCCTGAACTCTCACCCCCAGAAAACACAGTATCATTTCTCTTCCGAAATTGTATGGAGGGATTTGGTTACCGGTTGAATTACCGTGGATTTCTCGGCCCCCTCCGGTAAATGAGTTTACCAGACGAAAAATCCCGTACCGTTTAAATTTGGGACAAATTCTTCCTCCCAAAATCTGTTTTTAATTTTTTTTATCATTTTCAGTTTGAATTTCAAATTTTGAGTAAGAATCTCGCCCGGTAACCGCCGGTAATTTTCCGGTTACCGTGGTTACCGGAAATCCCGGGCCCCTCCGAGATTTTTCTTCAAAACGGTAACCTTGGTATGGCTTCAGCCTTCAGCGATCATCAATTATCAGAGTGATGTATGCCTCTCGCGTCAGGAACGTAGCTGTATCGTCTTTTGTGGCAACAAAGACAGCTAGATATGTGTACCACATTAATTATCGTCGTCTTTTGTAAGCATGTGTATACCTATCGCCATTAGTGGATTCAGTATTCCTGGTTCATTTCTAACACCACATAATTGTTATCTGAACTTGATGAATGTAATCGGCCCATGCTTAGCTGGATCGTCCACATGATAACTTGCTCTTGACTAACTTGATTTGGCGTTTTCAGTACCGAACCACCAAAATTGCACAATAACGTGGCGAATAGATTGATGTGTGCGTGTCTAAAATTAACGTGGAGAGGAGCAGAGTAGTTACCGCGAGCTCGCCGGCGGTGGCGAGATTGATCTGCGCATGAGGCCTGGTGGTGGCGAGCAGCGCGGAGAACTGGCTGGCGGTGACGAGCACGAGGCAGAAGATTATGAACCGGCGGTACCTGTGGCTGATTCGTCGGAGCTGTTCCCTGATCCGGCGGTGGTGCTCGAGCACGACGGCGACGTCGGCGAACCTGCCGAACTCGCGCGCGAAGCCGACCATCCGCAGCACCTGCAGGTAGCAGATGACCCGGAAGAGCACGCAGATCATGAAGAAGACGGCGGTGCGGTAGACCCAGGAGGCGACGTCGACCGCGCAGGCGGCGGCGTTCCACCAGGGCGAGCGGAAGGGCGCGGCGTCCCAGTACCAGTAGACCTTGTAGGCGGCGTCGGCGAGGGAGCAGGGGACGAGGAAGCAGGCGAGGACGCGGAAGGAGCGGTTGAGCTGCGCGGTGTACCGACGCGCACCTCGTCGGAGTCGTGGCGGAGGCGGTCGATGCAGAGGAGGCGGCGGAGGCCGACCCGGAGGAGCGAGGCGAGGGAGAGGTAGGCGAGCGCCGCGGCCAGGGTGAGGGAGACCTGGACCTGGCCGTCGAAGGGCCGCGGGGGCGCGGAGTCTGGGAGCGCGAAGGTGACCGCCGAGGGCGCTGCGACGGCGAGGAGGAAGAAGACCGCCCACGACCCCGCGGAGCGCAGCCTGTCGGTGTGGTCGACGCACATCCAGCGGAGGCAGGCCCGGAAGCTGCTGAGCTCGTCCCGCGCGTGCGACGCGCAACGGGTGTACTGCGCCGCCGACTTCTCCGCGGCAGCAGCGGCGCCTCCGACGCCGACGTGTCCGCCATGGTTCTCGGATCGATAGCCTTGAGTGCAGGGAGCGGGAAGAGGAGCCGAGGCCCAGTGGTGGACACCTGTTAAGCCAGTGACGATTGTTTGCCACTTGTGCTAATCTCTGGGATTTCTCGAAGCTTGCAGATGCTTATAATGGATCTCACTAGATGTGTACGTGTTCTTTAAGCTAATCATAGATGTTGTGTATATAAATAGAAATAAGTGGCGCCGATTGACAGGTTGCGTGCTGCGGCGGAAGCTCCACGGTTAATTTATACAATCCGAAACGAGAATGAAAACAGGTGTCTCATGTCGCGTAGGATTAATTTCTGCCCGTTTCTCTGGGGTGAGTTGGTTATGCGAAAGAACCATGTGCATGCTGACAGACATGCTCGGGCCACAGGTGGAGTGATCAGTTTAGTTATGTGTTTAGTCCTCAATCATCGAGCAGCTCAGGGATGATACGTGGAAGCGTCATATTGTTTGCTCCGCTGGCCGATAGACCCGCTATCCGCGCGACTGGCTAGCTAATACGAGGTCGAGACAGAGGAGAATAACAGATGGAGAGAGGCGGGACCGTGGGAGTGCAAGTTGTTGCCAATTTGGCATCCGAGGTTACGGGAGATAATGTCTGTGGAGTATATTAGTTTTCGGTTTTGCTAAAGTACGAAAAAAATTCATCCAAAACGGATTGGAATTTGCACGAACGGTTCTAAATATATTTCATTATTGATTTTAGAGTTAAATACAGTAACAGTCCTTGTACTTGTCCGGCTGACTTGATTTAGTCCTCGTACTCAGAATTTGCAGAATTTTATCCGTGTACTCGTTAATTGGACTCGATTTAGTCCAAAACCATGTTTGCCGTCTAATTTGAGCCGACACGTGGACGCGGGTTTCCAGTGAGCCGACACGTGGACGCGGTCCCAGTTGCAGTACAGCAGCTGGCCTGTAAACTTGTATTTTAGCCCCTTCTGTGTGATTCCGTTACGGTAGTTAGCTTCCCGCGAGTGTAAATATGCGAAACCCCCCCTCCCCCCCACCCCTCCATTTTGTACTCTGCTTCTAAATCCCCAAATTCCCCACTTCTATAACCCTAGTTCATCCCTTGTCCTCCGCCCCGATCTCCTCTGTCGCGACTGACTCCCGTTGTTAGAGCTCGAGAATGACGAGTGGCTTCTCCCGTGGTTCGAGCTCAGGGATGAAGAAGGATTACATAATGGGTCGACATAATAAGCACGCAGACATGATTACTACTCTACAGAAACGATCCTAAAGACAAATTCTTTGCAAAAAAAAGGCCAGCGGATTGTTTGAGGTGAGGGTCATCCGTACCGAAACAGGGCGGTGGTTCCCCTTCATGGCGGCGGATTGCAGTCATCGCCTCCGCGATCAACGCGGCCGCCGGTGTCGCCTCGACGTCGTATCCCCTCCACGAACAGCCGCCTAACGTTCTGGTCCAGCGATCGCCGCCTCCGTCGTCTGCCCTCCTTTTTCCCTCCAATAACAGAATTGTCTGAACTGAAACGCCAGGGAGCGCTGCCTAATGGATCAGACGGCGAGGGGGGCACGTGCAAAATCCTCGCAGCGGAAAATAATGTTATAGATGCGGGAGGGTGTTCATGCAAAATTGAGTCGACGTGTCATCCGCGTCAGCTCAAATTAGATGGCAAACATGGTTTTGGACTAAATCGAGTCCAATTAACGAGTACACGGATAAAATTCTGCAAATTCCGAGTACGAAGACTAAATCGAGTCAGCTGGACAAGTATAGGGACTGTTACTGTATTTAACTCTTGATTTTAAATCTTGAAAAAAATGCACCTACAACCTTGAGCTTCAGGCAACAGTGTGACAATTCACAATTGATATCCGAAACTACGGTGTCCATAGTCCACTTGATAACATCAATGTTTGGTCGTGGTCTCGTGGAACCTAAGGAGGGAGGGCAATTCCGATTTGCCACTCTGTGTGGCGCAGCAAGCTCGCACCCGTTGAAAGGTGTCTGCCAATGGGCTGGCCCATTTGGCATTTTTTTCCTTTTCTCTTTTTTATTTTCTTCTTATTTTCCATTCTTTATTGATTGATTTTAATCTAACCGTGAGACTGCATCATAGGGCACAATGCACATCCTTTAGAAAAACTTTTTTCTGGATATGAGGGTCTAAGGATCTGTTTGTTTGGGCTGCAGCTGGTGAGAAACAGCTGTAGCCGGTGGAAGCAACAATTAGAATCAGAGATTTGATGTTTGGCAAGGCTGCTTTTGACGGTTGATGCTGATGGTTTTAGGAGTGAAATGTCTAGAACGACCCTGAGTGTTTAATATGTTATATAAATGCTGATTTGGAACGAATTAGTTGTTTTAAGCAAATTTATTATTAATTACGGTGTTTAAGAGCTTAATTTACCAACTTTACTTATTTTTTGCCCAAATAAATGTAAACAAAATTTAATCAAAATATTTTTGATTAAAAATTGGTAAAAAAATATTCTAAACATATTACAGGGGTGGAGTTACAACATATAAAAAGGATTCTAGAGAAAACAAAAATTACAGCACACTCCTCAAACTTTGCATAAAGGACCCGAAACACAAAAAGAAACTTGCAATTCGGTACTTCTTCTCCACCAGATCATAAAGACGGCGGTGATGCAGGGGCGCGGTCGGTTGCAGGAGCACCGCCGGTTGCAGGGGTCGCGGTCGGAGCAGACTCGGGCTCGGTCGGTTCTAGAGGTCGCGGTCGAAACAGAGCTGGGGCGGCTGAAAAGATCGTATGACATCTAGAGGGGGGAGGGGGTGAATAGGTGCTACTTCAAATTTAGTACTTTTTCAAATTAGGCTTGACACAAAAGGTAAACTCTCTAGATATGCAACTACGGTGAAATTACCTATATGAAAAGCTAGCGACTAAGCAAGGTACACGAAGTAAAGTTATAACAAGGATAGAGGTAACCGAAGTGAAAGCACGCGGAGACAAGGATGTATTCCCGAGTTCCTCCCTTTTAGAGGAGTACGTCTCGTTGGAGAGGTGTGAGTCAACACAATGACTCAACAGCCACAAAGGTTTCACCTTCTTCTCCGATGAACCGCACCACAAAGGTTTGGTTCACCTTCAACTATCGGAAACCTTCAAGGTGGAGTCCAGAGCCTTTACAACAACAATCCGGGGCACAACCCACAAACTAGATTGGGGGCTCCCGAACGGCTACAATCTGTCAAAAACACAATCAAGTGAGTACAACAAGGGGCTAGGTTTTCCAAGGGGAACCCTAGCAAATGGTCCCTCAAGAGAATGAGGGGGAAATGAAAAACGGCTCGATGAAGATGTAGATCGGGGCCTTCTCCTTCAATCCTCCAAAGATCAACAAGTTTGGGTGGAGGGATTGGGAGATCTAGTGATTCTTGAGCTTGCAATAATGGCGTCTTCAATTTTTGGGCGAGCTATATGGCTGGAGGTTGGTGGAGTGGTATTTATATCCCTCCCACAAATCTGACCGTTGCCAGGAAAAACATGCCGTCCGGTAGTACCGAGCTCCGTCCGGTACTACCGCCCAGTCAAGTCAAATGGCAGTCAACCTTATCTTTGAATCCCTGCTGCTCGAACAGATCACACGCGGTAGTGCCGAGCAGGGTCTGGCGGTAGTGTTGTCCAATCGGTAGTACCGGGCTCTTCCGGTAGTGCCGACCAAAAACGCGTCGAAGACAAAAGCCTCAGGGCTAACGTAGCACTACCGAGAACGGTGCGGTACTGTCGCCTTCACGCCTAGCGGTACTACCGGACCACGTCCGGTACCACCGGCCGCAGTAAAACTGGCTGCCAGAAACTGGTTCTTCGCGCTGAAACCTTTTTCAACACTTGATGCATTATGTAAATTTATCAAAAAACCCCTGCATCATTTGACAGCACATAAGAGTATTCCTAGTGTTGTTGCCTAACACACAAAACACATGAGGGATATAAAAGATGCCCTTTCCATCTCCCCCTTTTTGGTGTTAGATGACAGCACTAGGATTCGCAATGGAGCACAAAACAAAACTTGACATGTTTCACAAAGGTTAAGAAGCTCCCCCTACATGTGTGCATATAGGTGATTTGTATTGGAATACAAATGCACACAAGTAGAAAGAAGACAACTCACAAGTAATATTGAAACATGATAAGTTTGCATAACCAAGAGACATAGTACAAAAGTAAGTTGAGATATGTAGATGAAATCATACCCTGTGCAAAATATAATGTAGAGAGAGATAAACCATTGCACAATCATATTTGTCCCAACTTAGATAAAATGAAATCCATATGTCTCACACATAAATTGACAGCAACACATAGTCTCACACAAAGCAAATAATGAAAGAGTTCAACAAATAAAGATGGACACAAGCTCTCAAGAAAAGATAAAAGCACATGCTTGTGTCTGTCCCATGCAAATTCCCGCGACATCCTAATAGAACACATTCTCCCCCTTTGTCATCAAAATGCCAAAAAGGGAGAAGCGCGATACTAAACCATCCCAAGGAGCATCAAACTCCACCCAAGCCGTGGTGGGACGACGAAGAAGGAGCCATGAAATGAGAACCACTCGGAGGAGCATCTTCATCACTCCAGTAGCCATGCTTAGAGACCCATTCATGCTTGGGAGTGATATCTTCTTCGGACCCCTTTGGAGAGACGTGCAAACCCTTCTCAACCATCAAAGCCTTTTGACGCGCAGCAGCTTTCTTGTGATATACATGAGCCTCATACATACGGTCCTCGAGATCTTGCTTGAAGCAAAAAGCCCTCTTTACCTTTATTTGAAGCTTATTTGCCCAAGATGGCTCTTCCATAAGCTGCTTGGCCCAAGTGGGCTCTTCCATGGGAGAGGCAACATCTTTGCCACTAGCCCTCCTTCCCACACGAGATACGGGAGCCTCTTTGGGAGCATCTGATGAAGTAGTTCCTGGAGCCTTGAACACATGTTCCTTGATAAGCAACTTTTTGACAGAGTGTTTGATAATACGACTGCCATCCTTCATGATGTCTTCCTTGGTTGCTTTCCACTATTTGCTGCGAATGAGCTTCATAATGTACGGGCCAAAGATGGGAGCCCGTTGATGCATGTAAAATGCATACATGAACTTTACATTTTATTACATGTTATTCCATGTTATTTGCATCATATAAGGGTTATATTCATGATTTATATTAAGTTTTGGGGATAATTAACAACTCCCCCATTTTTCTGGAATTAACCCTGTGCTGTCAGAAAACCCCTTTTTCTATATTTTGATGTTTCAGGGACCCAAACGACGTCCAAATGACCTGAAACTTTACGGGGATCACTTTTTTGGAAGGAACGAAACGTAGGCGCAAATGAATCGAAGAAACGGAGACCAGAAGGCAGAAAGGGGTGGGCCCACGTGGCCAGATTCCCTGACCGCGTGGGGTCCCCCATCCTGGCCCTCGGGCCTCCGCTGTCGTCGATCCTTCTTCCCGAAGCTTCGTCTTGACCTAAAAACGACTATATATAGACCCCCCAGGGCTTTCGCGAAGGGGAGCGCCGCCAAAACACATAAACCACGAAACAGAGACCTGGAGCTGCAGATTGGAGGGGGAAAACTCCGGCGGGGCGCTGCCGGGGCGGTCTCCATCTTCTCCAATGACTTCTCCACCGTCTCCATGATGAAGGGGGAGTAGTCCACCCCCTGGACTTGGGTTTGTGGTGGTAACTTCTGTATCTCTACTCTCTTTGAGCTTCACTAATTAGTACCGTATGAGCTGCTGAACATGATTACGGTCATCTATGTAATTCCTATGGTGGATATTGTGGTATGAGATGATTTGTTATGCATTTACTGTTGTGTTGGAACTTTTATGATTTGTCATACTTTGGAGATATTCTATGATGCATGTGATGGTTTGATTTATGCATAATGCCTTGTTTATCCTTGTCATGAGGTGATTGACACCACCAAGTGTGGATAGATGAGAGAGATGTGGTCATGCACACGAATTATGAATCATTGCACTAGTGTTTAGAATATTGTCCATTATGAAGTATGATGTATGTAGGTACGGGATGGCCGATGTGACACGGCATATGTATTGAGTGACATGTGAAATACATCCCAACATCCTTTATCTGGGGGTAAAAAAAAGAGTATGATGTGGGAGTGACAGCAGCCATGCTAGCCTTGCGGGGGTGACATAGCACACAAATGAGTATTTCTTTCAACTATGTGTTTTAGGACATATAGCCGTCATTAAAAGCTACCATTAAAACATGACAATTTGTGTACTTTATCCATAACATGATAATCACCATAGATGAGAGAGAGGATTAAGTGAACCCATGAACCCATGTCCATTGTTCCTATAAGAGAAAACCTTTGTCTTGTCCTCTTGCATTGAAGAGGATTGGGACACTTTTACATTCTTGTTTTGTTGCATTAAACTTCCATCCATTAAATCAACCATCTTGTTCCTTAAACTTGTTTAGTGCATAATCAACTAAAACTTGTGACACTTTAGTTGTAGGGAATAGATAACTTTTCCTTCTTGCTCCTGCGGATCGATACCTTACTTCCACATTGAGAGGTGCTACAGTGATCCCCTGCTCTTGGGGGTTATCAAGTACTTTTCTGGCGCCGTTGCCGGGGAGCGTAGCGCTTAAGTCTCTATTCTTGTGTGCACTAGACTTTAGATTTATTTATCTTGCTTTATATCTTGCAATCATCTAAGCTTGGGGAGGTTCCTTTAAACTTGTTTGGTTGTGAGTTTCTCATTAGTTTTATTTTCAGTTTTCATTAAAAACATAAAATACATAAAAACTATTGATACTATTACTATGGCATTTATGAATCGTGCTTCGCTGCATCTTGCTTTATATGAAAGTGCTTATGCTAATGCTCCTAAAGTGGTTGAAACTACTGTGTCTGAGATACCTAAAGTGGGATATAAAATTCCCGTTGGTCATGTTAAAAGAGTTATGAAAAATCCATTTACAGGGGATGGAACTAAGTCTGCACGTGAACACGTGGAGACAGTTGAAGAGATATGTGGTTTATTTAGGCTTCCTGGTATTTCTGATGATCAGGTAAAAAGGAAGCTATTATATTTGTCTTTATCTGGTAATGCTCGTATTTGGTTCAAGTCTTTGGATGAAGAAGTTACTATTGAATGGAGTAGTTTGAGGAAGGTTTTTCTTAAATATTTTACTCCTAAAAAAGAATTCTTGCTGCCACGGAAAGTACTAATATTTTGCAGGAAGAGGAGGATAAAAACCTAAGCTTGGGGATGCCCGTGCAACCCCAAGAGGATGATGAAAACATAAGCTTGGAAGAGAAAGTATGTGAAGAGGAGATTGAAATGGATGTGCTCCAACCTAAGCTTGGGGAAGAGTTGGATCTCCCAGCTTCACCATCAACAAATGATAGTAACACTCAAACTCAAAAATCTTTTGTTATTTATGAGAATCCATGTTATGATGAGTGTGAAACTGAAAATGCTATGGTCCTATATGATAACCCATGCTATTATGATGAAACTAAAAATGCTCCTTTACTTTCTATTAATACTACTAGTGAACTTATTGATGATAATGAGGAGTATTGCTTAAATATGCTATATGATAATGCTTTAGATGATGGTCCTATGCTTATTGATAAACCTCCATGTTTAGTTGTTACTAAATTATGTGAGGATAAAAATGATATACTTGCTGTTTGTGATACTCTTACTCATGAGAGTCCTACTTTGTTCTGAATTCTCCTAATACACCATAAAGGAGAAATTTGCTTATGTTGAGAAATACTTATGTGGTTTGCAATTATCTTTAGTTCCAAATCTTTGTTGCAACCATGATATTAAACTTGATATTGATCTTATTAACTATTTTGAAAGAGGGAAGCATGCTAATGAATTCCAAAATAAATTTAATGATCCTCTTTATGTGCCTAAATTATCTAAGTTGAATGATTCTTGTGTTATATGGTTGAATTTTTCTACTACTTGCAACTATTATGAAGGAGGTGATAAGAACCCTCTTTATGTACTAATAATTATGCTGCAAGTAATATTGTTAATATGCATTGGGAAACTTCTATTTATGGTGATTCATTCATATACAAAATGCCAATGCATAGAAAGAAAGTTAGACTTCGTTGTTATTACTTTTGTGTTTTGTTTTTCTCTCAACTAGGGTTCAACTTGACTATTATTTTGATTGGTTTGAGAACACCATGGGATCCTGGTATTATGCATGAACACTTTCCAAGGAAGAGGGACACATCAAAGTATAAGTTCCCTCATGAGATTCAACCTTCATGAACATCAAGTAAGAAGCCTAGCTATATGGCTATAAAGAAAGCGCTTTACGGGAGGCAACCCGGTTGTTTTTGTTTGAGATTTTCTTTGAGTCCTCTTGCTGTAACAAGAGAGTAGTTTGTTAGTTTTGTTTCTGGGATTTTTAATAAAGAACCAAGTTTTACCTATTTTGGGTTTGAAAAGTTGCTATTCATTTTCGGAGAGTTTTCTGCCTGCACGAAGTCTGTGCACGGTTTGATTTTTCATTTTTTATCTGTAACTCCGATTGAGCTGTAATTTGAACGTAGCTTCAACTTTTCATCCTATACACGTGATTTTTTGCAGATTTTTCTGACGAGTTTAAGTAGGGTAGAAAAATGCGTTTTGCTGCTGCTGTTTTTCTGGACAGATTCTGTCTTGATATTGTTTGATGCATTCTTTGAGCTTTTTGCTTGAATCTTTTTGATTCAATTGAGTTTATGAGTAGGCATACAACATTATATACTCTCTGGACATTCATATGAATTTTTGCCTAAGGATTTTATGCAGCAAGGAACCTATTTGTTTATCACTACTAATATCACCCACAGAAAAGAAATGGGAGAAACGGTGTTTTGAAGTTTTTTCACAGGGATTAGAGGAGCTGCACCAAGAGCTATCCAAGGATGGTGAAGACCATAAGCTTGGGGATGTCAAGACAACCCCACTGGACCAACACACTCTCGGTTTGCACACGTCTAACTTCTGTTTTTCGATCAAAGCACTTTATCGTATAAACTTGGAGCGTCTGTTTTCTTTTGCTTTTGTTATTTCGGTTTGATTTTTATTTTCTTAAGACCACCACTATCATTTATATATGAGAGAGCTACTGGAAGTTTGGGTTGAATTATGTTGGATGCTATTAAATATATTGGGATAGGGATGTTTGAGTTGATTTTAAAAGATACATATAGTTGCATAATTCATGTGCTTTGAATGAATATTAATTTGCAAGAGTGTTGTTAAGAGCTATCTTTTACCATGTTTAGATGTTGAATTTTAACTTTACTTGGTTTAACATGGATTGATTAGTTCTATGGACACTTATGCATGCATTTAGATGGTCAACTTTCTCCCTATTGCTAGCCCAAAAATTACAACAAGTAAAAAGCTTGTTTCCCAACACCTTCAACCAAAGTTTTTCCAGTGAGTCCACCATATCTACCTATTAGCTTTATGCTATTCCAAGTATGCATATTATATTGTGTTATCTACATTTCTGAATTTAAATGCTTATGTTATTGATTGTCATGGGAAAAATTGGTTAAAAGCTCTCACGAACTTGATGCACAATTTACTTTTATTGCATTTAATAAGCATGAACCATTGTGATTAAAATTATGAAGTTGTGGGCTTGACAATTGTTTTGGTTGGGAGTTAGCCCATATGTGCTGTCACATGGCAAGCTTTCAACATTGCACTTATTTATATTTAGTTGATGTCATGTACTTTTGTTTATGGATGCCTATCATGGGTGAAATGAATGTGGATACTTAGTAAGTTCAAAGAGTTTGTATAAATGGTTAGAGAAATGCCTGGGCCGCTAATCTAAGCCATGCATCATTCATGGTGGAAATTTACAGCATAACCATAATGTTCATTCAGTGATGCACCTCATAATAAAAAGCTATACCCATAGTAAATAAAAGAGTGCTGAGATTGTTCATTGTCTGTTTGTCTTGTTGTTTTGACATGGGCTTGTTCATGTCATGGGACAAGAGGTACCCCAGTGCAGTTCTTGATGATACTATTATTACTTGCAATGACCTTTATTTGAATTTACTTTGTGGACCAAAGTGAGTAACACATGGTGTAGGTACTTGTATTCAAGGGACATGAGACATTCAACCAATACATTGTCAAGCACACCACTCATATTTGCTTTCACTTTAAACATTAATCATTCAAGATGCTATGATAGGGGTAATGAGAGCTCCACACCAATGACTACCACATTGCAAGCATTAACTTAAGTAGAAGTGTTTGGAAGTTAGATGAAACTTATTCATGCTTTACCTCTACTTATTTATCTATCCAAAGTGTCCACCTTTTATATTCAGTTTTCATAAGAAGTACTCTATGACCACCATAGGATGTTTTTACTTTTCATTATGCATACATTTGGTCCATAGTACTTTCTTCTATATTACACTTTGTGAATTTATCATTGAACATCTTTACATTGAGTATTTGATACCACTTCATAATTTATCTTGCATATTGTTATTCCTTTGAAGATGAATCATTTGACTCTATGTAGCAATAGTAATCACCTTTGATATCCATTGATAGTATTAAAATGCAAAGTCCATGTTAGTTTTATCACCTTCATACTCGGGACGAGCATGGGTTAAGCTTGGGGATGTTGATGCATGTAAAATGCATACATGAACTTTACATTTTATTACATGTTATTCCATGTTATTTGCATCATATAAGGGTTATATTCATGATTTATATTAAGTTTTGGGGATAATTAACAACTCCCCATTTTTCTGGAATTAACCCTGCGCTGTCAGAAAACCCCTTTTTCTATATTTTGATGTTTCAGGGACCCAAACGACGTCCAAATGACCTGAAACTTTACGGGGATCACTTTTTTAGAAGGAACGAAACGTAGGCGCAAAGGAATCGAAGAAACGGAGACCAGAAGGCAGAAAGGGGTGGGCCCACGCGGCTAGATTCCCTGACCGCGTGGGGTCCCCCATCCTGGCCCTCGGGCCTCCGCTGCCGTCGATCTTCTTCCCGAAGCTTCGTCTTGACCTAAAAACGACTATATATAGACCCCCCAGGGCTTTCGCGAAAGGGAGCGCCACCGAAACACAGAAACCACAAAACAGAGACCTGGAGCTGCAGATTGGAGGGGGAAAACTCCGGCGGGGCGCTGCCGGGGCGGTCTCCATCTTCTCCAACGACTTCTCCACCGTCTCCATGATGAAGGGGGAGTAGTCCACCCCTGGACTTGGGTTTGTGGTGGTAACTTATGTATCTCTCATCTCTTTGAGCTTCACTAATTAGTACCGTATGAGCTGCTGAACATGATTACGTTCAACTATGTGTTTTAGGACATATAGCCGTCATTAAAAGCTACCATTAAAACATGACAATTGTGTGTACTTTATCCATAACATGATAATCACCATAGATGAGAGAGAGAGGATTAAGTGAACCCATGAACCCATGTCAATTGTTCCTATAAGAGAAAACCTTTGTCTTGTCCTCTTGCATTGAAGAGGATTGGGACACTTTTACATTCTTGTTTTGTTGCATTAAACTTCCATCCATTAAATCAACCATCTTGTTACTTAAACTTGTTTAGTGCATAATCAACTAAAACTTGTGACACTTTAGTTGTAGGAATAGATAACTTTTCCTTCTTGCTCCTGCGGATCGATACCTTACTTCCACATTGAGAGGTGCTACAGTGATCCCCTGCTCTTGGGGGTTATCACCCGTCTATCAATCATAGTATTCCAAAGCTCATGATGCATCACATCCATCTTCTCTCCCTTGCTTTGCTTCTCAGCAGAGTTCTTGAGCATGTCAATCATGAACCCATGCACTTCATCCAATTGCCCACCCGAGGAGCGACTGTCTCACGGTAGACACGGTG
Source organism: Poa pratensis (assembly GCA_947311845.1). Taxonomy (NCBI): domain Eukaryota; kingdom Viridiplantae; phylum Streptophyta; class Magnoliopsida; order Poales; family Poaceae; genus Poa; species Poa pratensis. The sequence goes on along the minus strand of CAMZMU010000034.1, from coordinate 54,770,972 downwards.
CAGAATTTCAAATGGGCGACAAAGGTGAGCAGTTTTGCCAAGTGTACCTCCTTCCATTGTGATTGGTCCAAGAATATCCCTGTGACTTGATAGATCAGCCCCATGGCTTCTCCAACCGCTAGGGATCAATTCTCCCTTGTCTTCATATCCCAACAGTTCCCCGAACTCCTTCAAGGTAGCAGATTTTTTTTTGTCCTTGGTCATCCAAGTCATGGTCCTAGCATCATCTTCATGGAAATAAACAGTGGCAAAGAATTGTGTGATGTAGTAGTCAATATAAGGTTGATTGAACTTCATGATTTCCAACAGACCAAACTCCTCACACATAGCTAAGGTCTCATCAAAGTAACCGTCATGCACGGGGAGCCGCATGTACTCAAGATCAAGGGAGTGTTGAGGAGTGACCTTGTAGTCCTTGTGAATGTATATTTCATTGAAAATAGACTCTTGATCTTTGGTGTAGAAGTGAGGAGAGGCTGCAATGGACCTCTCGGAATCATATGGATTTTCTTCATGCGGTTTTTGATAATCATCCAGCTTCCAAAGGTGAAGTGGCTTACGAGCTGTTTTCTTTGGCTTGATCATTCTGCCCCTGGAACCTCCTTCATGAGTCCTCGCTGTGGTTGGTCTTGGCAGTATCTCAGCTTCTTCCATGAATTCCTCCTCAATCTCATTGTCGACAAACTTTCCCTTCTTGCTAGAGTGGGTGTACACGACATCCTTGTCCGAACCACCACCACGGGTACCTGTGAATAGCAGATAGATAGGGTGGGGAAAAGGTAAGTGCACAAGTTCAAGGGAAGAAAGAACAAACACTGTTGAAAAATGTATTCAGGGGTCAAGAGTTACTACAGGCGGTAGTACCGGGCAAGCCCGGCGGTACAGGCCGTGCGGGATTGGCTCACCCTAGGGGATCCAAAATCGACGGTAAAATTGACGAAGGACTACAAGAATCAACAATGCAAGAAGTTCCCAAGCCTACCACGACGATCCTACCAAGTTTAACCGAGGAAATCGGAGCTACCGGTCATTTTCCTCAAGAACACCTAGGTTTCACGAGAGAGAAACATATAGGGCGAAAACGAGGGAACTACCGGAGGCCGTTGGCGAGGATCGATGTGGGGAATGGCCCCACTGAGCAGATCCGGCTGGGAACGACAGGACCCGGCGGTCGGAGGCAGCGGCCGGAGCGGAAGAGAGAGGAGACGGCGGTGGAGAAGAATGGGTGCGGAATGGGGAATAACCCCTCACCCCGCATCGTTGGCTTCTAAGAGCGAAACCTGCACACCCAATAGTACCGGGGCATGGGGCGCGGTAGTACCGGCTGCACAATTTCAGCAGACTTTGAATTTGCTTAGATTGTACAGGCGGTAGTACCGGCCCTTGCCCGGCAGTACTACCTGGGCCTCCTTCTCAAATCCAAGATTGTCAAGATAATGAACTTGTGCGAGATAGATTTCGTTTTAAGGGTAAGATCAAGGCTTAGGATAGACAGAGTCACTGAATAGGTGGGATACATACTTGGAAATTGCAAGATTCAAAAATAAAAGCCAATTTCAAGTGTTTCTCCCAAAAGAGAGTTAGAGGTCTAGAAAACACAAATAAATCCAATAAATCCAAATAAATCCAACTCTTCACAAAGAAGAGGGCGGTGGCCTAAGCCACCATTTATGAGTGTGTGGCGTGACACCGCGAAGATATTCTTGGGTCCACAACCACTACTCGTCATTTTAAGCTCACAATTCATAGAACAAATATAGAGAAGCAAATGAGTTTCTTATCGGCATAATGGGGGGAGGGATAGTCCAATGTGTTAGGACCACACTCCCCCTATGTCCATGCCTACCCTAAACCAAATACATAGTCAAATATAGGTGTGTATGCAAGATAATCAAGTCAAGCTCCTTGAATCCACGATATTTAGCTCATGCCTCAAAAAGTGAATCTTGCTTCATCAAGTGGCTTCGTGAAAATATCGGCAAGTTGGTCTTTGGTTGGAATATAGCCAAGCTCAATATCACCACGGGCAATATGATCCGAATAAAATGATGACGAATCTCAATATGCTTCGTTCTTGAGTGTTGCACCGGGTTGTGGCCAATCTTGATAGCACTTTCATTGTCACACAAAAGAGGCACTTTGTCACAATTGACACCGTATTCCTTTAAAGTTTGCCTCATCCATAACAATTGAGTGCATGCACTAGCGGCCGCCACATACTCGGCTTCGCGGTGGAGAGAGATATGCAATTTTGCTTCTTAGAAGACCAACTCACCAAGGACCTACCAAGAATTGGCATGCCCCGGAAGTTGATTTCCTATCATCCTTACAACCAGCCCAATCCGAGTCCGTGTACCCGGCAAGAGAGAAATTAGAGCCCTTTGGGTACCACAAACCAAACCTTGGGGTATAAACCAAATATCGAAGGATTCTATTGACCGCCTTCAAGTGGCTTTCTTTAGGAGCGCTTGATACCTTGCACACACCCCTACACTCAACACAATATCGGGTCTAGATGCACAAAGATAAAGCAAAGAACCAATCATAGAGCGATAAAGTTTTTGATCAACATCATACCCTTTGGGTTAAGTTCAAGATGGCATTTGGTGTCCATAGGAAACCGCTTCTCCTTAGCATTTTGCATATTGAACCTCTTGAGCATGTCTTGGGTATATTTGGCTTGAGAGATGAAAGTCCCTTCATTCAATTGCTTGATCTCAAAACCAAGAAAGAACTTCAATTCGCCCATCATAGACATCTCGAACCTATCGGTCATAAGCTTTGAAAATTCATCATTGAAAGCTTTGTTAGATGAGCCAAAATAATATCATCAACATAAAGTTGGCATATGAAAAGCTCCCCTTTAACCCTCTTGGTAAAGAGAGTGGGATCGATTTCCCCCTCAAATCCACGGTCTACTAGAAGCTCTCTAGGTGCTCATACCACGCACGTGGAGCTTGTTTAAGACCATAGAGCGCCTTATCGAGCTTGTAGACATGGTTAGGGAATTGGGATCCTCGAAACCCGGTGGTTGCTTAACATATACCAACTCCTTTAAAGGACCATTAAGAAAGCACTTTTCACATCCATTTGTTGCAATTTAAAGTTATGATGTGATGCATATGCAAGAAGGATACGGATGGACTCAAGGCGAGCCACGGGTGCATAAGTCTCTCCAAAATCAATGCCTTCAACTTGAGAGTATCCTTGTGCAACCAATCTTGCCTTGTTCCTCACAACCATTCCATGCTCATCTTGCTTGTTCTTGAATATCCACTTAGTGCCTATAACATTGCGGCAATCCTTTGGCTTCTCAACTAATTCCACACTTGTTGCGCTTGAAGTTATTGAGTTCATCATGCATAGCTTCCAACCAATCCGGATCTTCAAGAGCTTCAAACACTTTCTTTGGTTCCACCATGGAATGTGAGCTTGATGTTCACTAAAGCTTGCCAATTGTCTTCTTGTGGTAACATTCTTTAGGTCACCAAGGATTGCTTCTAGCTTGTGACCTTTATTCAAATCTCTTGCAACTCTTGCTTTACGACGGGCTTCGATATCTCTATTGCATCTTGGAGGTATCTTGATCATCTTGATCATTTGAGTCCCCGTCTTGACCGGAATGTTGACCTTGATCATCTTATGCACATCTTCAACAATAGAAGGAGAGGGTTGATCTTGGTCTTGACCTTGGCTAGCATCAACAATGGAGAACTTGGTTCTTGCATAGCAACTTGGTCAACATGAGGAGGGTCTTGAACTTGTTCTTGGGTGGTGCATCATTTGCTTCCATAGTGGGTGCGGTTTCAACTTGTGATGGTGATGAGGTTCCACTTGAGTGGAGCTTGGACTTGCTTGAGGAGGCACAATGAATCTCAACGGGGCGATGGAAACCAATGCCCATTCTTCTTATTGCATCTTGAGGCTCCTCATTATCTACATCACAAACATGAAATTGCGCCACTTGGGAGCCGTCATTCTCATCGAACCTCACACACAAGATTCTATGACTTTCCCGGAGGTTTTGTCATAGACTCTATAGTGTGAGATTCGGCACCGTACCAACAAAAACACCCTCTAAAGCTTTAGATTCAAATTTAGACAAACGAACACCTTTGATCTTATAGAAACACTTACAACCAAATACTCGGTAGTAGGAGACATTGGGCTTGTTGCCGGTGAGCATCTCATAAGGTGTAAACTTCTTGCCTTTGCGAAAGAATAGCCGGTTTGATGAATGACACGCCGTGGAGATGGCTCGGCCCACAAGAAGAGTGGAGATTTAAACTCCGCCAACATAGACCTTGCCATATCCATGAGGTCCGGTTCTTCCTTTCGGCTACACCATTTTGTTGAGGGGTATATGCAGCGGAATATTGATGACGAATCCCTCTTCACTAAGAAACTCATTTAGGTGTAGTTCTTGAACTCGGAGCCATTGTCACTCCTAATGGCCAATATGGGACATTGTGTTGGCGTTGAACTTCATTGGAAAGTCGATGACGGCTTGTTGGTCTCATCCTTCGTCTTGAAGAAATAAACCCAAGTAAATCTTGAATAGTCATCAACAATCACCAAGCAATATTTCTTCCCACCAAGACTGGTTGAGGACGGCACCAAAGAGATCAACATGAAGAAGTTCCAATATCCTCTTTGATGAAATGATGGTCTTGCTTGGATGGGGAGAATCATGCATCTTTCCTTCAACACAAGCCCTACAAAGACGATCTCTAGAAAAAGAAACATTGTCTTTTAGTCCAAGAATGTGGCCACCCTTGTGAAGACTTTGCAAAGTTCTCATGTTGACATGGGACAAGCGGCGATGCCACAACCACCCCACGTCGGCCTTTCCGAATAGGCATATTGCTTGAGTGTTGGTTGACCCCGAAAAGTCCACCACAAACAACTCATTTTCAACATACCCAACGAACATGACCTTTAGAGTCTTGCTCCTCAAGAGTACCACCATATCAATAGTAAAATGGACATCAAAGTTCATCTTATTAAGTGCACGAACGGACATAAGATTGTAACCGAGGGACTCGACAAGCATGACATTTACAAGGGTGATATCCTTTGCAACTACCACCTTGCCGAGACCCTTTACCTCGCTTTTGATTTATCACCATAGGAGACGGATGAGCTTGATTTATATTTGGTCCCAACTCCGTCATGATCTCCTTGCTTCCGGTCATATGACTAGTGCATCCACTATCAACCACCCATTTAGACCCACCGGAAGCATAGTCCTACAAGAAATCATTGCTTGTTTTAGGTACCCATCTTGCAATGGGTCCTCTTTGTTAGCAACAAGGGTCTTAGGAACCCAAATAGCGAGCAACATATCCATCATAAGGACCAACATATTTTGCATAAACATCACCATAATAATCAACATATAGAATGTAGTGAGGGTTAGCATCTCCCGCAAAGTCACTACGAGTGGTCTTGCCCCTAGTGGCATTCCCACTCGCAATGGGAGTCTTGGTTTGTGTGGGCTTGGCCTTGTTGTTGCTCTTCTTCTTTGCCTTGGCTACATAACCAAGACCCTCCTTCCCTTTGTGTTGCTTTTGCTCAACAACATGAGCAACAACCTTTTCTTTACCTTTGGGAATTGAGGTCTTGGCACTAGTGGCCTTGGCAAGCTCAACCTTCAACCTAGCATTTTCCTCAATAACATTTGCATGATCACAAGAGGGAGTAGAAGTGCTAGGTGAGTTAGATTTAGAAAGTTGAGTTTGAAGTTGCTCATGAGACTTGACTAGAAGAGAGTGAGTACTTTCCAAGGCCTTGTGAGCCTTGTCAAGTTTCTCCAATCCTCAAGGAGTCTAGCATTAGCAACCACAAATTCGGCTTTCTCCTTTTTAATCACTTTATATTTAGCAAAACATGGTCTCTATCCTTAATGATTTTAGCAATTATTTCATCATTTTTATCATCAAGGGACTCAAGTCTTTGCTCAAGAGTAATTCTATATTCACTTTCTTCTTGAAGAGAAGCATTCAAGGATGCTATGGTAAGAGAGTCCTCTCTCTCAATTTTGCCCTTGACCTCAAGAAGGTCTTCGGCTGCACCAAGTTGGCTCATGAGAGCCTCAACATGCTTCTTAGCTTCACCTTGCAAGTTAGCCACAAAAGTATCGAAAGGAACAAGTTCTTTCTTAATCACAAGACTAGAGTTATCATCCATTTCATGCATAGTCTTGGGAGTAGAAGATGATACCTCGGTAACTTTGGCCATGAGGCAACGAGCGGTGTTGATGGAGATGTTCTCATTGAGGGATTCAAAGAGAGAAGGAGATGGAGTTGATACAATGGCTAATGCGGCCACCTCACGAGTGGGTTCTTCTTCTTGTTCGGAATCATCAGAACTATACTCTTCTTGAGTCATCAAACAATTCTTGGTGCTTTCTTGAAGAATGGCTTCTTCTTGACAAAAGGCTTCTTTTGAACCATCTTGGATTGACCCTTGGGAACAAGCCTTCCACCATGTTCTTCTCTATTCCCATGTTCTTGTTGCAAACTCCTTCTTTCCACTTGGGTTGTTCTTTAGATCAACTTGAGCCTTTGCCTTGGCCGGATCACGCCAAAATGCTCTTGAAGCAAGAACCAAGTGATCATGATAGGCTTGTTGGAGATCATCGGGGAGAATGTTGCTTGGACATTCCTCAATTTCCACATCATCATCTAGGCTCACCACTTTAGCCTTCAAAGCAAGTGAGGAGCCTTGTTTCATCCCCATGGCCCTAGCATGATTGTCTTGAGCATTCTTGGTGGCAACCTTGAAGGCTTGCATTTCTTGCATAACTTCATTTGATGTCATTTGGAGGTAGTTGTGTCTTCCTTGTAAAGCCTTCAAGTCAACAGGCTCAAAGGGCATGAGAGCATTCACATACTTCCTCTTGATCCAAGCATCATCCACATACTTTTCCCCAACATTATAAAAGGCTTGGGCAAGGATCTTGAGTCTTCCATACATCTCTTCATGAGTTTCACTATCAAGCATGTAGAAGCCTTCGGCATCATTGTTCAAAGCATCAAATTTATTCCTCTTCATACTCTCATCCCCATTATTTTCCCCCTTTTCTTTATCGGAATCACCCATTTCGGAAGAAAGGGGGTCCTCTATAGGAAGAGTCTCCACGGGGGAATTGGTACAAGTGAGTTTTGTGAGCAAGTCACGTATCTCACCAAATTGGGTATCCATGGACGATCTCAAAGATGTTTCCATCGATTTGAGATCGGCCATGGATGCCGGAGTACCTTGCCCCTCCGCGGGCATCTCTCCTAGTGTCATACTTCTCTCGGGCGGTTAAACCCAACAAGAGAGCCGAGGCTCTGTTACCAATTGAAAAGATCGTATGACACCTAGAGGGGGGGGGGGTGAATAGGTGATACTTCAAATTTAGTACTTTTTCAAATTAGGCTTGACACAAAAGGTAAATTCTCTAGATATGCAACTACGGTGAAATTACCTATATGACAAGCTAACGACTAAGCAAGGTACACGAAGTAAAAGCTATAACAAGGATAGAGGTAACCGAAGTGAAAGCACGTGGAGACAAGGATGTATTCCCGAGTTCCTCTCTTTTAGGGGAGTACGTCTCGTTGGAGAGGTGTGAGTCAACACAATGACTCAACAGCCACAAAGGCTTCACCTTCTTCTCCGATGAACCGCACCACAAAGGTTTGGCTCACCTTCAACTATCGGAAACCTTCAAGGCGAAGTCCGGAGCCTTTACAACAACAATCCGGGGCACAACCCACAACTGGATTGGGGGACTCCCGAATGGCTACAATCTGTCACAAACACAATCAAGTGAGTACAACAAGGGGCTAGGTTTTCCAATGGGAAACCCTAGCAAATGGTCCTCAAGTGAATGAGGGGAAATGAAAAATGGCTCGGTGAAGATGTAGATCGGGGCCTTCTCCTTCAATCCTCCAAAGATCAACAAGTTTGGGTGGAGGGATTGGAAGATCTAGTGATTCTTGAGCTTGCAATAATGGTGTCTTCAATTTTTGGGCGAGCTAGATGGTTGGAGGTAGGTGGAGGGGTATTTATATCCCTCCCACAAATCTGACCGTTGCCAGGAAAACATGTCGTCCGGTAGTACCGAGCTCCGTCCGGTACTACCGCCCAGCCAAGTCAAACGGCAATCGACCTTATCTTCGAATCCCTGCTGCTCGAACAGATCACACGTGGTAGTACCGAGCAGGGTCTGGCGGTAGTGCTGTCCAATCGGTAGTACCGGACTTTTTCGGTAGTACCGACCTAAAACGCGTCGAAGACAGAAGCCTCAGGGCTAACGTAGCACTACCGAGAACCACGGTGCGGTACTGCCGCCTTCACGCCTAGCGGTACTACCGGACCACGTCCGGTACCACCGGCCGTAGTAAAACTGGCAGCCAGAAACTGGTTCTTCGAGCTGAAACCTTTTTCAACACTTGATGCATTATGTAAATTTATCTAAAAACCCCTGCATGATTTCAAAGCACATAAGAGTATTCCTAGTGTTGTTGCCTAACACACAAAACACATGAGGGATATAAAAGATGCCCTTTCAGCGGCGACGACTCGAGTCTATGGCAGCCGATGGGAACGAGGGAGGGGGCACGGTCGGAACTTGACTGGGGCGGTGACGGGGCCGATAGCTGGACGAAGCAGGCCTCACCTTGCCGCTTGAGGCACTTGCTGTGGCAGGGATGTGGTCAGCGGCGACGAGGTCGGCCCGTCGTGCCTCCTGTCTCCGGTGGCCAACGGGGACGAGGTCGTCCCGTCGTGCGCTCCTGTCTCCGGTGGCCTACAACGACGAGTTGGTGGAGGCCCATAGCGGGGAGATCTTGCACGGCGGCGGCGGAAGCCCTAACCCTAGGCCGCCATGACGGGACGAGAGAAATGAATCGCGGGGGGGGGGGGGGGGGGGGGGGGGTCGGGGAGAGTGGAGACGGGCTGGCCGGCTGGGGGCTGTGTGGTTGGTCCGGTGGCATTTTTTCGAAGTCATGAGGTCACTTTCGTCCACTGTATTTCGGGAAGCTCGGGAAGCAGGCAAAAGCACCTCCCGGGCCGCTTCCGCGTTCGTAGCCTCGCGTAGTTCATTTTGCTCCTCCGCTTCTGTCCAGTGCTTTTCTATTTTGAGCAGAAGCCCAAACAAACAGGGCCTAAGAGCATCTCCAACCGGGATGGGCAAATCCACCCCAAACGTTCAGGCGGACAGCTCGGATAGTGTCTGGACAGAAAAATAGGGTAATTTGCTAGTCAATCGGTCCCCATTTTGGGCAAATCCTATTTGCCGCTCTTTGCGGCGCGGGAGGCTCGCACCGCACACCCCCGCGCCACATTGGACCGGCCAAGTTCACTTTTTTCTCTTTTCCTTTCTGTTTTTTCCTTTTTCTTTTTTCTGTTTCTTTTTAAAAATGTGTTTTTTGACAAATGTTCAGATTCAAAAATTTGTTCGAATTAAAAAATTTATTCAGATTCGAAAAATTGTTCAGATTCGAAAATTTGTTCATATTCGAATTTTTTTCAAATTTTAAAATTTGTTCAGATTCAAAAATTTGTTCAGATTCAAATTTTGTTCAAATTCAAAAATTTGTTCAGATTCGAAATTTGTTCAAATTCGAAAATTTGTTCAGATTCGAATTTTTCAAATTTTGAAGTTTGAACAATTTCAAATTTTGAAAATTTCAAACTTGAACAAATTTGAAGTTTGAATAAACTTCAAAGTTGAATATTTTACAAAAAACAAAATTTAAAAAAGAAACAGAAAATAAAAAACTGAAAAATGAAAAATGAAAAAAAACATAAAAGAGAAGCGGAAAACACGAATTGGGCCGGCCCAGTGCGGCTCGGGTGTGTGCGGCCCGAGCCTCCCCCTTTATGTGTGGATTGTATGTTTTGGCACACATTACACGGTTTCTTGCAGAGGCTGCTCGCCATGGGCCTTCGGTCAAAGCTTGTGGGCTGGTTTGGTGCCTATGGGTTAGACATGTCAATACATGGGCTGGGCCCTGGCATCGGGGGCCTGTGCGGGTGCACCTGCCGGGCCTGCTCACACACCCCCTCTCCCGACCTCGTTCTTCCGCCCGCCACACAATAGGAAGCAGGTGAGGCAGTGCCGGCTGCTTGCAGGCTAGGCGGCGGGGGGCAGGCAAGCCAGCGGCGGCCGGACAAGCAGCAGGCAACGCGGAGCGACTTCGATTTCCATCCGCGTCAGGTACGATACGAGTCGAACGTATTCTGTATTTTACAAAAAGATCCCACACACGCCTTGACCTGGAAAAGTCCACGCCCTAATCCACGATCAGTTGGCAACCACAGGGGCAAACCGGTCCTTTCGCACCCCTGCGGCGGCAGCCAAAGCCAAACCATCACCACCGGATACGTCACCGATCCTCTTCACAAAAAATAGGGAGAGATTCCAAAGAAAATGGCCCAAGAAAACCCAGCAATTAACGGGAGGAGACGAAGCGAGATAAGAGGAGGAGAGAGAGAGGAACAAAGGTGGTAGATGTGAGCCACCCTCTTTGTATCCCTCGCCAACTTCTCCTACCAACTTCTTTTCCTCCCCCCTCGTCTCCCGGCCGCTGCCGACTCCGCCTCGGCCCGTTCTCTCCTGCTGCCGCCGCCGGCCGGCCCAAGCCGCCGGTACGTACGTGCCGTCCTTTGCCTATCTCTGTTTCTGTTGCACGTAGCGCTGTATTGATTCTGCCCGCCGCCGCCAGTGTCTTAGTCATCGGCCGCCGTGTTTATAGGACTGGCTGGCTGGCCGGCGTTTCCTTTTCCGTGAATTCCTCGCCGCCCGTTATCGGTGGTGGCGATACTTCCTCGCTCGCTCTACTATAGTTCTCAATCTCGTCTCTTCTTGTGCGTTTGGATTGGAAGGTGACGGTGGTTGGGGATGCGTCTGGTGGGGTTGGACTTGTGAAAAATTCTTGTCTTCTCGAGGGGTTCGTTGGATGGGATTCCTCTGATTGGTTTGTGGGTCTGTGGTTGGGCGAGGCTCCTCGCCACCTATCTGTTTGTGATTGGTTGATTGATTTAGGGTGGTTTCTCCGTTGGTCTGATGGTTGTAATCGGAAGCCGTGGCATGAAGATTTGGTACAATCGCATTGATGAATACAATGATAATTCTGACTAAAAATTTGATTTTTGACGAGTAACTGTCGGTTCTGTAGTTCTTGATTTGATGGCAGATTCTGTACTGCTCTTTGGCCGTACTTGTACCTGGGCCGCATTGCTGGGTAAGGTAATACGGTGGTCAACTATGATTGTTTTTGTACACGAGATTTCTGCGATGTCAGATGTGTAGCTGGATTTTGTAGGCATTGGAGTAAGTGTGTGTGCTTGATCAGTTCTGGTAACTGGTAGCGCTGACAAGTACACCACCTTATTTCTGTTTCTACTTTTAGGGGTACTGCTACACTCCCTCTGCTCTCAGAATGAGCCTCCACGTGGTGGAATCATGGGAGAAAATGCAGCGGGGTTGGAGATTGTGCTCGAAAGCTGGTCTATCAGTAGCATTCTTGTTTATTTTTTTGCTTCTCTCATGTTTGCATTTTATTGGGCTCTTGGCTTCTTTGGATTGCAGGATTTCAAAAACGTAGGAATATGAAAAACGCAGGATTGAGATGTTATGTGAAGTGGATTCCCACAGGATTGTGAAACGCAGGAATTTTGTAGCATGTGCCCTTGGATGGTGCACAGGAATTGAACACAGGAATTTTGAAGGATTGATGAGAGAGAGTAGAGAGAGATAGAGTGAAACTGCATTGGACTTCGCGTACGAAAATTAAAATGAGGTTTGAGCTCATGTTGAGAATCCTATGGAATGGGGGGCATAGGAATAGATTCCATAGGAATTTGAGGGTCCCAATCCTTTGATCCAAAGGCTTCCAAAGGAAAAAATCCATAGGATTCAAACCCTCCAAAATTCCTACAAAAATCCTACAATCCAAAGAGGGCCTAATTGTGGTAACTGGTAGCTGTGACAAGTACACCACCTTATTTCTGTTTCTACTTTTAGGGGTACTGCCACACTCCCCTGCTCTCAGAATGAGCCTCCACGTGATGGAATCTTGGGAGAAAATACAGTGCGCTTGGAGATTGTGCTTCACTCCAAAGCTGGTCTACCAGTAGCATTCTTGTTGTGGGCCTTGTGACAGTGAACACTAGACTTAGCCTTAAGAGCGGTGTTTCTGTGCTGAGGGGTTGAAGATAATGGGTTTATGTGCTATGGCATTGTAGTATGATTGACTTCTGTAGGATCCGTTTTATTTATTCTAGCTCATGATGCTACAAAATGAGTATCATCGTCCGCATGCATTTGGTTGAGATGAACAGTCTTTTAGCATGCTTACCTGATGCATGATAGAGGTGCACCGAGAGAGCTATTTGATGGGAAACATATTTGGTGCGGAGAAGTTAGTTACTCCTATATTTGTGGGCCCTTATGGCTAGCTTTCTTTCTGAGTGGACTCACTTGATTTTATTTTCTTTCCCGAGTCAAACCTTTTGAAGTATCTGAATCTTGCTCAATGGTGTTATATCTTACCTCGTTTATTATGTGTTCGTTAGTAATGGAGCTTTTACATGGTCCCTGCCCCTGGGAACATAATTGAAGCAGGCTAAAATTATGACAAAAATTGTTTATGGTTAGCAACATACACCATGTTATGCTAGAACTGCCCTCTTATGTCCATTTTCCTTAGAAGTGTCATGTGAGTGACCATAAGGATAAAGGCAATATGCTTGGTATTATTCTTGCTTGTTCCTGACAGAAATATGTGTACTAGTTTGGAACGATTTTTGTAACATGATTTCGATGGAGGCATTGAACAAATATTCAATCATCACCGGGTTACTTCTTTGAACAACATGGGTGATATTATTACGTATGAATTATGATCAAGAAATAGTTATGATTGTTAAAACAGTGTTACAAAGTGCTGGCATTGTTGGTATACCGTGAAGCACATTAGTAATGGATGGCATAATCAGAACTTTAGAAGCCCTTGATTACTTCCGCTGCATGCATTGCTTTCTCAAAGTCTCCATTTTTTAACCCAATACTGTTTTATTTACTGATTTTGTATTACTGACTTTAATCTGTCTAGTATATTCTAATATTGGTCATGATATTACAGGTGGCAGTTCAAGTATGGTTAGCTTGAGGAGACGTCGACTATTGGGACTTTGTTCTGGTAAGAGAAAGTCACTGTAATATATTGAAACATCTTGCTCATATGTTGTAAAGAATTGTTTTGATAATTTGTGTTGTGAAAATGCGTAAATGTTTTCAGCCCTTATAATTTCAGCTGTGCTACTTAAGTTACTGATGAAAATATACATGCAAATATTAATTTCAGCTGTGCTACTTAAGTTACTGATGGAAGCTACTAGGCTCTTAGGTTATTGTTGGTAAATAACTGTTGGAAAATGAGATGTTTTCGGTACATTACTATGTTATTCATCTCGCATGTGCCTTCCCATATTTAGAACCAAAGTTGGATAAGATCATTTGCACTATTTGGGATAATTTACATAGAAAGCATCTTCATAGATCAATGAACTCTGTATGATGTTATCTCTGGACAGTTACATCAGCTTAGCTTTTGTTTCAGGCAAAGATTCATTGCCAGTTGATCTTCCTAAGCCTGTTGAGAATGAAAAACATTCGGAAGTTGCACACCCAAATGTGAACCCGTTCAGTGTGCACCCATTGCCCTTGGTGAGTTTAGCAATTGCCTCTGTTCCTTGTAAATTTGATGGACAGGCTGTAGCACCATGTTTAGTAATAGTTCTCGTGTTTCTCCTGCCTCTTGTATCTGTACAAATCCTGATGTTTTTTGTTAGTGATTCTTCCGAGGAACCGTTTTGTGTTTCCAGTGAAGTTTAAAGCTTGTTGTGTGCAGTTGCAAAGACGGTTTTGCTAATAAAAGAAGTTTATTTGTTGCAGACCAGGATCTCTGATGTACTCCCAGAATCCTCAAATGGTTCCGACTCTTTGAAGGAAGAGAAAAACCAATACTATCCAGGTTTCTTACGTAGCATTCTTTGTATTTTCTTTATCCGTGTAAAGTGCATGTTATTGTTATCATTTTATATTGCAGGCGATGTGTTTTAGAATTACCTATAAATCTTCGAGCAAAATAGGATTTGGTTAACAACTTTTTTATCAGTATTCATGCACTACATTTTCACAGTATTAATATTCTTCGATCGGCTAATCTAAGCGGGGGCTGTCTAACCAGGGCCTGTGCCCCAGTTAGTTATGGTGCGGCGGGCCTCCGATTGGAATCCCCCTCTTGTAGGCAGGGGCGTACCCACGTTAAGCCACCCGGGGTCATAGGACACCGGGTCCAAATTGATTTCTTTGATAAATTGTATCTAATTATAGTGTGTGAGTGTGAAACCCCTAAATCCATGTCAAAATTATGTGTGACTCATATAGTGACACCGGTTTACTTTTGTTCTAGGTCTGCCCCTGCTTGTAGGGAGAGCACATGCATGCATGCATGTATGTAGAATCTGCCACCTCTGACATCATTGTATTCATTGCTAAATCTGAATACTCAAAATGATTTGTCTTATGAACCGTTAACCCGATTAGCAATCCGTCTTCATCGTTGTGTTCGTATGGAGGGCTTCAAAACTAGATCCAATGCTTTAAGTTTCGACGATTTATTTTCGCTGCACCAATTCACCAGTTGTCATTTGTATAAACAGTGGTTGCGAAATAAACATAGAAGAGTTGCCAAGATAATAATGCATAGTTGCAAGATAATTTATCCATGTGTTTTAGTCATTGCAATGTTATACAGACCTAGCGATTGAGTATATTAGTGTTTACAGTAACTAACAGACAATGTCATGTCATACAAAGTAGTATTATGCTGCTTTGCGTCGAACTATGTTATTAAAACTTGGCAACTGAAACGAAGTGATAACAATTTGGCATCTGCCGATGAAAAAAAAGTTGTCAAAGTATGTCAACATGAGATTTAGTTTTGAATGTCCCATTGCGACTAAGCTAACGATGAAAACTTAACATCAATCGAATTAGCGGTTCGAGATAAAAGTTTTTTATTTTGAACACGAAGGGAATCTGGCTGATGTCATCACATGCGGGAAGAAACGCCACACTCAATGCAACCACGTGGTGGCAGCTGTGTAGTAAAGTCCTTTGTTAGAGCTGTAGTCTCCTTGTCAAAAGGATAATTTGGATTCTGAGTTTGATTTTTCAGCCCCAGTAGATAGCACATTCATGTTTAACTTTCTTTTCTCATACTAAACATTATAACTACTCAATTACTGGACTAGGTGATTGTGAAGCTTTTCTCTAAATGATTCACCCATCATGCCTTTTTGAAGGACAGAACCTCTTGTTTTCTTCCATTCCGTATTGGTGTCACTAGCCTTATCTTCATCCTTGCTAAAGAATCACAGAATGTGCAATGAATGTCACAACTGCTCTACAGCGGGTCACTATATTATATTTTTGTTTTTTCCCTTGTATTTTTAGGCAAGGAGATTAAGCGCAGAAAGCGACATAGAAGAAAGCAGTATGTGGACCAAGAACCATGCATAATGAGAGGGGTCTATTTCAAAAACATGAAATGGCAAGCTGCTATAAAAGTTGATAAGAAACAAATTCACTTGGGCACTGTTGGAACACAGGATGAAGCAGCCAGGCTATATGATAGGTATCACCATACTTATTTCTGATCATGACGGTTCCTTCTGCTTGATTTGCATCGTCCTGTTTCTTGTCTATTCAACTCTCTTGACATTTTTCACGAGCATGACAGTCATTGTCACACTTTTTTTTTTCATTTTCCTGTACGATGTACCGTCCATAGAATGAACATCAACGTCCTGGATGGCATGAAGAGCAAGGAGCTAGGCTGCAAAGTTTAATAGTTCTGGCCTAGTATATTGCTAAAATTCAATATAATAACAATAAATTATAGGATTACCTTGTACAACCAATATACCTGCTAATTGCTACATAGAGCATGTTTAGTTGTCTCTCAAATGATATTTGTATCAGTATAATGGTTCAACAATTTTAGAATATTGATATGGTAGGTCATAAATGACAACACCCAAAGAGAATCCCACTTTATCCTTGTTTTGCATACATGTGTTAAGATTCATGCACCAAACTGCTGACAAGAAGGTGGGCAATCCACATATACTGTAACACCTCTTCTCACGTGTGACTCAATGAGGCCTACACGTGAATAGAATCTCACTCGTGACTCGAAAAGGCCTATACGTGGATAGAAAGACGGCAAGAGCAATTTTTTATTAAATTGCAAAAGCCGAGATTTGAACCCTAGACCTCTGCTTTGATACAATGACAAGTTTCATGCACCAACTAGTGGAACCAAAAGTATGAACTCAGAAAGAAGGTGGGCAATCCATGTGTACTGTAATAACATGCATTATAAGTTCATCTTAGGAAAAGTGAGTTTTTTTAATGAATTTTCGTTGTGGAAGAGTGCATGCATAATTTTTCAGTGCTTGATGCTTTTGACAAGAAAAAGTCAATGATTAGTCATGCTAGCGTAGTTTCCTAGCCCTGAGTTACAACTTACAATCCTATGTTGGAAACCTAATAGCAGGCATGTCTCCTCCGATACTTTTGCACTTTTGGTTCTTAATTTTGATCAAGTGGTATGGATGTGATGGCATGCCGAGGCCAAATAAACCTATTATGTGTCATACTGATGTTCTTGTTTTGATTCAACAAGTCAAGTATATTATCTACGTGCAGGGCAGCTTTTATGTGTGGAAGGGAGCCAAATTTTGAACTTTCGGAGGAAGAGAAAAAAGAACTCGACACGTACACGTGGGAAGACTTCTTGACAATAACACGCAACACCATAACCAACAAAAGTAAGATCTATAACGGAGGCGTTGTTTCGGCCTCATACGAGTAGATACTCCCATTATGAAAATACATTTTAAATAAAAGTATTTTAAAATGTCAACAAATTCTGAAAACATTCATACATTTCATGTCGTAAAAAGACAAATTTTGGTGCTCTAAATGACTTTTTATGAGACTTTTTTTTTTTTAATACATGCCATAAAAAATGTCTTTTCTTGTGAAACTTATTGTGCGAATATAGAATATGATGTACACTTAATTTTTTTCCAGAATGTTTGACATTTTGAAAATGCATTTTTTGGGCGGTGGGAGCATATGCTCCTGCTAGCCAAACTGGACTTCCGGACCCATTATGAATTATTTTAGTAGTCCTTTATTCCTGCCTGCAATTACTGCAATAGCATAACATAATTTGTTTTCACTTTGTCTCTAGAACAAAGAAAGATTGGGTCGCTAAGGCGTAACGAGGCGGACTTATTCATAGGAGATACTGAGATGGTCAATGGTGGCGGGTCTTCGCACTCTGATGATGGAGACGTTGAGACATCGGCTTCTTAGATGGCGGCCAGGTCATGGACACCCAAATGAAGCGTCCGACAGATTCGTTTCGATATAATTTACATTTAGATATTCTTCCCTCTGAATAATTCAAGCCATGTGCATAGGGCCCTGCAGTCTGATAAAGGTTAAAGGTTAGATAATCATGTCATCTCAAATAAAACCGGAGATGTTCAATTATAGAAGGAAATTTCTCTGAGCAATCATGTTTACCGATTCCAGAATTGTGTATATCTTGTCGATAGGTTTTACCTCAAATTTACTCAACATGTAACTAGTTTACCTTATGAATGATCCCTAAAGAATAGTTCCTATTTCTGATGCCTTGTATGTTTTCACTGAGACATTGATGCATCCATTTGTATTGTGTGTCAGTGGAATTTCAGCATTGGAGGTCACAACAATGATAGAACAAGGTAAAACGCAGCAGCAGCCAATATTTATAGCTGTGCAGCTAATATTTGTTTTCTTGAAATATCGCTTAGTTTGTTAAGGGGTCTTAGCCGGAACTACCAACAGTCTGCGAACAGTCAGCTAAAAAAAAAACTGCGAACAGTTTTCTAGGTCTACAATCTATGCAATGGTGTTTCGGCCAAACTTATAGGCCTCTTTCGATTCATATATATGATTTTTAAAGGATGTGTAGGAGTGGAATCCTATGGAAATTTTCCCATTAGAAGCCGTTTGATTCATAGGACCACATTTCATAGGAATCTTGTAGTTGTGGTCGAGGTAGCCATGCAAGAGGATGCCATGGTCGATGTCGTGGTCCGGGATGACAGTGTCGAGGTAGCTGCACCAGGGAAGTGCCATGGAGTCGTGGGCGCAAGGATGAGCTGGCGACGAAGATGGGGAGGCGGTCTAGGGTGAAAATGGATTACGGTGGATTGGGTGTCACAAGTGTGTTTTTATCAAACCCTGTGAGGTTTATATCAATAATCCCATCTAAACCACCTATGCCAAACAAGACGTCATGAATTTTCATTGAAAGTGACTATGACAGGTATGGCGCTAACAGCTCCCAGAGAAGGACACATGTGTTGTTTGGAAGCTTACAGTGCGACGGCGGCACAATGCCGATCCAGTGACAACCGAACGATTAGTTACTCAATTATTTTAAGGGTTAACTTCTGGTTCTGCCTTGGCGATTTGTCCGGGCGGAATGTAAAGCTAATTGTAGCTAAAACAAAATCAATA
Organism: Poa pratensis; assembly: GCA_947311845.1. Classification (NCBI taxonomy): domain Eukaryota; kingdom Viridiplantae; phylum Streptophyta; class Magnoliopsida; order Poales; family Poaceae; genus Poa; species Poa pratensis. Next base: position 54,752,323 of record CAMZMU010000034.1, on the reverse strand, counting down.
TATACTGCAACAAAGACAGGAAGAAGATTTGTCCAAGTATGGCATCTTTCAAATGGTATCGACGAGAACAGATGCAATATTACACGCTGGCGATTGTTGTCATCAGAAAAAAAAAAAAACAAGAGGGAGCGTAATTTTGCATCTGAGCGGGAAACCAGAGGACACTACACATTTCTTATCAACTTATGTGGAGTGGTGTCCATGATATGCTGTTGTTCCTATAATCCTTCTTCCTTAATTAGACCGTTCGTTTGATATTCTCCAAAGTTTGAGATTCATGTGGATTTACTTTGCAACTCAATGTTCAGCTCTTTGAAATATTCACATCAAATTAATATCAAGGCTGAATTTCCTCGTCAACTTGCTGAGTGTGTTTTCTTTTTTTGAAGGATAACGGCAGGTGTTCTGCCAATTCAATTAAGAAGATAGAAAGTAGTTCAGTTACACGCTAGAAAGGATCTAGCAAAACACAGAGAGAAAACAACAACAAGAATGACAGTGTAGGCTGCCTATCTCTAAGGACAACTACTCGCGAGAATGCGCCTCTACAGGCGGCTCTAGCTCCAGATCTTCAGCTGCGCGGGCAGCCCGGGCCGCAGTCGTTGGAGTAGCCCGGCTCCCGGCCGTCTTGGAAACCACGGATCTTGAAGGCCCCACTCTGCCGAACAGAGCCCTCACCGTCTCCGTCTCCAGCGCCGTCTTCGGATCCTTGAAGAGGGCCATGAAACGCTGCTGCAGCACCTCCTCTGTGGCATCCCCTTTCGCTTCGTCTTCCGCCGGCAGCCCCCATTCTTGCGTAGGACACGACGCACCCTCTCAATCGTGCTCAACCCCGCCATGGATGTGACAGCCCGCCGAACGCTGGCCTGGCGAGTGGGCATCGGGGCAGGATTTCTGGGCGGCGCCTGATCGGTGTGGCCGGCGTTGGTGGAGCCGCAGATAGCAGAGGAGCGGTGATGCGAGCGGTGATGGATTCTATGAAGGTTGGGGGCCGAGGAAACCAACTCCTGCACCCCTTCATGTAGCTCCACCCGCCTATACTCCGCTCCCTTGACTGTTGGAAGATCACAAGCACTGTTTTTCTTGTCCAAATGGATGCTGCGTCGCTCAAAGTGAGAGGGAGCAGCCTCCTCAACCTGCTTGTCCGTGGGCAAGCCCGACGCAGAGCAAGCAACATCTTGGAACAACTCCTTCTCCTGAAGCTTTTCAGCATCAAAAGAGACCAACTCCTGCGTGGTTCTCTCCTCGGAGCTAGGTGTACCACAAAACTTCAGGTCCTCCAAAGCTAAAGGCAGATCAGACTCCACAGCAGGCTCTTGCTGGTTGGTCATGGCCTCCACCACCGGAAAAACACCCTCCGGAGCAGCCAACAACGAGGAGGTCAGGGCGAGCATCAACGCTGAAAAGGTCGCATCCCTAGGAGAGAAACAACCATACAACTCAGGAGCTTCACCGTCTGAGAGGCCACCGTTGATCTCAGCAAGTGCAGGCGGTGCTGGAGGCGTCTGCACCATGGCAGGCACTTCCAAAGCAATCACAGCCCGCTCCATCGAACTCTCAAACTGCTCCAGCAAGGCATGCAATTTATCTGTCACCACACGCAACGGCTGGACCAACTCCTCGAACCGGGAAGCAACCAGGTCTTGCAGCTCAGCCCGCGGCGAGTGTGTTTTCAAAATTCTCTCATATTCTAACAGCAATGAAGTCCAAGAATGTGAGATCTTTTTGCTGGATGTAGAGCACTAACACAAGCGAGGCATATATAGGAGTATTTGCTAACCGGGTTGGGCCACATCTCATCGATATAAGTAGCTATGTGAACAAGAATGTGAGATCGTCTAATTCTAAGTCGAGCAAGTTACACATCCTCGAGCAAATTTTGTGTGAAACTGTTCTGTTGCACATAATTTTAATATACCAGTACAACACAAATTGCTTGGAGTGGCATTTGTAGAGACATTTTTTGAGTGACTTTTTCGTCTAAACTATTTCTTATAGACTTCATAAACAGACCTACCTTATTGCTAGAGGCTTGGTTTGAACCACAATTCTTCTTAATAGTGATGCAGACACCAAAACTACGTACCGTTAGATGAAGAACCAACGAAAGATACCATCAAATGGAAACGACAATTCCTCGAGTACGTTAATATATAGGACGTGGATACAGAGTGCGCGTGCACGATGTTGCGTTACAGAGTGCCCCACCCCAATACGGAAAGCAAGCTCTCCTTTTTTCCCGATTAGGAAACACGGGGCGTTTAAGCTTTTCGCTTGTCGTCACGTGAAAGACCGCGTGGAACTCAAAACCTACACCACCGACCACGAGTCCTTTCCACCCACGCCTTTTTTTTGTTGTTGGGACATTTCTTCTTGTTATCTACAGCCGCCACCACAGATTCCCATCAACCGCAAACCAACCTGTGGTTGGATGGTTAGTAGGGTGGTTGTACCCTCAGCCCACCAAAGTTCAAATCCTAGGTTTGACATCTGTGTGTTGTATTTAGACGGAATATTCTTTCAGTGGGAGGCGACATTCCCGTCAACAGCGAGGCGTCCGTGGTGACTTTGTCAATCTCAAGAGTCGATCCGCCGGCTCAGTATTTCGGAGGGGGTGTAAGTTTGATCACGTATATGTGCTACATTAGTAGGATGCAAATTTGGAAAAAAAAAGGTTGATCACCGACAGTAAAAATGATCACAGCATCTTTCAAGGAAAAAAGGTTTCATGCTGCTAGATCATCCTATACACATGTACTGGCTGTAATTTTGCCAAAAAACAAAATTAACAAAAAAAATAGTTATTATCTACGTGCGACCCACCCCTTTTTTTTGTACTTTGTTGATAGATCATTTTACTATGTTACATCAAGGAATCAAAAAATTGGCTCGATTATTCTAACTTGGCAGGAAAATAATAATTTGTGCCACAAGTTTCGAAACCAAACAATTGCACAAATTGATAAAGTGACTTCGTTTTTGTTTCGAGGAGGTAGCCAATAAAATCCCAGAAGCTTGTAGGACCAGGCTACGAAAGCGGGATGTAACTTCAAATAAAACTCTCGCTCCACCCACCTCCTGCCGCTTGCATATCATTTCCACTTTTGTAGCATCAAATGTGATGTCGTATTTCATCGAAAAGCATGAAAAAAGTAAACAAAATAAAAATGAGTATAAATGGCATGTATAAATATTTTATCCCACATGTACTTGCTTCATATATTCAATTCAAGAAGGTCACATGCCTATGATACTTACATCTAAAATAAATATGTGATGAAAGTAAAATCTAATACTCGAAAGTTACATCTAAATCCCATTTAAAATAATTAAAGTACATTTATTATAGAATAAAGCATCATCTTTCACATGATATCTCCTCTAAAAATATAGAAAATATTGCATCTAATGTGATGGTGGCAACACTAAACTACATCTGTGCATTCATCGCAATAGCATAAACTACATTCAGCACATAGGCATATTGCAGATAAAAATACAACTAGCACATGTATGAACATTCTGCTCTAGCGCATATAATTAAATACTAGCAAAAGTGCCCGTGCGTTGCAACGGGAGGAAATGTATTCCTGCACTCTCATACTAAAAGAACATGACAAACGCGAGAAGTGGGCTCTCCTTTCTCAGTGGAGACTCATTTGATGGTCATGCTAATTGGTGTTTCGTGGCAGATGCACAATGTTCGGACTATAACATTTTTAATAACATAAAATTCAAGTGAAAAAACAATGCATCCTCCATTTGGTCCCAAATCATGTTACCCCATATAAATTGATTTCTTGAAGTTCCTCGATCCAGATATCTCAAGCGGTAGGTTTTGTCCCAGCCTTGTGGAAATACCTGAGTATAGTGATGGGGTAGTAAATACCGAACTGAATATTTCTACCAGATACTTATGAGCTTAGGACACCTACATCAAAACTAATCTGCCCCTCCTATAGAAAATGTGAGGTTCAAGTGGCCAAAAACTTCACGGAGCATTGTCACCATTTTAGGCTGAACCTTGTGTATCTAAACAAAATGAGCCGGATCAGTTCCATGCTTTTTCAACGGCATCGTTACACTTTCTGATTCGAAATAAGTTACTTGGTTTCGAAAAATAATGTTTTGTACCTTATCATACTTTAAAAATCATCACGTTCTTCCTCCCAATTGATCATTCCACTCCTGAACTAATGAACAAATGTTTACTTGGTCAGTAAAGAGGTAGCACCGGTATATATGGTGAGAACTCTCGGACATGATTCTGCACTGACATTTTAACCGGAATATCCAAGTCCATGATGTAATGGAGAGTGAAGTCAATAAATTCCTGCAAAGAGAACATATCATCGTTCGTTCGTTACCAAGGCCTATCAAAACTCGTCAGCGACAACAGAGCAAGAAAGAACGCCAGACGGCATAGGCCTCTCGCTGACCTTTAGCTGGTCAATGTTCTCAGAGATTGCAGATTGAAAAAAACACCAGGCAGAGTTCAGCTGTAGACCTTTTGTATGTATCATCTTCAGTAAATAAGAACTTTTATCATAATGTATCTCATATTCCATGCATTTCTTTCACGGACCTGCCCACCTTCTGCTCTAAGGCATTAACACAACTACAAGCTGGGCAATAGACTTGAAAACGGATGGGTCAATTAGCTCTGCACTCTGTCCTCGTGTGTATTTTTTTTACAGAGTATCTACACTTCTTTTCTGAACTTCAGTGTACTGCCGAACGAGAAAGACAACGGAGAAAAAGGCCTGAGGTGTCGCCGGGAAGATGAAGCGGAGCCAGCTGCTCGCGGGGAGGGCTGCACTCCTCCTGGTCGTGTCCGACCTGGGAACTCGCCGGAGGATTTGCCGGTCCCATCTCTACTGAATTTGGAAATCAGAACACACTTCATTATGTTGCTCCTCTGCCTGTTGCTATGCGGCAATCAGCTTCAGCAGCTTGTGCACAGGCTGCCGCACGGGCGCCTCATGCTGCTGCCGAGAAGAGCCGTCAATGGGGTGGTGACGCTGGTCCAGCACGCGCCGTCTTCCGGACGCCGGCAGTAGTCCACCTGGCCTCGTCGGGCAGAACGGCCGGCCGGCGCAAGGCGAATGGACGGGGACAGCGAGGGCGCACGACCTGAGCGACAGTGGTGCATGGATGGAGCTGTTTCCAGCGGCGAGGACGCACAGTTCGCATGGTGGTGGTGCGTAACCGTGGCAGCCGGAGCGTGGGATCCCGTCGGCGACCGGTAGGCGCATCGTATCCCGCCGGGGGCCGAAAGGCGGTGAGGCGCAACCGCGCAAGGGATCCCGCATGCGTTGGAAGCGGCCGAGACGGGGAGACGCTGGGCTCGGCCTGAGTTGGAGCCAAGGAGGCAGGACGTGCGGTAGGTGGGGTTGGTCGGCGATCTCGCGGTAGGTGGTGAAATTGGGGCGCCGACGCGTTGGGGTGGGAGGCACGCGACGACGCAGCAGGTCGGGGATGGGACGGGGCTCACGGCCGGCGCGAGATGGAAAAAGAAGAACGAAGCGGTACGGTGGCATCGGTGCGTATTATGTGATTTGGTGGGAGGGTAAAATCGGAAAGAAAAATGACGTACCACAAGAAACCTTAATGCTTTTATTATTAGGTATAGATTGCATCCAGCAAAGGCATACAAACTGAAAACTACATCGAAACACGAGCATGCTTGTTGTACTAGATGACCTTGCAGCCGATTGAAGAACAAAAAAATACATCTCATGTTACGAAAATTACATCAATTTTTAACAAAAACTACATCCTGGAACCACACAAGAAAAATAATGCAAGAAATTGCATCCTAGCGCAAGTGTTTCTATAGAGAAACTACATCTATATAGCATTATCACATCATGGTTTGTGCCATTTAGACACGGGTAAATTACATGTTGCTAAGGTATTATTATAGCAAAACTACATCGATATTTGATTCATAATTACATCTAGCTATGATCTGGTTGATTTATACTTATATCCTCTTATGTGATAGTAGTTGGAGCATCACATCTCATGAACCATAAACTACATCTCTACTGTGAGAAGAGCTCCACAACAAATAACCACCCAAGTTGAAGCGAATTTTAGAACTAAGTCACCAAAACATACATCAGAAAATCAAGACCAACCCAATTTGGAATCTCACTATGTTAAAATGAGAAGATCTGGCTGTTGTACTCATTTTTAGGTGCCGCTTTTGGATCTTGTGAGCAACAGCCCCTCGTGGTTGTGCAACGTCCCCTCGTGCTTCATCATCCATCTCAAGGAGCTTGGTATAGAACACTATACTTTATGAGTGTTTGACCATGAACCGATGATTTGAATACAATCGATTGAAAAAGTAGTCAACTGAATTCACGGAATTTACAGAAAAGAAGAAGGAAAATCACTGGTCCTCTGTTCGGTCAAAAGATCGAACAGGTGGTGTGCACACCTCGCCGGATGACTCCACCTCCTCTGTGAAAAGCTCCCGGAGCTCTAGCTCGATGCAGGATTAGGAAGAGGCTCCGGGCGGAGGGCACGTGGTGGTTGACGCATAGGTCGGGAGCACACCGTACGGCGACTCGCGCGTCAGCGAAAAAGGCGAAGCCGTCGAGCAAGCGGAAGGCGGCAACGAATTTTGGAGAGGCGGCGGAGGGCCTCCACGCCCGCATCCGCCGCCTTGTCACCGGATATGGGGGTGGCGCCAGGAGATCAGCAGGTCGAGGGGGCACGGGATGGCGTCGGGCGGCGAGCGCGCGAACGAGGTGGCGGCATGCTGGCTGGAAATGGCTACAGGGCGGCGAGAGGCCGACGAGATCAGGAACGAAGGCAATGGATAAGGAAATAGTGGGGGCCACCAATACGGAAATTCGCATTGGCACCCGGAGCATATGCACCCGGTATTTTAAAAAAAAATTCAAAATTTGAAAACTTATCAAAAAAATCTGAAAAAAATCATGCACGTAGGTACGTGCATGATTTTTTTCAGATTTTTTTGATAAGTTTTCAAATTTTGATTTTTTTTTGAAAATACCGGGAGCATATGCTCCCGGGTGCCAATGCGAATTTCCGCCACCAATAGGCATTGTTCCGTGAGTTGGATCAGATCGACGCTGCAGCTTGTGCGCACTTTGTAAGACCAAAATAGTGCCTAGGCAAGAATTAGATTTTGCGTAATATATATAGCAATTCCGCTAGTTTCTTTAACTATTTCACAAAAAGCTGCATTTCGAGCAGTGCCAATACAATACAAGGTAGTAGTAGATCATTTTGGTCTGGAACTCGGTCAGGCACCTTCGAATTCGCGGTCGTTTATGGCTTTGGATCGGAGCCTGGCGGAGACGGCCGTAGCGCAGATGGAGAGGAGCATGCCGACGAGGAGCAAGATGAGGGCGACGATTGCCCTTCTATAGTAGTCCGTGAGAACTTTCTGGCCGGACGAGGGCGTCCAGGTGATGCCGCGAACGTACCGCAGAACATCATTGGTCGCGCCGAACCCGGCGCTGACGCCGCTGGTTAGCACGATTCTGATAACCATGTCTGCACCCATGCTGATGTCCAGGATCATGGCGCTGGTCGTCATCCTCTTGCTCTTGCACATGAGGTAGATGGCGACGGGTATCTGTAGCAGGCTTCCCGCAATTCCCAGGATGGCCGACGCGACCACGTACCTGCAGTATGCCATCGAGCACCGTCAGAGATGAATCCTTCAGTACTAATGATACGGCGCATGCAGTATTAACCATGTTAATTGTTGATCCTATTGTGTTGAAGCATGATGAGAATAAACTGGACATAGTTCAAGCACCAAGATGCATGCATGAGCCGGGAAGCTTCTTTGATTTGCCACGTCCAGAACGACACCAGGTTAAGTACGAGTTTGGTTTAATTGCTACAGCTAGGTGCGTGAATCTTGGAGATTGGATCGTAACCAGTTCAGAATTCTTGTTTTTATTTGTGCCGGTCAAAGAGAAATATAAGGAAAGAAACGATGCTGCTATGGATAAAATCAGTTGCTATTTATTTGGATTGTCACGACCACCAAATCAGGCTATGCGCAGAATCAGTCCCTGGGACGTGCTGTCGCTGCAGGCATGCGGATGGGGTCCACCAGAATCAAGTCGGCCAATGAAGCCTAATATTTCGGTTTGTTAGGTTTGTTACCTGCCGAGATGTAAAAGGCAGATGCTATTTAAATTATTAGCATATCAGGATCGTATCAGGATCGTATCAGGATTAATGAGTTAGTTTGTCGGTCAAGTTAGATGAGTCGACCACTATATAAGGTCAGATACGTGCGCCATGTAAAAGTTAGGTTTTGAGTTATGAATTAGACACCGTGTGTTCCCGGCCGCCGGCCGTCATTATCGAGTTTGGAGTATTCTTGTCAAAAATCTCTGTGGGCGTGTGAGTTCCTGCGACGTAGGATATTACAAGCTGAGCCTACACGGTTCGTCCACGTTATTCCTTCGACTCGAAGGGTTTGCGTGTTGTTTCTGCGGAGTTTGTGAATATTATCGTAAACCCGCGATTGTTACTTGCTGCGATGGAGGTTTGTGCCGTGAAAGATCGGGCCAACAACGGATCGAATCTCGCCTCGAGGTTCGCTCCACATCATGTGGTATCAGAGCACCAAGTTGCTCACGGCACGGCGGAGGAGATGTCCGGCGCGTCATCATCGAGGAGGAGCTGCTGGAGGTTGTCTAGCAATTTCATGCTGGAGGAGGAAGGCTACGGTGCCGAGCTTTTTCACACCTACTGTAAAGTAGGAGAGAGAGCTTGCGCCACGACGATCGACCACGACAGTGCGATCAGCGCGCTCGGTGTCGACATGGTGGAGAAACTGGAGCTATCGATGACACCACATCCACGACCCTACTCATTGAGGCGGTGCCACGACAAGCTCGACATCACGCATCAAACTATGGTACAGTTTTTCATCGGAAAATTTTCTTGTGAGATTTTGTGCGATGTGATGCCGGTGCCCATGGGTTCGTGTTATTTGCTGCTAGGAGAGCCATGGTACAAGGAGAACAAAGTTCTGTATGATTATCTTGCTAACACGTACACTGTCACGCGAGACAAGATGTACGTTCTCAGGTCCATGGAAAAGAAAGTTTTCAGAACATGGAGAAAGGATAGGCTGCAGATGTTGAAAGACGAAGAAAAAGTAAAGAAACAAGAGGCTGAAGCTGCTGCGATTTTTTCAGCGTCTGTAAAATCAAGAGACCTCGTTGTTTCTTTGGACACTGACTTGAAACCGAGGACGGTTTCCTTTGAAGAGGGGGAGGATGATACGGCGCATGCAGTATTAACCATGTTAATTGTTGATCCTATTGTGTTGAAGCATGATGAGAATAAACTGGACATAGTTCAAGCACCAAGATGCATGCATGAGCCGGGAAGCTTCTTTGATTTGCCACGTCCAGAACGACACCAGGTTAAGTACGAGTTTGGTTTAATTGCTACAGCTAGGTGCGTGAATCTTGGAGATTGGATCGTAACCAGTTCAGAATTCTTGTTTTTATTTGTGCCGGTCAAAGAGAAATATAAGGAAAGAAACGATGCTGCTATGGATAAAATCAGTTGCTATTTATTTGGATTGTCACGACCACCAAATCAGGCTATGCGCAGAATCAGTCCCTGGGACGTGCTGTCGCTGCAGGCATGCGGATGGGGTCCACCAGAATCAAGTCGGCCAATGAAGCCTAATATTTCGGTTTGTTAGGTTTGTTACCTGCCGAGATGTAAAAGGCAGATGCTATTTAAATTATTAGCATATCAGGATCGTATCAGGATCGTATCAGGATTAATGAGTTAGTTTGTCGGTCAAGTTAGATGAGTCGACCACTATATAAGGTCAGATACGTGCGCCATGTAAAAGTTAGGTTTTGAGTTATGAATTAGACACCGTGTGTTCCCGGCCGCCGGCCGTCATTATCGTGTTTGGAGTATTCTTGTCAAAAATCTCTGTGGGCGTGTGAGTTCCTGCGACGTAGGATATTACAAGCTGAGCCTACACGGTTCGTCCACGTTATTCCTTCGACTCGAAGGGTTTGCGTGTTGTTTCTGCGGAGTTTGTGAATATTATCGTAAACCCGCGATTGTTACTTGCTGCGATAGAGGTTTGTGCCGTGAAAGATCGGGCCAACAACGGATCGAATCTCGCCTCGAGGTTCGCTCCACATCAACTAAGATGGGGGTTGCAGTAACAGGACAAGCTGAAATGCATCTACACGTACGAGTAGCTCTGGAGCTTGTAGAAGTCGATGTTGACGAGCTCGACGTCGGCGTGGTTGGCCAGGACGAAACGCACGGACATGAGCAGGACGGAGATCATGAGAAGACGCGCGAGGAGTCCAGCTGCGACCCACGCCGTCCACCGCGACACGGCCATCTTAGAACAAGCTATCGATCGATCTCCTCTCGTACTCCAACAACCACTCTTGTAGCTTGAGTTGAGTCTTTTGGGAAGAAGCGCGCCAGTTGGGGCATCGCTTTGGCTTTGGCAAGCTGCACTACGGATCCGGTTCCATTTGTCACCAAAAGGTCACCGTCGGCCGGCCGGATGCGTGCTGACGAAATTACCGCGGCACTGCGGCGCGGGCACGTCAGGGAAGCCACTTCGGCGCTAGCTCCCAAGAAAGGCACGGGTATGTTGCTACGAAGCTTACAATGCCACGACGGCATATGATTTGAATCATCAATTACTTGCTAGTTTTTTGAGGTTTAGTCCTGTCCTTTCTGCGTGTCTCGGACTCTCGGTCCTGTTGAGTAGTTTGCTGAAGAAAGGACGAAGAACAAGAAAGAGTTAGTAGCTGTGTACAGCCCAGAGGAAAAATGGCGTCGTTTGAAACAAGATTCAGTTCATTTTTCGTAGGAAAACCACATTGCAAGTTGGTCCTCATTTTGCCGTTTTCACATAACAGCAAAAAATATAACATATGAAAAACCGTGGTCGGCACTAGTTTTTTGAGGTTTAGTCCTGTCCTTTCTGCATGTCTCGGACTCTCGGTCCTGTTGAGTAGTTTGCTGAAGAAAGGACGAAGAACAAGAAAGAGTTAGTAGCTGTGTACAGCCCAGAGGAAAAATGGCGTCGTTTGAAACAAGATTCAGTTCATTTTTCGTAGGAAACCCACATTGCAAGTTGGTCCTCATTTTGCCGTTTTCACATAACAGCAAAAAATATAACATATGAACTAGTTTTTTGAGGTTTAGTCCTGTCCTTTCTGCATGTCTCGGACTCTCGGTCCTGTTGAGTAGTTTGCTGAAGAAAGGACGAAGAACAAGAAAGAGTTAGTAGCTGTGTACAGCCCAGAGGAAAAATGGCGTCGTTTGAAACAAGATTCAGTTCATTTTTCGTAGGAAAACCACATTGCAAGTTGGTCCTCATTTTTCCGTTTTCACATAACAGCAAAAATTATAACATATGAAAAAACGTGGTCGGCAGGATTCGAACCTGCGCGGGCAAAGCCCACATGATTTCTAGTCATGCCCGATAACCACTCCGGCACGACCACTTGGTGATGATTAAGTTGTTTAGCCAAAATATTAAATAACTTAAAGAAAAATCAGTAGACAAAGCCGAGCAGCGGACGTTTTTTTTTTCCCAAGAACAGGCAAACCAAAGGTTGCGTGTCTTTTTATTTAAATTTAGCATAAGAAGGAGAGTACAAGCCTGTTGGCCACACACACACACAACAAACAGAGAACTAGTCCTCACTTCGACCCACAGTTCTACGATCTACACCTAATTTGGCCAGAGCCCACAGCTTTAGCTCTTCCTTGGTCAAGTCAACAAGCTGACCCGTACTCATGCTCTTCTGCTCGAAGGTGCGTGTGTTGCGTTCAAGCCATAGACGGCGGAGGCCTGCAATTGCAATCAACATGGTACCCTTCCTGTTCCTTGCTGGCTGTCGGTTGGAGATGGACATCGACCAGCTTCTAAGAGTTTCAAGCGGCCGTGGTGCAATATCTGGCACTCCCAGATCACAAGTGAGGAAGAACGAGAATTCTCTAGTAAGGGGGCATTGGACTAGCAAATGATTGATATCTTCCAGAACCTGATCACCAAACGTGCATTTGTCCAGATGGTCAAGACCCCTGCGGACGCTGGACTGTGAGAAAAAGAGGACATAGACGACGTCTTGTTGTAATTGCGGCAAACTGCTGGTAATATATCATGTTTCTCCTCGAGGCAGTGGCGGAGAACCTTGAAAAAAGTTAAGGTCAGACGAACTCTAAATTACAAAAAAATTGATGCGAAAAATCAAGATTGTCTAGACACATAAATATCGTATATTTTTCCAGATATAATAACTTAGTACAATATCAATAACAACATATTTAAATAGAAGTACAACCTCAAAACATATTGTTTATGAAGCTAAGGGTTAGTTCCAGACTATTTTGTATGATTAACAATGGATTAACAACTGGTTGTATCACGGGATATCATTTTTCAACTTTTTCTTGAGGGGATAACATTTAAAAAAAACATTTTCACCTAGTTTTTTTTAGCGAAACATTTTCAACTAGTTATGCTATGTTGCACATCGTGGATAAGCATTTACCCGTAAGCATCTTTCATGCAAGCCCTTATTGGGCCAGGCCTGCTCCCAGACAGCCCAAGACACTTTTCCATTCGTTAAAAAAAAAATCAATCACCCATTTTCGCGCATCCATAGAGGCCCGGCCGTAGCTGGGGAGTTCCTCCGACGCTCTGGCGGCGCGACGGCGTCCCTCCCATCGCTAAGTCGCTAACCCGCTTCGCTCGTCCCGCACCATGGAACTAGGGATTACCTAACTTGGTCCAGGAGAACAGGAAGCAAGGGGAGCCACCGCCGCCGCCGCCGCCCTGCCGGCACCTCCTCAGCCCCATTGTGGCCGGGTATGCTTCTGCTTCTCTGAAGCTCGAATTCGATTCAGAGTCGAGCCTCCTCCAGTGCCGGGAGGTAAATGCAATGGGGGTTCATGATTATCATGCCACCATCACCTATGAGTACTGCATCATTTTAGTTTAAGCCTCAAAGATAGTTACGGATAGGCTTTTCTCAAAAAGAATATTATAATAAATCGTATTGGTGCATTTACACAATTGGACCTTCAACAGACCTAGCCTTCAGATTTCAGAGCGTCACCACTTCAAAAGAGAGCTAAAAAACTAATGCCCCAATAGACAATAAAATATTACGAGATAACTGTAAGCAAGTTTCTCATGGTGATTCGTTCAATGAACAAAATGCAAATTTGTACGCAAAGAAGAGGAGATACTCCATTTGTGTTCCAGGTATCAATTCGAAATAAAGTATTGTAATTAGGAGCCTTGTTTCACAGTATGAATGCAGAAAATTTCCAGCACACAACGATGTGATATTAAATCAATAACTGGAGATGTTTTTTTTTTTACTAAAAATGCACTTTAATAACACTTTTCTTGGAGACATTTACTAAACGACGCAACAAAATTACCAGGAACTTCTCAACAAAAATTAAAAACCTTAAGATCCATTAACGTGCCCGGATTTGAAAAGTAAGTACTATTCCACGGTTTAGTTTTGTTGCTTCGGTCCGCGATTTCTTAAAAAGCAAGCTACTGATTAGCGAGTCATAGATGATTTAATAGTTTGACTTCTGTTTTTAGAAAAATTCAAAATTAGTTAACTGCAACTTGCATTTATGAAGGCTTATATTCCATGATTACATTATTTATAGAACAGTCTCTCTTTTAGTTTAGCCTAGTTCCCCAAAACCAAACAGTGGTATTGTCTCTATCTGCAAGGAAATTTAATCAGTTTTACCCTTAAAATATCGGGTGAGAACAAAAGGGTGACATCGATTCACTAACTTTTCTTCTACATTGTTTTCAGATCTGCAAATTGTCAAGTGGAAATTTGTCGGCCAAGCCGAACAACCTTTCTTGCATTTTTGTTGGTCCAATATATTGTCAAACAATGTTGCACACGTGGTACTGGTCTAGTTGTCAAAGAAGGCTATCATTGAAATCTTAATGACAGCAATGTGTAGTTTTGTTAAGGCTTGCAAGAGAAAGCCCTCAATTTTTCTGTTACAACTACAACAAAGAACAGTTTTTTTTTGTCTGTAATCGCCGATCCTTATCATTAGAAACTAGCAAGGCCCATTAATTGGGAACATGAGTATATGTGTATATGGACCGCATGATTTGTGTAGTAATAGCCGAAAGTGGCACACATCGTCATGATCCCAGAATCTTGGCTGACTTGAGTCAAAATTGGAAGATTCAATGCCAGTATAATACTTGTGAATGCGGCCAAATTGACTGGGGTTCATCACGCATATACTGTATGTAGATATGATTATGTTGGAGCTGTAAATTGCAAGGAGTGATTCAATACTATAGTCTGTTGGAGAAATGAGCAACTACCATTCCAGGGGGTCAAAGGCCATTACATGTACACGTATGGAGATATGCAGGAAACCCCTTATACAATGGGGATATACAGTAAACTAGACTATACATGTTTAACACCCCCCCCCATCAAACTCATGGTGGATCAACAATACTGAATTTGGAGAAAAAGAACCCATGCTGCGCTCTAGCCTGTGCCTTCGTGAAGAAATCTGACAACTGTAACTCAGATAGCACATAGTGAAGAGCGAGAGTTTGATCCTGCACAGCAGCACGCACAAATGAGGCATCCACACCGATGTGCTTGGTGAGCTCATGCTTCACCGGGTCACGTGCAATGCTGATAGCACCTGTACTGTCTGACAATAGAGGAGTCGGTGCAGCAGCAGAAACACCAAAATCCTCGAGTAACCATCGTAACCAGGTCACCTCAGTCGTCAACATAGCCATCGTTCGCAACTCAGCCTCTGCACTCGAGCGGGAAACAGCAGTCTGTTTCTTCGTCTTCCAGGCAATGAGAGAGCCTCCAAGAAAGACACAGTAAGCAGACAATGAGCGGCGATCAGAAGGATCACTAGCCCACGTAGCATCAGAGTAGGCCTGGAGCTGGAGCGAGCTGGAGCGGGGAAAGAAAAGACGGTGAGAGATCGTGCCACGAAGATATCGTAGAACACGGAGGATGTGACTATAGTGAACAGTGGTGGGAGCTGAAACGAACTGACTCAGAATGTGAACAGGATATGATATATCTGGACGAGTGACAGCGAGATAGACAAGGCTCCCAACAAGGTGGCGATAGCGTGTGGGGTCAGTGAGGGGATCACCATCAGTAGCACGAAGCTAAACCTTGAGCTCCATAGGAGTCTCAGCAGTGCGCTCATCACCAAGCGCTGCACGAGCAAGAAGATCCTGAATATATTTTTCTTGGGAGATGAAGAAGCCATCAGAGGTGGAAGAAGTCTCAATCCCGAGAAAATAGCGAAGGGGACCAAGGTCAGACATCAGGAATTGCTCGCAGAGGCGGGCCTTAACAAAGGCAATATACTCAGAGTCGTCGTCAGTGATGATCATGTCATCAACATAGAGAAGGAGAAGCGTTCGACCACGAGGAGAGGTGTGGACAAACAAGGCAGGGTCATGATCGTTAGGCGAGAAACCAGCGGCAGTCACCACAGAGGCGAAACGCTCAAACCAGACGCGAGGGGCTTGTTTAAGGCCATAGAGAGAGCGCCGAAGGCGGCAAACCATGCCATCAGGAACAGAGTACCCCGGCGGTGGCTGCATATAAACCTCCTCACGCAACTCTGAAAGGATCGAGTAGGATGACTAGAGGGGGGGAGTGAATAGGCAACTACAAATTTTCTTTTTCTTTTGATACAAATTTGGGAATTGCTCAAATATAAGTTCTCTAGATATGCAACTAGGTGAACAATCCTATATGATGAGCAATTAACAAGCTAGCAAGATATACTACACAATATAAGCTATCAATACAAGTAAAGGAAGGTTAAGAGATAACCACACGGTGACGCGGAGATGTTCTACCGAAGTTCACTTCCCAATGGAAGCTACGTCTCCGTTGGAGCGGTGCGGAGTCACAAAGTGAACTCCGAATAGCCTTGATATGGCACACCGTATCTCCCTCGTGTTATCCTCCGATGAGGAGATCCACGAGCCACTATATGATGCCCTCGAGGTCGGCAACAAACCTTTACAAGGATGAGGCACACTCCACAACCGAATTGGAGGCTCTCACCAAATTCCCGCGGCTCCCAAAGCCACAAGAATCACAAGGCCGGGGCACGACTCCACAACTCAATTGGAGGCTCCCGGCTTTTCCCCGCGGCTCCCAAAGCCACGAAGAACACAACTTCCGTCTAGGGTTCAACGAACCCAAGAGGTAACAAGATCCGCTAAGGATTAGTGGGGGGAATCGAAATTGCTTTGGTGGAAGTGTAGATCAAGACCTCCTCCGTCACTCCTCAAAGTATGAAGGTGTTTAGACCGATGGAGTGGGAGATCTTGAAGGTTGAAGCTTTGTAACAATGGTGGAGAGAGATTTTCAAAGCCTAGCTTCTTTGGAGAAGAAGACTAGTATATATAGCTCCACACAACAATATGGCCGTTGGCCAGTTTTCTGCAGACGCGCGGTACTACCGGTCCAAATGGACATTTGCACCGGTACTACCGAACGACAGAGAACAGCAGTCAACAGGCATATTTTGACCAGGCGACGCGCGCGCCCGGTACTACCGGCGTTTCGGCCGGTACTACCGGAGCGCGCACGGTCGGTACTACCGGAATTATTTCCGGTACTACCGCGTAAGATTTTCCCAGAATCAGTACCGATTTGGCGTTCGCCGGTACCTGGCTCGGTACCAAGTCCGGTAGTACCGAGCGAGCTCGGTACTACCGGGCCATTTCATCCGGTACTACCGGAGCCAGGAAATGTGTGCCAAACAGAGTATTTTCCAGGGAATGGGATGGCTGTGGTGTGCATATTTGGTTTGTGCAAAACATGTAGACAAGATTGATTCTGCCCAAACCTCCACACCGGATCCCCCTCTTGATAGTACGGTTTTCCTATAAAGTAAAACCTTGGAAAACTACAACTTCTCGCTTGACGCTTGTAGAGGAGAAATCCCACCATCATGTGTGAAAATATAAGATGTACCTGTAAGTCTTTTAGCACACAATTAGTCCGCTAATTGTGTTGTCAACAAACATCAAAACATATAGGGATAGAAATGTCCTTTCAATCTCCCCCTTTTTGGTGTTTGATGACAACACAATGTTTAGCGACAAAAGATTTGCAAAAGACAAGCGGGCTCCCTCTGAATGTGTGCATTATTTGTAATTTGCGTTTGAATGCAAAACACACCATATTCATGTGGGATGAGCACCCCTTATATTTTACAAACCTAGCAAGTTTAACTAAATAGGCATATGAGAAATAACTTGCCAAACATGTAAGACATAACCAAGGATAGATAGCTAAATAAGTCTATTACATAGCACCACATAGTCTTAAACAAATAGGTTCATGCATGTCTTACACCATGCGCAACGAAGTTGATAAACCAAATAAGCAACAAAGTTCATAAACCAACTAAGATGGAACACAAGCGGTAACGAATCAAAGCAAGAGCAAGCTTGTGTCCCTCCCATGCAAATCCCATCGATAAATCCTACTAGAAAGCTTGTGTTCCTCCCATGAAAATCCCATCGATAAATCCTACTAGAACACATTCTCCCCCTTTGTCATCGAAATGCCAAAAAGGGAGAAGCGTGATGCTAAGAAATGTCCCATGGAGAGTCAATCTCCACCCATGCCGCGGTGGACAGGAGTACGAGCCAGATCTTCAGTCGCGGGGGCGTCTTCTTCACTCCAATAACCATGCGCGGAGATCCACTCTTCCTTGGGGGTGATGACCAAGTCACTAGGTTGTTCGGGAGAGTGTTCAATGTCCCACTTTCTCATCATTGCTTTCTGTCTCATGGCAGCCTTCTTGTGAAAGACATGAGCCTCATACATGCGGTCTTGAAGGTCCAACTTGAAGCAAAACGCTCTCTTGGACTTTATCTGAAATTTCTTGAACCATGAAGGTTCATCATCAAGAGGCGGTGCACTAGAACTAGCCCCAATCTCTGGAGCACCTGAAGGAGCACTAGTTGAGCCTCTAGCAGTTTTGGGGCCCTTTCTGTCCTTGGGAAGAGTGTGAGCCTTCTTGTTGAGTTGTTTGACATTGTGCTTGATAACGGGCGAACCATCCTTCAAAAGGTCTTCACCGGTCTTTGCACCCCATTTGTCACAAATGAGGGCCATGATAAATGGTGCATAAATAGGAACTCGCTTGTCAATAACATTCAGCCACATCTCTTGATAAATGAAATCCATGACATCAAGTTTCCTCCCTTTTCCTTGATTGGTCTTTGAATTTGCCATGAGATCAATGGTGTAAGAGTGCACTTGGTCCCAATTCCCAATCCGAGGAGCAAGACACTCACGATAGACGCGGTGCAGAATCTCAAAAGGTTGAATGAGGTCCTCGGTTTGACCCGGAATACCACCTGCCATAGTAATGGGAGCAAGCAACTCCTTGCCACCGGATTCATCATTTGAGTGGCATCTCCACCCACAAGGGGACCTTGGACCTCCATCACGATAACCACCCAAAATAGCCCCAAAATCATTCATTGTGGCTTCAAGCATTGTGTCTTTGGTCATCCATTTGAGGGTCCGAGCATTGTCATTGCCAAAGTGAACGGTTGAATAGAATTGAAGAATATTTTTTTTTGAAACTTTTCTACTGTGAGGCAAAAGCCCCACAACCCATTTTCCAACCTTTATTCCAGAACCGAAAGTAATGCAATACAAAAGGAGTTATGTACAAAGATAGAGAGGGAGAAAGGGAGAGAGGGAGAGTATGGCTCTACCTATTTATCTACAGATTGAGAGAGTGTGTGATATGAACAAAAGAATGTATGCGTATCAACTCAGGGAAGGGAGGCTATCCACTCTATGAGCTTGGTCTTATGTGCAGCTTTGAATCGATGAGCCTGAAGGGAGATGTCATGTACAAAGCGGTTCTTCCATGCATAGAACCTCGGTCTAGTTCCTTCAAAAATCTTTGCATTACGAACTTTCCAAATGCTCCAGCTCGCAAGAAGCACTACCTCCACAAAGAAAGGCTGCTGGAAATCTTTTCTGGCGGTTGAAAGGATCTGCAGCATATTATCCCCTGGTGCCCAATGAATTTGTAGATAGTTCCACACACGGGTGCTGAAATTACAGTTGAAGAACAGATGATCTCTATCCTCGTGGGCATGCGCAGAACACAAAACACAGTTGTAGTCATCAGTAACCTGGCAGTGCCTCCTCTGGAGCATGTCTTTCGTGTTCAGCCGGTCACTCAACATGAGACACGCAAAGGTTTTAATGTTCAATGTACATTTGCTCTGCCAAATCCATTTATAAAGCGGGCACACTTGAATACTGGCATATAGGTTCAGATAATATTTTCCAGCTGTATAGGCTCCCCAAGAACACTTCCACACATCAGTCATCTCATCATCGAGCTGTACCTGATCAAGCCAACTGGACAGCAGAACGAATTCATCATAAGCTCTGCCTGACATGGGGAGATGAAACTCGGCTGTTCTGTCCTCAAGAAGCACCATGTCTCTCATAGAAATCTTGGCATCTTTGGCAAATGAGAACAATCGTGCAAAACGCTGGCTCAGTTCAACGGTGGAATTGCCAACTTCCCAATTATCAGACCATAACATCACAGAGTCGCCACAAAAAACCTCAGGTGAAGCAACGCCTCTGTACTTGTCCATGAGCTTTGCCACATCTCGCCACCAGTAAGAGCCGCATGCTTTAGCTGCGTGTGGAACCTCAGCTTGGTAGTATGTGTCCCAGATGAGTTTTACCCAAGGGATGGTTTCCGTTTTATTGTAAAACTTGTGCAGAAATTTGATCAGCAGTGCTTCATTTTTATTCTGAAAATCCACTATCCCCAGTCCTCCTTTCTGCTTCGGCTTGCAAATCATCTCCCATGAAGCTAAGGACTGCTTAGGTGTGTCGGTATTATCCCTCCAAAGGCACTGCCTAATGATTCTGTTGAGCTGCTTAATGATTCCAGGGGGAATGTGTATGGTGGTCAGAAAATGCAGAGGCATAGAGGCAAGTGCCAAGGTAATAAGCTGTAGGCGAGATCCTTGGTTAAGAAAACAGGAGGTGGCAAGTAATTTCCTCTCCAATCTGTGCACAATGGGTGAGAGTTCCTGAATAGTAGGCCGAGTGGTGCCCACAGTCAACCCTAGATAGGTGAAGGGCAAAGTACCAATTTGACAACCAAACGCATTGGCCAGAAGAGCCATGGTGTGATCCTCTACATTGATGGCCATCATAGATGATTTATGATAATTTATCCACAGTCCAGTAGATTCAGAGAAAACATTGAGGACCTTCTTTAGGGCGACCACCTGATCCAAATCAGCAGGCATTATTAACAGAGTGTCGTCGGCATATTCGATGATTGGAAAGTCTGTATCTCCAGTGATAATTGGCAGTTGAATACCCCCATCAAGAATTGAAGAATATAGTGCTCAATGTATGGATGGTTGAAGATCATAATGTCAAGGAGACCAAATTCTCCACACATAGCAAGAGCTTCAGCAAAGTAGGATCTAAGCTTATCCTTCTTCATGTGTTCAAGGTCAATGGAGTGTTGAATGACCACTTTGTGTTTGTTTGTTGAACCCAAGTAGACTTCTTGATAAACCCGTTCTTGCTCATTGGTGTGGAAGTGAGGGTTTCTCACACTAGGGAACCTCTTCTTGTCATAAAGATTGATCTCTCGATAAGCCCGATACTCATGAAGACGAAGTTTGGTGAATGGCTTTGGAGTGGCTTGCTTTTGAACGGGCTGACGGCCTTGAGTTCTAGCTGTGGATCTTCTTGGCAATACCTCTTCGGACTGTTCTTCAGATTCTTCTTGAATTTCATCTTCATCTGACTCAATGATTCTAGGCCTCTTATCTTTACGACCGTAAACCTCATGACCACCACGGCTACCTGTGAAATAGCATACATAGGTGCAGAGGGAACAGGGGTAAGTGCACAAGTTCATGAATTTGTGAAAACAAACCAGTTGCTAAGTGTAGAGATACGTCGAAAAATGCCAGGTTCCGGTAGTACCGGTGGAAAACCGCCGGTAGTACCGGCCGCGGTACAGGACGGTTTTGACAATGGGGAAAACGCGAATCCGTGACAAATCGACCAAAATGGCTACACAGAGTAACTAGCTAGAGCTATCCCAGACCATAAGGGAGTCCCCCCCCCCCCCCCCCCCCCGCGAATTTAACCAACAATAAGTGGAGCTACCGGTGATTTGCCCTAGCACATTTTAGGTTTCAATAGAGACCAAAAAGGAGCATGAGAGGGGAAAATACCGGAGGCCATCGGAGGGGAGGGGAGTGGGAACAACTCCCACGGAGCAGATCCGGCCGGGGACGGCAGGGGAGAGGCACCCGAGGCGGCGGTGCACGGAGCTGAAGGAGAGGCGGCGGAGGAGAGAGAGCGAGTGGGGGTGCGGTTTGGGGAAGATGAGTTCTTCCCCGAGCCGCACCCGTATATGGCTCTCCTCCGCACGCCCGGTAGTACCGGCCGCGAGCCCGGTAGTACCGGCCGCGAGGGAAATTGCAGTTTCGAAACCAGCAACTTCCCAGGCGTCGGTAGTACCGGACTGTGGTACCCGGTAGTACCGGGACCTGGAATTTCAGAGGGTTTTTAGAGAATTTTAAAAATGAACTTGTGCAGGGAATTTCAGAGGTTTTATGAGATGAGATTTTGGCATAGGTTAAGATAAGTCACTGTAGGTAGTGAAGAAACACTTGGAGTTGCAAGACACAACAAGGAAAACCCAACATCCAAGAGTTTCTTCAAAAGATAGAGCAAGGTCTAAAAATACCCAAATAATTCAATTAACACCAACTCCTCAAGAAAAGAGGAGGGCGGTGGCCGTGGCCACCATGTTTGAGTATGTATGACTTGTAGCCGCGAAGATATATCTTGGGCTCAAAATCACAACTCATCTTTGAAGCACATTTTAGTCACACGAGTGACAATTATGCGAGATTTGTCTATTTGCGCATAATGGGGGGAGTGATGACTCATGAATTGAGCTACACTCCCCCTATGTCCATGCCTACATCCAAACCAAATAACTATTGTCTAATATGGGTAGGTATGCAAGAAGTCCACTAAATCCAATTGCTTATGTCCACCACATTAAGTTCTCCTCTCAACTCCTTGAATCTTGCTTCACCAAGAGGCTTTGTGAACATATCGGCGAGTTGAAGCTTGGTGTTGACATACTTGATTGCAATATCACCCTTCTCAACATGATCTCGAATAAAATGATACCGGATCTCAATATGCTTGGTCTTCCCATGAAGAACCGGATTGTGAGCAATTTTGATGGCACTTTCATTATCACATAAAAGAGGCACTTTGTCACAAATGACACCATAATCCTTTAAAGTTTGCCTCATCCATAATAGTTGTGCACAACAACTTCCGGCGGCAATGTATTCGGCTTCGGTGGAGGACGAGGCCACACAATTTTGCTTCTTAGAAGACCAACTCACAAGGGACCTACCAAGGAATTGGCAAGTACCCGAAGTTGATTTTCTATCCATTTTGCAACCCGCCCAATCCGCATCCGAATAACCTACAAGATCAAAGCTTGTGCCTTGGGGATACCAAAGACCAAAGTTAGGAGTATCCATCAAGTATCTTAGAATCCTTTTAACCGCGGTTTCATGACTTTCCCTAGGACTTGATTGGAATCTTGCACACATACCCACACTAAACATAATATCCGGTCTAGATGCACAAAGGTAAAGCAAAGATCCAATCATAGAACGATAAAGCTTTTGATCAACTTCCTTACCATCCGGATCTAAGTGAAGATCCGCCTTGGAGTCCATGGGAAACTTATATGGCTTGGCATTGTTCATGTCAAATTTCTTGAGCATGTCCTTAATATACTTGGCTTGACATAAGAATGTTCCTTCTCGAAATTGGTGGATTTCAAAGCCAAGAAAATAATTCAACTTTCCCATCATGGACATCTCAAATTCCTTGGTCATTAGCTTGCCAAATTGATCACTAAATTCACGGTTAGTGGAACCAAAGATAATATCATCAACATATATTTGGCATACGAAAAAATCTCCATTTACCCTTTTTGTAAAAAGAGTGGGATCTATTACCCCAATTTCAAAGCCACGGTCTACTAAGAACTCCTTGAGATGATCATACCAAGCACGTGGAGCTTGCTTGAGCCCATAAAGAGCCTTATGTAGTAAGTAGACGTGGTTAGGAAATTTAGGGTCTTCGAAACCCGGAGGTTGTTTAACATACACCAACTCATTTAGTGGACCATTTAAGAAAGCACTTTTAACATCCATTTGATATAAGACAATATTATGAGTAGATGCATAAGCAATTAGTAAGCGAATGGATTCAAGTCTAGCAACGGGGGCATAGGTTTCACCGTAGTCGACTCCTTCGATTTGGGTGTAGCCTTGTGCAACCAATCTTGCTTTGTTGCGGATGACTTGACCATGTGAGTCTTGCTTGTTCTTAAATATCCACTTGGTTCCAATGACATTATGGCATGTGTCTTTGGGTTTTTCAACTAATGACCATACTTTGTTGCGCTCGAAGTTGTTCAACTCTTCATGCATAGCCGCAACCCAATCCATATCTTCAAGAGCATCATATACCTTGAGAGGTTCTAAGCTAGACAAACAAGAGACATGACCACAAAAGTTAGATAATTGTTTGCGTGTGGACACACCCCTGAATGCTCCCAAGGATATTTTCTTTGAAGTGGGAAAGATGATCCAATTTTGATGCACGCCGGATGACCCGGCGTTCCATGGCTTGACCAATTGTTTCACCAACACAAATATCTTCATCATTGCCTTCATCTTGCTCATGGTCAACCCGAAGTGGAGTTCTTGGAGTTGTGGGTTCATTATGTTCTTGTTCACCACTAGAGTTGGGTGGGTCTTGACCATCTTCTTGATCATTTGAATGAATATCATGTTCTTGTTCTTGGATAGTTTCTTGATCAACTATTGAGGTGGATGGCTCAACTTGAGTAGAACTTGTTCCTTCTTCTTGAGTATCATCAATAGGTCCTTCAATAGGAATTAGTTCTCCAATCCCCATAGTTCTTATGGCTTGAGATGGAGCATCATCACCTACATCATCATGATCAATATGCTCCACTTGGGAGCCATTATCCTCGACAAACTCCACGTTCATAGATTCTTCAACACACCCGGTGGATATGTTGTAGACCCTATAAGCATGAGACTTTGCGGCATATCCAACAAGTATACCATCAAAAGATCTAGATTCAAATTTAGCAATTTTGCAACCTTTAATGTAAACATGGCATTTGCAACCAAAGACTCGAAAGTAAGATACATTTGGCTTTTTACCGGTGAGGAGTTCATATGGTGTCTTTTCCATGAGAGGACGGAAGAAGAGCCGGTTTGAGTAGTGACAAGCGGTGTTGATGGCTTCGGCCCAAAAGTTGTATGGGGAATGAAATTCGGCCATCATAGTTCTTGCCATATCAATAAGAGTGCGGTTCTTCCTTTCGGCGACACCATTTTGTTGGGGAGTATATGCAGCGGAATATTGGTGTTGAATGCCCTCCCCACTTAGGAAATCATCCATAGTGTAATTCTTGAACTCCGTACCATTGTCACTTCTAATTGCCAAAATCTTGGAGTCATATTGGCGTTGAACTAGGGTTGCAAAGTCAATGAATATCTTTTGAGTTTCACTCTTCTTCTTGATGTAGAAAGTCCAACAATATCTTGAATAATCATCCACAATCACCAAACAATATTTCTTGCCACCAAGACTATCATATGTGGGAGGCCCAAAAGATCCATATGAAGGAGCTCCAAAGGCCTCTTAGTGGAGATAATGGTCTTCTTGGGGTGATTCTTTTCATGCATCTTTCCGGCTATGCAAGCACTACAAGGACGATCTTTGGAAAAATTAACATCGGTTAGTCCTACCACGTGTCCACCCTTTACAAGAGTTTGTAAATTTCTCATACCGACATGGCCTAGCCGGCGATGCCAAAGCCAACCCTTGTCGGATTTAGCCATTAGACACGTGGCAATTTGAGTGGTCTCTTTCGAGAAATCGACCACATACAAACCGTTCTCACGAAATCCAACAAAGGCTACTTTAAGAGATTTTGTGAAAAGGATGGTCACGTGGTATTTATTAAAGATAACGGTGTAACCGGCATCGCATAATTGACCAACGGAAAGTAGATTATATGAAAGGGATTCAACAAGGAGGACCTTCTCAATTGATAACTCCGGTGTGATCACCACCTTGCCATATCCCAATACCTTAAGTCTTGTATTGTTCCCAATGGTGACATGAGAGTGAGAGTAATTGTTTCAATAAGCCCTTTACTACTTCTTTGCTTCCGGTCATGTGAGATGAACACCCACTATCAATGAGCCATGAAGATCCACCGGAAGAAAAGCCCTACAATAAATCAAGTCTTTGATTTAGGTACCCATTTTGGAATGGGTCCTCTTTTGTTAGTCACAAGGGTCTTTGGAACCCAAATAGCATAGTGATAATCATCTCCATATGAGGTACCAACATATTTAGCAAAAACATAACCATTTCTAGATTTCATAAGCACATATGAGGGGTTATATTTTCCGGCAAAGTCATTGTGAGTGGCATTGCCCCTTGTGGCTTACCACCCACAATGGGTTCAACATTCTTCTTGCCCAACTCCCCCTCCTTCACAAAAATAATATCTTTTGAAGGGGAGGTAGGCATTTCTTCTTGTTTGCCTTCTTGGACTTGGGAGCAAACCCAAGCCCTTCCTTGCCAACCACTCCCTTTTGATTGGTCAAAAGATCATTGAGGTTCTTTTCCCCTTGGATGCAAGTGGCTAGACCCTTTTCAAGTTGGGCCTTCAACCTAGTGTTCTCCTCCATGAGAGATGCTTTAAGACATAAGGGTTAGTAGCACAAGCATTGGCATCTTTATCATTATGAGGAGTGGTGAAGCTAGCATATATAAATTGAGCTTGTAATTTAGCATATGACCCCTTGAGCTTGGTGAGCTCACTTGAGGTCACCTTGTGGGTTTCCCTAAGTTGCTCAAAATTCTCAAGGAGTTTGTTATGACTCTCTACAAGCTCATCATTTTTAATTTTTAGATCACTAGCAACTTGAATAGAGGTTTCACGGGTTTCTTTTGCCTTGGATAAATCCTTGGCTTGGGTCTCCTCAAGTTGCTCCCGGAACACTTGTTCCTCAACAAGTTGCTCTTCTAGCTCACCAATTTTATCGGCATGATCACGTGCATGCCCCTCAAGCTCATAAATCCTATTCTCCTTTCCTCAAGGAGGTGTTTGGCTTCTCCATATTGGTACATGAGAGCCTCAACCATTTTCTTGGTTGGACCTTGGAGCTTGTTTATAAGGGGTAATTGTATCCTCTTTCTCCTCATTTTTCCCTACATCCTCAACACAATCCAAGAGAGATGGTTTAGAGGAGATAGTAATTTTAGGTGGGGAATTCACCTTGGTTTCCTTGGCCATGAGGCACATAGGCTTGGAGATCTTGTTGTCATTTGGAGCGGTGAAGAGGGGTGCCAATGAAGGAGGAAGGTTGCCCATTGCAAGAGCCGCCATCCCCACTTCCTCACTTGTATCATCATCCTCCTCTTCGCCACCGGACTCATACTCTTCTTCATGTGTTGCGGTGACAAGAGCCTTTTGAGGTTCTCTCTTGATGAGGTACTTGATGGGCTTGGTGAAGAACTTCTTCTTCTTTAAGATGAGTTGGCCTCCAAAATCTTCTCTTCTCTCATAGGGGCAATCCTTCACAAGGTGATTGTCCTTTCCACAATTAAAGCACATTCTTTTCATTTGTGGGGAGAAGTTGCTTCTAGGGGAGAAGTTGCTCTTGATATTCTTTTTGTTCCAATACTTGGTGGCGGCAAGAGCAAGCACCTCATTGAGTTCTCCCACAAAATCTTCTTCATGATGACCACTTGTGCTTTCTTCATATCTTGGATGTTCTTCCACATGAGCCTTCAAGGCAAGAGTCTTTGGCCACGATTTGGTTGAAAGACTTGGATGTGGACTTCAATGTATCATAGTGACAAATTGAGCCAAGATGTCATTGGGAGTCATTGTTGTGTAATCCGCTCTTGCATGGAGGTTCATCACCATATTTTCACTATATGGCATAATTGCTTGAGGAACTTGGCCTTGACCCATTCATCATCCATATCTTTCTTTCCATTTTCCCTACATGTCACCACAAGCTTGTAGAGTCTTCGGTAAAGTTCGGTCGGAGTCTCTTCGTCTAGCATGATGAAGTTGTCAACTTGATGTTGAAGGACGGCGCATTGGAGCGTTGAATGCCCTCATTTCCTTCATACACGGTTTCAAGATAGAGCCAAGCCTCATTGCAAGTTTTGAGATTCCGCACATGATCTTCATCATTTGCGGTCATAGCACTCTCAAGAATGTACTTGGCATTTGCATCAAGTTGCTCATCAATCTCTTCTTGCTTGTCAAGTTGTTGGGATCAACCGGGTTGAAACCATGTAGAACCACCCTCCAAAGATGCACCGATGAGCTGCGAAAATAAGACTCCATAGATTTCTTCCAAGTGAAATAACGAGTATTATCAAGCTTAGGAGGTGGCCTACTTAGGTTGGTTACATGAGGTTGAGTGAGTGGAACTTGAGTGAGATATGAAGTAGGTGGAGCAACGTTATGAGAGGCTTCTCAATAGGTTTATCATTTTTATCCTTGTCACTAGCTCCCTTAATAGGGCTAGCGGTTGATGAGGAGCATTTTGATTAGATACCCGAGTATACACCTCATCCACCATTTTGCCTTTCATGAACCCAAAAGTTCAATCATGGACTTCATGGTGATTGGGGCATCACCCTCGGGAGGGATTATTCCCGCTTCGATTAGTTCTTTGTCAAGTTGTTCTCTATCATTTTTTTTGTTCCTTAGCAAGTCTTAACTCCTCATCTTTAGCACGTTGTACATCCTCCGCACTAGCCATCCTCCTCTTTAGGCGATTAAGCCCTTAATAAAGAGACCTTGCTCTGATACCAATTGAAAGGATCGAGTAGGTTGACTAGAGGGGGGGTGAATAGGCAACTACAAATTTTCTTTTTCTTTTGATACAAATTTGGGAATTGCTCAAATATAAGTTCTCTAGATATGCAACTAGGTGAACAATCCTATATGATGAGCAATAACAAGCTAGCAAGATATACTACACAATATAAGCTAGCAATACAAGTAAAGGAAGGTTAAGAGATAACCACACGGTGACGCGGAGATGTTCTACCGAAGTTCACTTCCCAATGGAAGCTACGTCTCCGTTGGAGCGGTGCGGAGTCACAAAGTGAACTCCGAATAGCCTTGATATGGCACACCGTATCTCCCTCGTGTTATCCTCCGATGAGGAGATCCACGAGCCACTATATGATGCCCTCGAGGTCGGCAACAAACCTTTACAAGGATGAGGCACACTCCACAACCGAATTGGAGGCTCTCACCAAATTCCCGCGGCTCCCAAAGCCACAAGAATCACAAGGCCGGGGCACGACTCCACAACTCAATTGGAGGCTCCCGGCTTTTCCCCGCGGCTCCCAAAGCCACGAAGAACACAACTTCCGTCTAGGGTTCAACGAACCCAAGAGGTAACAAGATCCGCTAAGGATTAGTGGGGGGAATCGAAATTGCTTTGGTGGAAGTGTAGATCAAGACCTCCTCCGTCACTCCTCAAAGTATGAAGGTGTTTAGACCGATGGAGTGGGAGATCTTGAAGGTTGAAGCTTTGTAACAATGGTGGAGAGAGATTTTCAAAGCCTAGCTTCTTTGGAGAAGAAGACTAGTATATATAGCTCCACACAAAATATGGCCGTTGGCCAGTTTTCTGCAGACGCGCGGTACTACCGGTCCAAATGGACCGGTACTACCGAACGGCAGAGAACACAGTCAACAGGCATATTTTGACCAGGCGACGCGCGCGCCCGGTACTACCGGAGTTTCGGCCGGTACTACCGGAGCGCGCACGGTCGGTACTACCGGAATTATTTCCGGTACTACCGCGTAAGATTTTCCCAGAATCAGTACCGATTTGGCGTTCGCCGGTACCTGGCTCGGTACCAAGTCCGGTAGTACCGAGCGAGCTCGGTACTACCGGGCCATTTCATCCGGTACTACCGGAGCCAGGAAATGTGTGCCAAACAGAGTATTTTCCAGGGAATGGGATGGCTGTGGTGTGCATATTTGGTTTGTGCAAAACATGTAGACAAGATTGATTCCGCCCAAACCTCCACACCGGATCCCCCTCTTGATAGTACGGTTTTCCTATAAAGTAAAACCTAGGAAAACTACAACTTCTCGCTTGACGCTTGTAGAGGAGAAATCCCACCATCATGTGTGAAAATATAAGATGTACCTGTAAGTCTTTTAGCACACAATTAGTCCGCTAATTGTGTTGTCAACAAACATCAAAACATATAGGGATAGAAATGTCCTTTCAAACTCACCGTTGAGAAAGGCATTCTGGACATCAAGCTGAGACACAGACCAATGACGAACAGAAGCCACAGCGAGAAGGGTGCGGACAGTGGTCATGTGGGCCACAGGAGCGAATGTCTCATCATAGTCGCATCCCTGCTCCTGCTGAAAGCCACGAGCCACAAGACGAGCTTTGTAACACTCGAGAGAACCATCGGAGCGAGTCTTAACTTTGTAAACCCACTTGCACGTGATGGGACGAATACCACGAGGAGGGGAAACAAGATCCCACGTGCCAGTGCGCTCAAGCGCAGCAATCTCCTCAGCCATCGCAAGCTGCCATTCAGGTCGCGCCATGGCATCCTGATAGGTAGGGGTGGGCATATAACCCGATAACCGAACGACCGAACCGTATTAACTTGGACCGAATCCGAAGTGACCGAAACCGATTCCTCCGGTGCTTAACTCGGTTAGCGATCTGTAAAACCCGAATTTGTTTCGGTGGGTTCAGTCTTGGTACTCGGTCAACCGAATAGACCGACTAACCGAGGCTAGTGACGCGAGAAGTTATCTCCTCCTTTGCCTCGTCTAGTGCCGACCAAAATCTTGCCGAAATAAATTCCTGATGCGATTCCGCTCCACAGAAATCACGGCACCGACGAGCGATTGCCATCTCCATATCGCGATTCCGCAAGTCTCGTGCGTGATTTCCTTCGTCGATTGATCTCCTTCCTTCCAATCGCCTATATGAGCTGCAGCTTCTGGCCGTCCCGATGCATCAGTTCGTCCGTCCCAATCCCTAGCCACGGGCCACGCCGCCACGGCACCGTCCGCCCGAGCTGTACACCGGAAGAACAACGACCGCCGCCGCAAGCAACATCAAGCAATCGGACGGATTCGGCGTCAAACGGCCTGCAACGTAAGTTGTTTTGTACTGTTATTTTGATCCAGATCGTATTCTTACTTTTGATGTGTACTGTTACTGTGTGAATCGTTGCTGACTGCCCTTCATTTTCTCTAAATTTTAGATGTCGGTCGAGTCCCAGGCTACTGTGCCCGTGGCCATGGAAATGGAGATGGCCAACGGTGGCGCTGACGATGGTGAGCCGCAAGCAGTTGCAGGTTTGCAGTTTACCTGTACCACTGATTTTTTTTGCTTGTAACAGCATGGCCTCCTCAGTGCGCTAACTTGCTGGTTGTACATGTGTGTTTTTTGCTAGATGCAGGGAATGTCAATGGTGATGTTGATGTGGTGGAAGCAGCCGAAGCAGGGCAGCAGGATGACGGCAATGCGAAGGCTTCAGATGCTGTGAAGGAGGGTGATAAGAAGGAACCTCGAAAGCAGATGGTTGCAAGATCGGAGATGTGGAAGCACTTCGAGAAGATCAAGGTTGACGGTGTCTTGCAGAAGGAAAGTGCAACTACTGCAAAACCGACATCGCCGCGCATCCTGTTATCAATGGTACATCTGCCTTGGGGAAACATTTTCGTATTTGCAAGCATAATCCTCATAGGAATATTGGTGATAATAAGCAAACGGTGTTGCAAGTTAATAGTGGTGATAGTGTGCATACTTGGAAATTTGACCCTGAGGCTCTTAGAAATGCTTTTGCTGCCATGATCATAGAGGATGAACTGCCATTTGCATTTGGTGAAAAGTCTGGGTTTAGAAAGTTCATGCGTCTAGCCTGCCCACGTTTCTCGGTTCCATCTAGAAGAACATGCACTAGGGACACCATTCGCATTTATTTTGAAGAGAAGGCTAAGCTGAAACTTTTCTTGAAAGAACATTGTGAGAGGGTTTGTCTTACCACTGATTGTTGGACTTCTCAACAACAAGAAAGCTTCATGACAGTTACTGCCCACTTTATTTGTAATGATTGGAAACTTCACAAGAAAATCATTAGCTTTTTCAAGGTTAAGGGTCATAAAGGAGATGATATTGGAAACACTTGCAGAAAACCTTGATTGATTGGGGGGTAGAGAAGGTCATGACAATTACGGTTGATAATGCTTCTAGTAATGATGGTGGTATTGCTTACATGAAGAAGGAACTGAATAAATCAAATAATAGCATAGCTGGAGGCAAATTTCTTCATATGAGATGTGCTGCCCACATTGTGAATTTAATTGTGTCTGATGGTCTAAAAGAAGTTGAAATCTCCGTCAAGCGTGTGCGTGCATCCGTTAGATACGTGAAGAATAGCTCAGCTAGGATAACCAAATTTAAAGAATGTGCTAAACTAGAGAAGGTCGGCACCAAGGCGTTCCTGAATCTTGATGTCAGCACTAGGTGGAACTCCACATACTTTATGTTGAAGGCAGCTGTCAGCTATGAGAAAGTTTATGCAAGGTACACGGAAGAAGATCCTTATTTTGCACTTGATCTACTTAGTGATAAAGGTAAGGACAAATGTGTTGGTGTTCCTGATGAAAGTGATTGGGAGAGTGCTAGGAAGATGGCAGATTTCCTTGGACATTTTGCTGATCTAACTACTCGTGTTTCTGCCTCACTACATGTGACCGCTAATAGTTTTTTCCATGAGATTGGTGAGGTGAATCTGTTAGTAAAAAATTGGAAGGATAGTGATGATGTTCTGCAGCAAGCAATGGCACAAATGATGAAGGATAAGTTTGATAAGTATTGGGGCAATTGGCATGAGCCTGATCCAACCAAAAAGGGAAAGGAAAAAGAGAACATCAACTTGATGATTTTTATTGGAGCAGCACTTGATCCAAGGTAAATTATTAAGAGCATTGTTATCTTTTATTCATTATGCAATGTTTGTTTCAGTGCTGCAATGCTTTTCTTATTGCGTATACACTTGCTAATTATTTTATCTTGTTGAATTGCAGGTACAAGCTTGCAGAATACACACAGTTTGCCATTTATGAAATTTATGGGGATGACAATGGGCCTAAGGTATGGGCTGCAGTCAACAGTTGTCTTAGAGATCTGTTTGAAGAATACAGGGTCATGTATGCTCCAAGAATTGAATCTGCTCAAGCTAGTTTCTCTCTGGAATCTGAAGCAAGTGGAGGTCGTAGCATGATGAAGTCTTTGATGGCTAAAAAGATGAGGTTAAACAATGGTGGTAGCAGCAGTAGCAAATCTGAACTTGATAAGCTCCTTGCGGAGGAGCCAGAAGATGATGGTCCAAAATTTGACATATTAGCTTGGTGGAAGGTGAACTCGTCTCGGTTTCCTGTACTTGGGTGCTTGGCTCGTGATGTTCTTGCAATCCCGATCTCCACGGTAGCATCAGAGTCTGCCTTCTCCACGGGTGGTCGTGTTCTTGATGATTTTAGGACGTCATTGACTCCTTTTATGGTAGAAGCCCTTGTGTGCACTCAAGATTGGCTTCGACACACTACTCCTATCAACATAGCAGAGAATACCGAAGAATTAACCAAGCTCGAGCAAGGTAATTTAATAACATTAACATTGCGTTATGCATAATGTGTTCATTTGCTGTTCTTGAATGCTTGCTTCCACTTTTATTATTTTCAGAGTTGATTGATGAGTATAAGGACGTCAAAGCCAAGGAAACCAAGGCCAGCACCACTACAAAGCCTACTTGACATTTGGTGAGCTTCCACTTATTTTCAGAATTTGTTCTTATCCCACCCACTGAACTGATTTATCTACAATGTGTAATATTATTGATGTTTATATGTTTTCTTGCAGTTCTTAATGTCTGGTTGATAAAGGTTGAAGAATAAGGAATAAAGGTCCATGCTTAGCAGATGGGGCATTGGAGGATGGATGGCAGCGGCGCGACGCAATTGCTCCTGTGCGCTTCGCTTCCTGCTGCTTCTTTTCGTTAGCGAACTTAATTATTAAGTCAGAGTTGTCAGCGTTTCGTGTATGCTAAACTATTGGTGGTCTGTTAGATTCTATTGTGTGAGTCGTTTGTCGAATTTAGTATTGTCTGTTGGATGTTTCTGGCAATATGTGTTAAATGTCTTGCTGTTAAGTTTCTGTCACTATATTTGCTCTTAAGTTTCTGTCACTATAAACGCTGGTGAAATTCTGTTTCTATGTTGTTGCCTGACATCTGAGCGCTGGCAACCTCGCGTGTACTCAAAGCCGAGCCCAGCTAACCTATCCATCCCAGCATGATCTTGTCATCTTGTGGTACGCAGCGCCTTAGCCCAATTCAGTACATTCGGCCCAATCGGTGGACCGAACCGATTTCTCGGTTGACCGATCGCTCGGTTAGGAGATATTGCAATGACCGATCGGTCATGCTTTTCTCAGAACCGAAATAAATTAATGACCGAGGCACCGAACCGATCGGTTCGGGGGAACCGAATGCCCACCCCTACTGATAGGAAGTAGGCTCAGCAACAGCAGAAAGACCGTACTGGGAAGGAGAATAGCGATTAGGAGGCCGTAAAGAAGGCCGAGTACGAAGGTTGTGAACTGGTGTAGACGGGGAAGGAGGCGCACCGGAAGTGGAGGGCACATCAGAAGGATCATCCACGGCACGAGGACAACAAGTGTAGTGGAGAGGAAAGGGAGAGAGGGGACGATGTAGCGGAGAGGAAGGTGGAGAGGTGGGTGACGAGGAAGAAGAGGAGGAAGGTGGGGAGGGTGGCATCGGTGGTGTATCAGGAATAGTGGGACTCATCGGAGGAGGAGGTGGAGGAGGAGGAACATGAGGCACAGAGGGAGAGGTGTCGGGAAGAAGAAGAAAAGAGAGATCTTCCACGGAAAAGGACGAGGAGGAAGGCCACGGGTAGTAGGAACGAGACTCATCAAAAGTCACATCACGCGAAATGCGCAGCCGGCGACCAACAGGATCCCAACACCGATAGCCCTTGTGTTCATCACTGTATCCAAGAAAGACACATTCAACGGACTGAGCGGTCAATTTGGTGCGTTCGTGCGGAGCAAGAAGAACATAGCACACGCAACCAAACGAACGAAGAGCGGA
Organism: Poa pratensis; assembly: GCA_947311845.1. Lineage (NCBI taxonomy): Eukaryota > Viridiplantae > Streptophyta > Magnoliopsida > Poales > Poaceae > Poa > Poa pratensis. Next base: position 54,717,857 of record CAMZMU010000034.1, on the reverse strand, counting down.
ATAGTCAGGGGAACGACCGGAGAGACGCTCCATACTGATACCACCCTGCAAAACAGCCGACGGCTGAATGTTGATGAGATAGGTGGATGCAGAGACAGCCTCAGCCCAAAAGTGAGGTGGAAGATAGGCGGTGATCATCATCGCACGAGCCGTCTCAAGCAGATGGCGATGCTTGCGCTCAGCAATGCCATTCTGAGCATGGGCACCAGGACAGGAAAACTGGGCAAGAGTGCCCTATTCAGCAAGAAAACCATGCAACATCTGGGAGATATACTCACCAGCCGAGTCAGCACGAAAGACACGAATGGGCGTGGAAAACTGGGTGTGAACCATGGCAGCAAATCGCTTATATATAGAGAGAACCTCACCACGAGATTTCAGAAAATAGAGCCAAGTGTAGCGAGAGAAATCATCAATAAATAGAACATAGTAGCGATGACCCCCTTTTGAATCAAAGGGAGCAGGGCCCCATACATCAGAGTGAACAAGGTCAAAGGGGCGCTGAGATACAGACTCACTCATAGGATAAGGTAATTGGGTCTGTTTGCCAAGTCTACAACCCTCACAATGTAAAGAAACGTCACCAGATATAGTCCCTAAGACACCTTGTCGCACTAGCGAGGACAAGCGAGAGCCACAGATATGACCAAGTCGATGATGCCACTGCTGGAAGGACGCAGAAGAGGAGGCAGCAAGAGCATGAGGACTGGCGGATGAGGTGGCAGCGGAAGAAACATGAAGCCAGTCAACCTCCCAAAGACCCTGAGACTCACGGCGCCGAGGGCCAGCGCCAACCAGAGTCTTGGTGCGACGATCCTGAACAAAGCAAGAGTCGGCATCAAGAACGACACGACAACCAGAATCAGTAAGTTGGGCAGCGGAAAAGAGGTTCATGGTAAGACGGGGAACATGAGAAACACTCGGAACAGAAAAAGACGAGTAGAAAGAATACCACTAATAGCAACAGGAAGAGGTGTGCCATCGGCAGTAAGAACATTGACAGGAAAGTCAAGAGGTCGAAGAGAGGACAAGGCAGAAGAATCAGAAGACATGTGAAAGGAAGCTCCAGAATCCAGAACCCACGGAGATGTACCTGATGGTGTAGGCGGCGGCGGTGGCGAAGTGGTGGAAGCAGTCACAGATGCGACAGTACCCGTCGAGGAGGAGCTAGAGGAAGCCAGTATCCGCTTGAGCTGCACAATATCCTGCTCGTGAGGGACGGTGTCGAGGAAGGCACACGAGTCCCACTAGAAGAAGGTGTCAAGGGGTGCCTCATGTCTCGCTGCTTCTTGTGACAATCAAACTCTGGGTGACCCGGCTTTTTGCAGTAGCGACAGAAGGTGTAAGAGCGAGACCGGCCCGCTCCTGCAGAAGAAGAGCGGTCGCCCACCCACCCCCCCCCCCCCCTGAAGGAGTGGGTAGTAGCGGTGGAGCAGACGACACAGGAGCTTGGGCAGCTAGCACAGTGGGAACCGCAAGCAAACCAGCAGAACGGAGGCGTGTCTCCTCAGCTCGAACCTCTGCAAGCACCTCTGATATAGGAACACGACCACAGGCAAGCAGGTTAGCACGCCGAGGCTCAAACTCGGACGGAGGCGAGACAGGAACTCATGGACACGCTGAAACTCCAAATCTGCCCTCACTGTCTGACAGCAACGACAAGCACCACAAACAACAGTCCTCAGAGAGTCAAGCTGGCGCCAGATGGCAGAACACTGTGTGTAGAACTCATCAACAGTAGAGTCACCCTGCTGAAGATCATGCTTCTGACGCACCACAGATAAGTAGAGAGCATCACCAGAGGGCTGATAGCGCTGACAAAGATAAGTCAACATCGCAGCAGCAGTGCCTAATCCCATAAACTCAGAGGCAAACTGAGGCAAGACACTAGCAGTGAGAACAGCAGCAGCACGAGCATCATCATTGCACCACTGAGTGTAAGCAGCCAACTCATCCCGATAGATGGAAAGAGCATCAGAATAAACTGATACCTGCTGATCATAGGCTTCAACTGCACGATCATCAGCATCCTTGGCAGCATCCTTATCAGCCTGAGAAGCATCAGCCGGAAGAACAGGTGGCACCGGCGGGGTAGGAGCCACAGGAGCAACGGGGCACGGCGGACAAGAGACCTCGCCGGAGAGAACATCCCAAAGGAGAAGGTCGCGCATGTGGATACGCATAAAGCCCACAAACTCTGCATAGTTGGTGCCATCGAAGATGACGGAGCACCGAGGAACAGCAACATAGCCCGCAGATGACATGATGAGCTCTCTATTTTTTTTGGAGAAGTCAACCGAGGAGAGAGAAAATAGATCTCAGATTGGAGAAATGAGCAACTACCATTCCAGGGGGCCAAAGGCCATTACATGTACACGTATGGAGATATGCAGGAAACCCCTTATACAATGGGATATACAGTAAACTAGACTATACATATCTAACATAGTCCAGATAGAACTTGGCCATCTCTTATATACTTCAGAACAAAATAAGAACCACAAAAGGTGATGTTTTGCCAATCTCGCGTCCAACTGTACCCCAATCACATTAGTTCTGTAGATCAATACCCAATCACATTATTGGACTCGCTACCTGGCGTAGTGGTTTTTACAAATTATAACAAAAGTATTTTTTTTTCTTACATGTTGTCCACACACTAGACTGATTCTGACATTCTTGCTTATCTGTGAAGTATCTTGATTGCCTCAGCCAGAAGATGATTGCAGTTCAGATTTTGACATATAATCGTCACTTTACCAACTACTCCTATCTTCATAGGCCATAGCACTCGTTTGATAAATCCACTGCGCATTTTTGCCTTGCACTGGGAACTTAATTGCAGCATGCACTATTTTTTTTAGTGAAACTCTGTTTTCTTTGCCAAGCTTTATCATTTTTAAAGGAGAGATAACATTGCAAGTATTTTTTTTTGACAAAGTGTATTTTGTATTAATTATGCATAGCAGAATTCTTGATCAAACTAATGATAATCCTGTAGTATTTGACTAAATTATGTGGCTTTCAACCATGCCTTTTTCTTTGAAGGACAAAAATGGTTATTGTCGTATGAAATAATGTAAATAAAAAGTTTCCTAATGTTATTGGATAAATGAAAATGTAATAATAGCACATAATGCTTTTATTGTATGTGTTCCCGTGAGAAACTCATCTTGTTGACACCTACACCTTTCCGTAAGAGTCGAAACTTTTGAATGTCAAAGCGATAGTTTTCTTGGACCTCGGTTGTAATATGAATCTCTGTTAACAGTCCCCAATGTTGAATGTTTTCGGATGCCAGTAGAAAGTTTGGAATCTTATTTTTCGATGTTCCAATTTTTCATGTTTGCTTGAAAGTTACTAATTTGAATGGTAAATTCTGAGTCTGAAGGTTTTCAAATCTCGCTTAAAGTTTTTTCTAATATCAATATTTGATTATATTTGAAAAAGCGGAATAAATGGTTTAGAAGAGACCCATGACAGTGAGTTTCATAACTCCTATGTAATCGTGAATTAGCATCGTGCATAGTAATAGCTCCTATATATTGGTGTGTTTACATTCCCCGAGGCCTTTATTATGGAAGCCCATACGTGCAAATGCCATCTGTATGCTCACCAAGTCTGCCAATATATTAAGATCATGGAACAGTTCACATCTAGCACTTGGTAAAATCCTCTTTGCAAACAACCACAACAATGGAAGTAGTTCCACTTTTTAGACTAGCCACAATGGGGGTATCATAGGTGGTATCATGCATGCCATGTTGGCAAAAATCTGATGTGTCACTGCAATTAATGATGAGAGAGGTGATAGTGGTATCATAGGTAGATACTGTAACATAACGGGTTCCAATGCAAGATGAGTCTACAATCTAATAAATGCACTGTTATATGATACCACACATATGTTACTACCCATTGTGGAGTTAGTAACATAGACTAGTATCATGTGCATGATACTAGTATATGATACTCCCCATTGTGACTAGTCTTAAATACATTGCACGCTTGCCTAGCATTATAAAATATATATTGAATGTAATAGCAGGAGAGATAATATAATATTGTTGAAGGGACAAGCATCAGATAGTAATCCAAACCTATTCTCTGATACCTAATCATCTTTGGGTGCCATAAACAATTTTGTATGGTCAAACCCGATGATTACCTGATCACTGCTATATATACGTTACTTTCTATATGCTTCCTCTTTGCCTCATCACTCCAAAACCTTTCCCTCTTCTTGATATGGAGCTTGGGCTTAGTCTAGGAGATTCTCTAGCTTCAGTGAAGCACACCATACCGCCTGCACCGGCACCTACATGCACAGGCAAAGGAGAAGGCCATGATCTTGCGCTCGGGCTTGGAGTAACGCCTACCGAAGGATCTGAACAAGATATTCAGAGGACAAGCCCACGAAGAGGAGATACTGTGGTGCTACAAGACGGTGAAGCACACCCTCAGGTTGAGCTGCCCATCGAGGCGAGCCTGAGCTGCCCGTTGAACCTAGCCTCTGCACAAACAAGTAAGTTCAAGAGAATTCTTCAGACTACTTATGCTGTTGGTTTTAGCAAGCTTATTTAGCTTGCTAAAACGGCTTATATTATGGAACAGAGTGATAGTAGGTGTAGGTCCGAAGGTGGTTAAGTGCTTTGAAGCATAAGGTTGGCCTGTAAATTGTTTGTGTGGTGATGGGTCCTTTTCTATACAGGGAGTGTGAATTCAGATGCGTGCAGACAGGGGTTTGATGTGAACGCTGTTCCGGTGGACGGTGGAGCATCGATACTGAGGTCTTTATCTCCATCATCCATGCAGGTCGAGGTTCCTCTGATACATGCAGTTGATCAAGAAGCTTCAGATGATGAGGAGAATGGAGGTGGCAGGGTGAGGAAGAAGCTGAGGCTGTCCAAGGAACAGTCTGCGTTTCTAGAGGATAACTTCAAAGAGCATAGCACTCTAAGCCTGGTATGCGTCTTATCTTGTTCTGCCTAGCTTGCTATAACTCTCCATAATTTGTTTCAAAAATAATATAATTCTCCATATCTGGAAAACTGAACTTGCGTGCCCTATCTTTAATACCAGATCCGGTAAACGATAGATACGGATTCTCTGTTTTCTTCTTGACACTCTTAAGAGCATATAACTCAACTGTTTTTCATGTAACTGCTTGATGAATATCGATGGTGTTCATGAAAGCACATATAGTGAGCATATAACTCAACTTTGTTATATATGTGTATGAAATAGTCCAAAGTGCGTTCTTTTGATGAAAACAAATAAAAAGGATGAAATATTTCAATTAGAAATAAGTCTTAGGAGTAATTTTTCACATCAACAACAATGATCACTCGATATCATGTGAGAGATCAGGCATGTTTAATTTGGTACTGCTGATGGGACACATGGGTTATTTGGGTTTTGGTGGGCAGCGCATACGTACTGGAGTAAGAAGTTTAACAGTAATTTATCTGCAAATGAAACAGTACGTGTTGATATTTAACCAAAGATTACTCTTCTATTTTCTTCTTTCTGCACACAGGAACAAAAGAGCAATTTAGCCAACCGGCTCAACCTTCGACCACGCAAGTTGAGGTCTGGTTCCAAAACAGAAGAGCCAGGTAACCGAATATGCTCTCATTCATTTCCCCTCTGATCGATGGCACTGGATATCTATACCTAAAATTATTGTAGTTAGTAGTCTAGTAAGTTGAGACTTATTTTCACTCTGCCTGAACAACTTCTTCCATCAAACATCCATCAGACCCAGTTTAACATCATCTCGCAGGACGAAGCTGAAGCAAACCGAGGTGGACTGCGAGTACCTCAAGCGCCGCTGTCAGACGCTGACACAGGAGAACCGAAGGCTCCAACGAGAGGTGGCAGAGCTGCGCGCTTTCCGTCCCACGTACCCAGCTCTCTACAACCATCACCACCTGTATGGGGTCAGGGCGTGCCCGTCATGTGAGAATAAGGCTACAACCTACAACAATCCTCTCTTTGTCACTACCAACGCGTCCGTGTCATCTCCGAGGCCGGGTGCATCCCCGCCGTCGGCGATGTCCACCTTGTTCGCAAGGCCTCACTTTGGCCCCTTCACCACCGGTCACCCGGTGCTCCGCCGCCAGCCATCAGCGACCTCGTGATGTGGTGGCACTTGTGCATGTTGGCGTGTACATAGTTTCTTGTTTCAGTTCATCAATGCTGTACATAAAGAAAAATAACCATATATACTCTCTAGGTAGCTGGAGTAGATGTGTATACGCAGTGGTCAAGCTAACAAATTTGCATGTGGTGTCGTGATCTTGCATGCAAACGACCCGATGTTAATTTGAGCTTGTAGTAGGTGTGGAATTTGGGTTGCGTGGCTGACTTTGGAGAGTTTGTAAAATAAAGTAGTATAGACGATGATATGTGTTGTTTGTGGAGTATGTCATCCTGGCATGGCAAGAGTCTTCTTTCTATTTGTGTACCAGTGGGAATGTGGAATCTACTTTTGTTTGGTGAAACATCATGACCTATGACTTGTGTCCGTGGTTGCGTGATTTCAATCATCGAGGCCGTTTCACTGTCAGTACGTGTACGAGAGAAACAATGAACTCCTATGCGTGGTTGCGTGAGTGCCATCAAAACATGCAATAATATTGTGTAACAGCACATCATTAATTGTTGGAACGCTAGCTGATACAAAGCCTAAGAAACTAGAGGGCCAATCCAAAAATCACGCAGCCACCCATTTGTGCTATGAAAAAACCTTCATGCGTTCTCGAACCGTGTAGACATCTTCATAAATAGGTGGTCTCAAAACTACATGCGTTGTAGAGACGACCACAAACTAAGTAAATATATACACCGGTAAAATGACGCGTTGTACGGTCCGATATGTATTATATCATGCATGCAAACTGTTTCTCTAAAGTTATATGGAACTCTTAAGGCATACCATACCATCAGCTAGAGGTTTTACCCGTTATTACTATATCTTCCCGACCAAGTTGTTGAAAGAGCAAGCGTTGGATCCGATGAATTGAGCTTTGTAAGCCGACCCAGTCGAGTATTTTTAAGGCATACCATCAGCTAGAGGTTTTACCTGTTATTACTATGTCAAAGTCTGTAGTTAAGTTTCACGATTACGCACGTCGAGACAAGGCAAAAGACATGGAAAGTTGACAAGGCCGGGTCGGGCATACACGTGTTGATGTGGACGACGCTAGAGTAGCTTATATTCGCGGTCCAAGGCTTGATTGGGAGAGCCCACGTAGACGACGACGGCGACACGTGTGTGCGCTCGCCGTCGCAAACGAAACCATCCCTCCATTCCATCATCCATCGACGAAGACGCAAGACGCTTACGCGAGTGATCCAGCGAACGGTTCAAACCAAAGCGATTAGGCAAACTGATTTTGATTATTGGATTGATGTGCGCAGCAGGAAAGACAGCTGACACTGTGGTGGGCCCTACATGCTTATCAGCTTATCCACTGGTGTTATCAATCATAATCAGTGTCAGAAATGATAAGCTGCCTGAGTACGTAGCTCTCATTCATTCTCTCAAGGGAGAAGAACAGCCACGGCAAGGAGCATGTCCTTTCGTTCCTGCATGTCTAATAATTATCTGCCATGATGTAGACGTGGATATGCACTACATGGCCTACAAACGGGGCTAAAACTACACTCACTACATGGCCGCGGGACTTAACAACTTAGCAAACATAATAATCGATCTTGCCCAGAAAAGGGGTATATGTAGAGTAGAACTGGTTCTGGCAGATGTAGTCCAGATCTTTCTGCTGGTGAGAGCTGATGCTGCATGACCGTCAGTGTGGCTGCGCGAGAGAAACAAAGAGCGTTATTTCCCTGGACTCGCCTAATCCTCCTCTCTAATCTATCTAGTGTTATGATTTTGGGCCAAACGTACCACACCGCAAAGGCCCAGAAGGCCATGTTTTCCAGCTCTTCCCTCCTTCGCGCTTCACTTGCTTGTTTCTTCTTCCCTCACTTTTTTTTTTTTGCGAGGGAAAGTTACCATTACATCCAACCAAAATTCTTACAGAACAACCCAGGAAACATAAAAATTACAAAGAAGTCCTCCTGAGCAGAGGCGTCGTCTTCGTCGTGCACGACGCTGCGCCGGCGAAACCCACCGCACCACCTCCGAAAGCTTGGACTGGGAGGCCCCCCAACGCGACGGGAAGGCGACGCTCCTCGGTGCCGAAGCACCTCCACCACGCACAACAGACGGCGACACCACCTTGGTCTTCTGCAACTTCACCTTCCAAGATGTCAACCACCGGATCCACCATCACTTGGACTCCGGCGAAGGGGGAGCCCTCCCGAGCACTCCGAGGAGCCGCGACGAGGGCGAGACGACAGATCCGCGGCGGAACTCCCACGGAGTCGCACCAACGGAGGGGAAGACTGCCGCCAACAAACTCCACTCCGGCACCACCTCTTCCGCCATGGCGCCGCCGGCTGGAACCCTCCCAGGCACACCTAATCTACATATACGCCGGGATCCGTGGATTCCCCGTCCTCCCGCCGCCGAAGCGGCCGCCGGAGGGCGAGGGATCGGCGAATCGCCGGCGAAGAGCCGGTACACGCAAGATCGCCCAAGAAATCGCCTTCTTTCTACTGTAGATGGGGAAAGAAGGGTCGGTCCAACTCGACTGACTCTTCTTCTTATTCTTCCCTCACTGACCCGAGACACAAACAAGCTCCAATCCATGTCGTTTGAAAAGGGACAATACCCTGTCACCTGTGTCAATAGATGCACTACACAACCATTTTTATTAAAGTCTCAAGTATAACAGGTATTATCGTCATTTCATATCATGGATCGCATAAGGTAGATGCAAAAAAATATCCACCGGAAAAGTGAAAACCTGACGACTCTATACATCGCAGAGTCAATTACTGCTTCGCTAGGAGTTCGGCTGAAAATATCACGTAGAACTGTCTCCATACGTTTGCACCCATACTCAATGTGCCCCCACTTAGAGAAGAGCATGTACGGAATCAATACATAGCCATATGGATAACCTGCAAAAGGTGACTTGTTAAAAATAATATTTGTGTGTGTTCCAAATATTTGGAGGAAGATGTCACGTCACTTGATCTAGAGGCGTAGTAGGAAGAAGATCTAGAGCGAGCAATGAGAGTGTGATATGAATCAATCTCATCTAAGAAGTCGAGCAAATCAGATGGTGTCGTGATGATGTGAACCTTATGATGGTAAGGTATGACCTGATGGACAAGCTAGTTATGGCCTCATGGTGATGTGAACCTGATCTTGGATGCAAACCTCATCGTACGGATATCGTGTATTTGATGATGAACCTGATCTTGAATATGGTAATTTTGGTATGATTTGATTTGAACCTGGAAGAATATGTGATTGACTTATGTGATGATTTAAATTCTTGGAATATGTGCTCTAATTCAAATCTAATGCTATTCAAATGTATTTTGGATTCAAATGAAATTTGAATTTCTATTTATAGGGATTTGAAATTTTGGCTAGCTCTATGCAACTGAGTTTGGCCCATATGGATGACCACCTTGGACTAGGTTGAATGCATTTTCACGAAATAATAAGGCTGTAATATAAGGCCTCGTCCCAACTAACATTGGACTCTATTATAATAAAATGAATAAAATTTTAGAAAAAATGGACCCAATAAAGGCCAGAATCAGGAAATAAAGTGGATCATTAAAAGGCCAAGGCCCAGGGTATAAATGGACCATAAAAAGGCGTAGACACAGAAAGTAAAATGGCTTGAATGTTGACCTCGGCCTGTTAATTCGACCAGAAATTACATGAAAAAATGGGCCGAAATGTTGGACTGGCCCATAGAGGAGCAGTATGACTTGGATGATTATGATCTATGACCTTCTCATTTAGTCGTAATTTTGTACGTAGGATTGGCCACGTAGGATCTGACGTGTCCACGACTGAGAGTGTATGACTAAAAAAATCGTCATAAATTTATGAACCTCTGATTGGGTCATAAACCGTTATGACCATTACACTAAAAAAGGTCACGAGTGATCAAATAAGTCGCTCAGTATGTGACCAACCGTCTTTGTCACAAATGGGTCATAATGAAACTATGTGACCTTCTAGTGACCAAAATTGAGGATCAAAAGTCGGCATATTTCTTGTAGTGAATAGCCCAAACTAAAGCATAAGCACACACTCTAAATTAAGACCGCGTCTTGAGTTTTTCAAGTACGACATAGGAACTTTACCCAACCAGTGTATTTATATCCTTGTCGTCAACATTGAGTCCATGTCGGTTCTTCATGTGCACCAGACTCACTACTTGGTCAAGATAGTGTTTGTGCATTGATCTTCAGCTCGTCATCGCACAACAGATGTGACTCAAGGGCTTGCTAGCGCTAAGTTGACGAGGGAATATCTCCCCGGCAACGGCACCGAAACAATGCTTGTACGTCACACGTCAGTTGGGAACCCCAAGAGGAAGGTATGATGAGTGCAGCAGTAAGTTTTCCCTCAGTATGAAACCAAGGTTTAATCGAACCAGTAGGAAAACGAGGTTTGCTTCGAAGGTGTTGGTGAAGGAGTGTAGTGCGGCGCAACACCAGGGATTCCGGTGCCAACGTGGAACCTGCACAACACAATCAAATTACTTTGCCCCAACTTAACAGTGAGGTTGTCAATCTCACCGGCTTGCTGAAAACAAAGGGTTAAACGTATCGAATGGAAATGATGTTTGTTTGCATAAAACAGTAGAGAACAATGATTGCAGTAGATTGTATTTCAGATGTAAAAGAATGGACCGGGGTCCACAGTTCACTAGTGGTGTCTCTCCAATAAGATAACTAACATGCTGGGTAAACAAATTACAGCTGGGCAATTGACAATTGATAAGTGCATATAACATGCATGTGTGAGCTGTGGTGTCTACTATGAGATTCATTTGGGCATTACGACAAAGTACATAGACCGCTATCCAGCATGCATCTATGCCTAAATAGTCCACTTTCCGGTTAACATCCGTACCCCTTCCAGTATTAAGTTGCAAGCAACAGACAATTGCATTAAGTAATGTGCGTAATGTAAACAATACATTCATCCTTGAATAAAGCATTGCTGTTTTACCCCTAGTGGCAACAACACATCTACAACCTTAGAACTTGCTGTCACTATCCCAGGTTAAATAGAGGTTGAACCCAACTATCATGCATAAATACCCCCTCTTGGAGTTACAAGTATTCACTTGGCCAAGGCTTCAACAAGTAACGGAGAGCATGCAAGATCACAAATGACATAGACATGATAATATAATATTCAGCTCCACATAGGTATCAATATAAGTCAGATCCCAGCAAACACAACATGTAGCATTACAATAAGATGATCTTGATCATGATAGGCAGCTCACAAGATCTAAACATGATGGCACAAGTGGAGAAGACAACCATCTAGCTACTGCTATGGACCCATAGTCCAAGGATGAACTACTCACGCATCACTCCGGAGGCGGGCATGGCGATGTAGAGCCCTCCGGTGATGATTCCCCTCTCCGGCAGGGTGCCGGGAAGAGCTTCAGAACCCCCCGAGTTAGGGTTGACGACGGCGGCGGCAGCGAATATGTTCTGGATGAAAGGCTCGGTGTTTTAGGGTTTTCACGTCTCGGGGAATAAATAGGCGAAGGGGCGATGTCGGCGGACCCCCGAGGGGCCCAAACCACCTGGCGGCGCGGTGGGCCCCTGCCGCGCCGCCTTGGTTTGGCCACCTCGTGGCTCTCTTCGTCTCTCCTTCGGACTCCGTGTACGTGCTGGAAAAATAGGGACTTGGCCTTTTGTTTCGTGCAATTCCGAGAATATTTCCAGAAGTAACTTTCTGAAACCAAAAACAGCAGAAAACAGGGAACTGGCACTGTGGCATCTTGTTAATAGGTTAGTCCCAGAAAATGCATAAAAGTGATATGAAGTGTATATAAAACATGTAGCAAATGGTATAATATAAGCATGGAACAGCAGAAATTATGGATACGTTGGAGACGTATCAAGCATCCCCAAGCTTAGTTCTACTCGTCCTCGAGTAGGTAAAACGATAACAACAAATAATTTCTGAGGAGACATGCTTTCACACAATCTTGATCAATATATTGCAAGGCTCATGTCATGAATGAAGTGACTCAAAGCAATGATCTATAGTTTGCTAACAAATAGATAAAGAGTAAACAATGAATCATATAAGCAAAAACTTTTCATGAATAGTACTTTCAAGACAAGCATCAAAAAGTTTTGCATAAGAGGTAACTCATAAAGCAATAGATTCAAAGTAAAAGGCATTGAAGCAACACAAAGGATGATTAAGTTTCAGCATTTGCTTTCAACTTGTAACATGTATATCTCATGGATAGTTGTCAACATAAAGCAATATAACAAGTGCAATAAGTAAACATGTAAGAATCAATGCACACAAAGTTGACACAAGTGTTTGCTTCTAAGATAGAAAGGAGTAGGTAAACTGACTCAACATAAAGTAAAAGATAGGCCCTTCGCAGAGGGAAGCAGGGATTAAATCATGTGCTAGAGCTTTTTAAGTTTTCGAAAGCATATAGAGAGCACAAAATAAGTATTTGAGAGGTGTTTGTTGTTGTCAACGAATGGTAGTGGGCACTCTAACCCCCTTGTCAACCAGACTTTCAAGAGCGGCTCCCATGAAGGACGTTATCTCTACCAGCAAGGTAGATCATCCCTCTTCTCTTTTGTTTACACATGTATTTTAGTTTCTTTATAGATGACACTCCTCCCAACCTTTTGCTTACACAAGCCATGGCTAACCGAATCCTCGGGTGCCTTCCAACATTCACATACCATGGAGGAGTGTCTATTGCAAAATTAAGTTGCTTACTGATAAATCAGGGCAAAACATGTGAAGAGAATTATTAATGAAAGTTGTAATTAATTGGGGCTGGGCACCCCGTTGCCAGCTCTTTTTGCAAATTATTGGATAAGCGGATGTATATGCCACTAGTCCATTGGTGAAAGTCTGTCAGAAGTAAATGACAAGATTGAAAGATAAAACACCACATACTTCCTCATGAGCTATAAAACATTGACACAAATAAGGAGTAATAAAGTTTTGAATAGTTTAAAGGTAGCACATGAAATATTTACTTGGAATGGCAGGAAATACCACATAGTAGGTAGGTATGGTGGACACAAATGGCATGGGTTTTGGCTCAAGTTTTGGATGCACGAGAAGCATTCCCTCTCAGTACAGAGTTTAGGCTAGCAAACACAAGTATAAACCGGTACAGCAAGAATCACATAAAAACATATTGCAAGTATTATAAGACTCTACACTGTCTTCCTTGTTGCTCAAACATTTTACCAGAAAATATCTAGACCTTAGAGAGAACAAATATGCATCCCAAGTCTCAACAAGCTCTACGGTAGTTCTCCACTACTAGGCTTTAACTACATGATGCAAGAGCTTAAACATGATCTACTTGAGAGCTCAAAACAATTGCAAAGCATCAAATCAAACAAGACAATGATCTACAAGAATGCATATGTCTTTTCCAATACCAACTACTACATGTAGCATTTTCTTTCTTCCAAACAAACACCAATCAATTTATTAAACATAAACTCTCCAAATGATAATATAATGCAGCAAGAGAGTATTTATAAACAAGTGCTAACAGCTCGAAGAGATGCATGAAAAACAGGAGCTAAAAGCACTGCAGTAGCTAGTTAAGAATACTCAACAAATATAAGTGAAGAACATGAGTATTCACATGAAAAAGCGGAGCGTGTCTCTCTCCCACACAAGGATTGCTAGGATCCGAATTTATTCAAACAAAAACAAAAATAAAAACACACAGACGCTCCAAGTAAAGCGCATAAGATGTGAAAGAATTAAAATATAGTTTCACTAGAGATGACCTGATAAGTTTGTTGATGAAGAAGGGGATGCCTTGGGCATCCCCAAGCTTAGACGCTTGAGTCTCTCTGAATATGGTTGGGATGAACCACGGGGGCATCCCCAAGCTTAGGCTTTTCACTCTTCTTGATCACATAATATCACCCTTCTCGCTTGATCCTTGAAAACTTCCTTCACACCAAACTCAAGACAGTTCTCATTAGAGGGTTAGTGCATAATCAAAAATTCTCATATTCTGTAATGATACAATCAATCCCAAAGCTTCTGGACATTAGCTACAGCCACCAATGCTTTGTGGAGCAAAGAAATCCACACAAACACAGTAAAAGAGCGAATGCAAAACAAAAGGCAGAATCTGTCAAAAACAGAACAGTCTGGAATGACGAATTTTTTCGAGGCACTTAAGTTGCTCAGATGGATCTGGCCTAAAATAATGAAAGTTGCGTACATATCTCAGGAATATGCGTGATTTTTCTCAGAATTTTTTGAATTTTCTACAGGGAGATAAGCTCAAATCCGTGACAGCTAAAAATCTGTCACTGCGCAGAAATCCAAATCTTGCATCAACTTTCAATATAGAACTTTACTTGGCACAACATTGCGATAAAATAAAGATACAAAGGAGTTGCTACAGAAGTAACAAAACTCCTTGACTCAAAGAAAACAAAAATAACAGCAAATAAAAACGATGGGTTGTCTCCCATAAGCGCTTTTCTTTAACGCCTTTCAGCTAGGCGCAGAAAGTGAAAATCAAGTGTTGTCAAGAGAAGAAGCATCAACGGAGAGTTTAGAAGTTTTCTCAACGATGCATTGCACTTTATCTATGTAAGTTTCAGAAACTCCCCTTTCATTACTTTTAGGTAAACTATCCTCATCAAATAAATTTTCAGGCACAATCCAATTAAAGTTCTTTTCTAGTGCCTCATGCATTCCTGCAATCTTAAAAGGAATTGGTATTTTATTCTCTCCTTCATAACTAGTTTCTTTAGTGTACTTGGATCTTTCCTTCTCTAATTTTTCAAGTATATTGGCGATATCAATGTAATAACCAAGCATCCTATATCGCATAAAAACTTTTCTAGCTTCACTAGCTACATCTCCAAATTCTTTGAGAAGGGTTTCTAAAACAAAATCCTTCTTTTCCCCCTCTTCCATATCATGAAGTCTAAGAAACATATGCTGCATTATAGGGTTAAGGTTAACAAACCTAGCTTCAAGCATGTGGACTAAGGAGGCAGCAGCAATTTCATAATTAGGGGCAAGTTCTACCAAGGATCTATCTTCAAAATCTTTCAGCTTGCTAACATGACTAAAAAATTCTTCAATGTTGTCTCTTCCAATGATAGACCCACTACCACAGTACATCTTTTAAATACTTGGGAGCAGCATGATAAAAATAAAAACAGAAAATAAAAATGATGCAAGTAACTAATTTTTTTGTGTTTTTGATAAAGAGAGCAAACAAGACTAAATAAAAATAAACTAAGCAAGACAAATAACAAAGTAAAGAGATTGGGTGTGAGAGACTCCCCTTGCAGAAGCAATTCGGTTTTCCCCGGCAACGGCGCCAGAAAACGTGTTGTGGCTAAGTTGACGAGGGAATATCTCCCCGGCAACAGAAACAATGCTTGTACGTCACACGTCAGTTGGGAACCCCAAGAGGAAGGTATGATGAGTGCAGCAGTAAGTTTTCCCTCAGTATGAAACCAAGGTTTAATCGAACCAGTAGGAAAACGAGGTTTGCTTCGAAGGTGTTGGTGAAGGAGTGTAGTGCGGCGCAACACCAGGGATTCCGGTGCCAACGTGGAACCTGCACAACACAATCAAATTACTTTGCCCCAACTTAACAGTGAGGTTGTCAATCTCACCGGCTTGCTGAAAACAAAGGGTTAAACGTATCGAATGGAAAATGATGTTTGTTTGCATAAAACAGTAGAGAACAATGATTGCAGTAGATTGTATTTCAGATGTAAAAGAATGGACCGGGGTCCACAGTTCACTAGTGGTGTCTCTCCAATAAGATAACTAACATGCTGGGTAAACAAATTACAGCTGGGCAATTGACAATTGATAAGTGCATATAACATGCATGTGTGAGCTGTGGTGTCTACTATGAGATTCATTTGGGCATTACGACAAAGTACATAGACCGCTATCCAGCATGCATCTATGCCTAAATAGTCCACTTTCCGGTTAACATCCGTACCCCTTCCAGTATTAAGTTGCAAGCAACAGACAATTGCATTAAGTAATGTGCGTAATGTAAACAATACATTCATCCTTGAATAAAGCATTGCTGTTTTACCCCTAGTGGCAACAACACATCTACAACCTTAGAACTTGCTGTCACTATCCCAGGTTAAATAGAGGTTGAACCCAACTATCATGCATAAATACCCCCTCTTGGAGTTACAAGTATTCACTTGGCCAAGGCTTCAACAAGTAACGGAGAGCATGCAAGATCACAAATGACATAGACATGATAATATAATATTCAGCTCCACATAGGTATCAATATAAGTCAGATCCCAGCAAACACAACATGTAGCATTACAATAAGATGATCTTGATCATGATAGGCAGCTCACAAGATCTAAACATGATGGCACAAGTGGAGAAGACAACCATCTAGCTACTGCTATGGACCCATAGTCCAAGGATGAACTACTCACGCATCACTCCGGAGGCGGGCATGGCGATGTAGAGCCCTCCGGTGATGATTCCCCTCTCCGGCAGGGTGCCGGGAAGAGCTTCAGAAACCCCCCGAGTTAGGGTTGACGACGGCGGCGGCAGCGAATATGTTCTGGATGAAAGGCTCGGTGTTTTAGGGTTTTCACGTCTCGGGGAATAAATAGGCGAAGGGGCGATGTCGGCGGACCCCCGAGGGGCCCAAACCACCTGGCGGCGCGGTGGACCCCCTGCCGCAATGTGCGTAATGTAAACAATACATTCATCCTTGAATAAAGCATTGCTGTTTTACCCCTAGTGGCAACAACACATCTACAACCTTAGAACTTGCTGTCACTATCCCAGTTTAAATAGAGTTGAACCCAACTATCATGCATAAATACCCCCTCTTGAGTTACAAGTATTCACTTGGCCAAGGCTTCAACAAGTAACGGAGAGCATGCAAGATCACAAATGACATAGACATGATAATATAATATTCAGCTCCACATAGGTATCAATATAAGTCAGATCCCAGCAAACACAACATGTAGCATTACAATAAGATGATCTTGATCATGATAGGCAGTTCACAAGATCTAAACATGATGGCACAAGTGGAGAAGACAACCATCTAGCTACTGCTATGGACCCATAGTCCAAGGATCAACTACTCACACATCACTCCGGAGGCGGGCATGGCGATGTAGAGCCCTCCGGTGATGATTCCCCTCTCCGGCAGGGTGCCGGGAAGAGCTTCAGAAACCCCCCGAGTTAGGGTTGACGACGGCGGCGGCAGCGAATATGTTCTGGATGAAAGGCTCGGTGTTTTAGGGTTTTCACGTCTCGGGGAATAAATAGGCGAATGGGCGATGTCGGCGGACCCCCGAGGGGCCCAAACTACCTGGCGGCGCGGTGGACCCCCCTGCCGCGCCAGCCTATGGTTTGGCCACCTCGTGGCTCTCCTTCGTCTCTCCTTCGGACTCCGTGTACGTGCTGGAAAAATAGGGACTTGGCCTTTTGTTTCGTGCAATTCCGAGAATATTTCCAGAAGTAACTTTCTGAAACCAAAAACAGCAGAAAACAGGGAACTGGCACAGTGGCATCTTGTTAATAGGTTAGTCCCAGAAAATGCATAAAAGTGATATGAAGTGTATATAAAACATGTAGCAAATGGTATAATATAAGCATGGAACAGCAGAAATTATGGATACGTTGGAGACGTGTCAGGGCTCAAGGCGCAAGTTATGTTTTTGTCTTCCACCAGCTAAAGGATGTCTCTTGAAAATTGTTGGTGATGTTGTTGAAGTGTCTTCAATGTAGATACAGTGCGTCAGATCTTTCAATAGACTCATTACTGCTTCTTGATACTTGCATGTGTTGGCATTCCTCGGAGATTTTGTGCCGACATTGAGTTTTGTTCGATTGGAATCCTTATCCGTGAGATCAAGGCTGTCTAGCTGAGCAGATCAAGGCTTATATTCAGATGATTTTACTGCACCTCTACAAACAACATACCAACCATATCCGTGAGACAAGTTCACCAACTCTTCGATGGTCTCCGCCGCCGGAAGGTACAGTTCTTATTAACGTGGATGCAACGTTGTTCTCTTCTTCGTCTCGGATGGGGGTGGGTGTCGTGATCAGGGACCACATCGGCAATTGTTTGGTTGCTTGCAACCAACTTCTTGAGGAGGTCACGACGCCTGAGATTGCTGAAGCACTGGCCATCAGGTGCGTTCTAAACCTTGCTCGTGATGAAGGCCTGAACAAGATCATCGTAGCCTCGGACTGCCTCTCAGTGGTGCAACGTCTCAACTCTCCAGGACGGGATCGCTCACTTGTTGGCGTTGTCGTTGAGGACATCAAACGCTGGCTACATCAATGTATGTGGTTTCTTTTCGCCACGTTAACCGTATGCTTAATACTTCAGCAGACATTTTAGCTCGTAGAGTTGAACAGTTTGGTAGTTCCATTTTCCACAATTTTGTACCAGAATGCATCCGGTCTGAACTATGTATTAATTGATGTTATGTGATCAATAAAGTGATGAAGTTCTAAAAAAAACATGGCTGTGGTTACACCAAATCAACCATCTGCGACTGTATTAATGCTGTCTCTTAGCCATGTTGTCGTCTATCACCCACAACCACGTAGGAGGGCATTCGATGCACTTTCAATACCAAGACAAAGCGACTCGAGGCTGACACCGACATTCCATACCAGGACCCAATCAAGAACGTGTCTGATCAAGGAAGACACCACCCATGCTAAGAGAGACCTCTAAGCTCGGTGTGCACCTACCACGAATGTAGGATCTAGATCTGATTTACAAGGTCCAATGCACACCACCATGCTAACGCTCCTTGACAACAAGGTGAGTGACCGAAAAAGATCCTCATGTAGTCGTACATACCGCGCACCAGGACCCTTTGGCGGTAGCGACAGAGGAAAGATCACCAAGAAGAAGGTGTGTTTGGGGCTCCAGAGATGCCTAGGGTGATTAGGAGGGAGGCATTCTCGTAGCAAAAATTGATTATGAATGAGGAGTGACTAGCTCGGTCGACTTCGAAATAGTTATTTCTCTTTTGACGTCAATAGCTACAACAATGATAGTCATCCGATCAAGATCTTCTCGTCCTTTTGTCCTTGCACAAAGCTAGATGTTTAGACTAGTCCGTTCTATATTTCTCACCCACATGTACTGAGAAATAGGAAAACCATTGTTAATTTAACACGTCCGTACATTTCATTATTATTAATTTAACATGTACAGTACATTTTTGTTACTATTATTTTAGAATTTAACATGTATTATTTCGATAAATTACAAATAAGACTCAGCAAGGCCGAAAACAACGAAGACACTCATTTTGCATGGAACGGCGTCCTCACTCTCATGATGTAGCATTGCATGCCAACAATAGGACAAGGCAGGAGCACAAGTAAATCGACGAGTCTGTGGACAGTTAAAACGGGAAGGGAGCGTCCTTTGGCGCGAAAAAAGGGAGCTCCCACCCTTCCCCACCATTCATCTCTTTCCTGGAAACAAAATACCGCTGTTCTTCCGCGTTCTTGATCCACCGACGATCGACCATTCTCCGGTGGAAATTTTTGGGGAGGTAATGTTCATGCTAATGCTATCTTCCCAGTATAGCTTCGATCCATTTTATTTTCTTTGGGGATTAGACGATCCAGCAAGATCCATTGGCTCATTGCCAGATTCTCCAAAAGTTTTATTAATTCTCCAACGATAGTCTGTGTTCACCTTAATTTGCCTCCTTGGGAGAATGTGTTCATGGATCCTATGCTACTGTTGTTGGGAATGTAAATCCAGGTCATGATCTGCTGACCGCCCCCAAATCAACTCGCGTGCGCCATCCAGTCCGGCGAGAACAATGTCTTGCTGCGGCAGCGCCGAGGAGGACACCTACGGCCCGCCGGCCAACCAAGCCGCTCCGCCCCCCAACGTCAACGCTCCCGGTATCCACACATTGCATCCTCCTCGCCGCTGTCATTTTTCTTTTCAGTTGTCCCATGCATGCATATGTTGCACTCGTCGATCAGTCATGGAGCTCGATCTTTGCCTGATGGCGTTGTCGATGATCGCAGGCAACAGAGGGCCGAGAGGGCCGGGTGCCCCGAGGGCCGGAGGGCCGGCCAAGCCCGTCAACATCGATGTGCCGGCCATACCGCTCGACGAGCTCAACAAGATGACCAACAACTTCAGCGACAAGGCCTCATCGGAGAGGGATCATACGGCCGCGTCTACAATGGCACCCTAAGCGACGGCCGCCCGGCCGTGATCAAGAAGCTCGATCCGAGCGCCTCGCAGGAGTCTGATCCAGAGTTCGCTGCTCAGGTGCGTGCAAATCCAACCAATACTCTATATCTTCCTCCCAACGAACTGAGACGATGGTGATCGATGAGGCCACATCAATTCAATCTGGTCAAACTTAATTGATTTCTTCTCTTTGTGTTCTCCTCATGATCTCATTGCCATAGCTAGCAATGGTCTCCAAGCTTAAGAGCGAGTATCTCGTGGAACTCATGGGCTACTGCATGGAGGATGGCAACCGCATGCTGGCCTATCAGTTCGCAACAATGGGTTCTTTGCATAACATCTTGCACGGTGGGTCTCCTGTATAGATTTTCGGCCTCTGTCAAGTTAAATGCCAAATTAGTGCAGACAAATTGCAAGTGTAACTTACCCATTCTTGCCGGTGTAGGCAAGAAAGGAGTGCAGGGCGCTGAACCCGGGCCAGTTCTGAACTGGGCTCAGCGCGTGAAAATAGCTTACGGAGCGGCTAGGGGGCTAGAGTACCTTCATGAGAAAGTCCAACCATCAATTGTTCATCGAGATATTCGGTCAAGCAACATCCTAATATTCGACGAGTTCAGCTCCAAGATTGCAGATTTCAACCTGACGAACCAGGGTACCGACACTGCTGCTCGGTTACATTCGACTCGTGTGCTAGGAACTTTTGGATACCACGCTCCAGAGTAAGACCAAATGGTTTTTAACATAACAAATTTTATGCAGTCAGTTTTGATCATGCGGTATTAACCTTGCTCACGTTTTACTGTTTGGGTGTGGGTAATATTCAGATATGCTATGACAGGGCAAATCAACCAAAAGAGTGATGTCTACAGCTTTGGTGTTATCCTACTAGAGCTACTGACTGGAAGGAAACCAGTCGATCACACCATGCCGAAAGGGCAACAAAGTCTTGTTACTTGGGTATCCTACATTTCCTAATTTATCCCCTTTGGATAAAATTACGAGTTACCTTCTGTACAAGTCACTTATTGTCAATATGTTTCTTACATATATATGTTTCACGATCATGTGAGGCAGGCCACTCCAAGGTTGAGCGAAGATAAAGTGAAGCAATGTGTTGATCCAAAGCTCAACAGTGACTACCCTCCAAAAGCCGTTGCCAAGGTATGAAACTGTAGCAAATCTGGCAAAACAAATGCAGTGTGAAATTCAACAGTGACCATACCGAAGTTGTCGCTTCATGTTTTCCAGCTAGCAGCAGTTGCGGCGCTGTGCGTTCAGTACGAAGCCGATTTCCGGCCGAACATGACGATCGTGGTGAAGGCGATACAGCCTCTTCTCAACCAAAAACCGGCTGGGCCCGCCGTCGAGGCGCCCAGACCCTGATGACCCATGCTGGGCGGCAGAAAGAACATGAACTTGCACGGTTCCCTGTGTTCCTGATCGCTGGCTATCCTGAAGGGAGGAGCCATGTGATATCAACATATCGTGCTTTCTGTAAGCAGGCACTGAGCGATCCATTAGTACAGCAGGATTTCAAGTATAGAGAGGCATTTTTGCTAACTGGTGTAATGGATTAATATACGATATGTTTGTCAAGTCAAGTGTACCTTAAGTTCTTGATTAGCTAAGTTTAGCTGCTCTTCCTCAATAACTTGGCAGGGATTGCATGGTGCATTCTATGCAGTTTTTTTCTTCTTAGTTTTGACTACTTGGGAACTCCATAGGCTAAACTGTTCAGAAAGTTTATAATTTATTGTGGAAGAAAAGAACTCCTGCCCAGAAAATATGACAGCAGTATTTGCTAAACTGATGTCATGGATTGATGTAAATTTGTGTGGGCCTGTGTACCTTAAGGTCCTCAACTAGGTTCCATGGCCTTTCCTAAAACCATGGAGGGAAGGGTTGTGTGAGTTCCTGCCTAATGCCTGTGACATATGAAAATTTTGTGGGTTGAGAGATTAGACATCTCTGCATGCATGTTCAGCCTCTCAAAACATTTGCCGTGAAGCCCGTGTTTCGCCCCTGATGGTTCTCAGGACTGTGATCTCAACGAAAGTTGTAACAACCTCGAGCTCAAGTAAAGAAAGGTAGAGATGAAAGAAAGATGGAGTACCATGGCAGCATCTCATCTCATGGCACGGTCCAGGCATCGATCAATATCAATTCTTATATACCAAATTCAGTTTAGAGCATATCAGTCGGCTCCTTGCATTTATTTATTTATTGAATCAATCATCGTTGTATATGCGGTCTGGGCAAAGTCATGGTTAGATGAAATTCTGTCAAAACTCGAAGTTAAAGAATTACGACTAAAGTATTTAGTGCAAATGTAAAATACACAAATAATAGCAAAAACTTCCTTACAATGTAGAGCATGGAAATAATATTAAAACCCTTGACTCTTCAGAAATTCCGACCACCATACTTGTCGCTCTGACCAATGGCCCGTGCTTGGTTTTCTAGGCAATCACCTTTTTAATGTAAATTGGAGAAGGTGCAGACTCCATGTTAAGCACCATCACTAAATTGGCAGTAAAATCGCCTGCTCTGGCTACATATAAACTATGAGCAAACAATGCCCATTGCAGTGTAATTTGTTCGACTAGTATATATACAACTGAACATCACACTGTCAAGAAAGCAAATGCAGGTTTTGCATTCATATATGATACAATGATAACATAAACTTTACACGAACAAGAAACTTGTTGGATACTTAAGGCAGAGTGGCTAATTGTAGAAGTTTGAAGTATCATAGATTACTGGACAAATAGTAAAGACTGGATTTGTCTCGATTACTGTGATAGACTGCAGATGAGAAAACAGCATAAGTAGTCTGAATCATATTACAGTGTCAATGCATTCTTTCTTTAATCCGTGCAATGTAAGAAAGTATAACAATTTCCAATCAGAACAGCTCTCAAAAACTAAGCTAGCATAATATTATCGGGTATACTGAAGAAGAGAGGAAGCCTGTACAAGTTCCTACCTAGTCGAAAATTGGAGACGGCTGTGCGCTACTACAAATTAGGGAAAGGCACTCACATGTTTATAAGAACGCAGCTTCGATTAAGATGTCATTAAGTGTAATGTAGCCTCCCTCCTGCCGAAGATGCACAAAAATATTCCTGGATCCACATACTCCTACTGATAACCGTTTTTAAGTATGTGTAGTTTCATCAAGTAACCTAATAGCTCCCTTATTTATCAAACTCTTGCTCACAACTCCTCTGCAGCACAACTCACCTAGCAATTCCCGTGCCTCCTTGACCAAACCTTCGTAAGCCAAGCCTTCAATCAGTATAGTGTAAGTTGATTCATTTGGCATGCAGCCATTCGATATCATATAAGCAAACAGATCAATAGCATTGTGTGTTTCACGCCTTTTGCAAAGCCCAAGAAGTATCGCATTGTACAGCACCGTGTTGGGCCTTATGCCCATATCTTGCACTTTACAAAATGCTCTAATTGCCTCTTCAATTCTGTCTTCTCGACAAAGACCAGAAGATATTGTCGAATAAGTGATGATATCTGGTTGGAGCCCTTTGGTTACCATCTCATTCAGCAGCTGTAAGGCTTCCTCTGTCTTGCCAGCTTTAGTAAGGCCATCAATGACTGTGTTGTAACTAATCAAGACAGGAGTGCAGCCTTTTCCCTTGAGTTGATGAAGCAACTCAACAGCGGCATCAACCTCCCCACCGCGACAGAGCGCAGTAAGAAGCGTGTTGTATGAAACGATGTCAGGGTAACAGCCCCTGGACACCATAAGTTCCACAAAACCCATGGCTCTATCCATCTTCTTTTGCTTGCAGAATGCATGAAGTATTGGGTTGTAACTTAACGAATTAGGTGTGCAGCCATACTTTGGAATTTGATCAAGAACTTCCATTGCAGGCTCAACCAATCCTCTGCGGCACAAGAAACTGATGAGCATATTGAATGTTACCACGTTTGGGGGGCAGCCCTTGTGGGTCATTTCAGCCATGAGCTTCTCAGCATCCTCCCACGCTCTGCAGTACACAAGCCTTCAACACAATGTTGTAGCTGACGGTGTTTGGCTCGCATCCATACGACGGCAGGCTCTTCAAGAACTCGATGGCATCGTCAACTCGCCCTTCTTGGCAAATTCCATTGACAACGACGTTATACGTGACGACGTCTGGGGCGCACCCCTTGTCACGCATCTCGTCGAGAAGCTTCATGGCTTGCTTGTACCCGCTCCTCTTGCAAGTGGCCTCGAGCAGGATGGTGTAGGTGACCGTCGGGCACACACCCTCGGCGGAGCATATCATCGAGCACCGCAAGAGCGTTCCCTGTCCTGCCACGGGCACATAGGCCGCGGATGAGGGTATTATAGGTGTACGCGTCGGGTTCCATGGGCATGTCCGCGACGAGGCGGCGAGCGGCTTCGAGCTGCCCCGTGACGCAGTACCCGGCGACCATCGCGTTGTAGGTCATGACGTCGGGATCGCAGGCGGCCAGCACGCGCCGGGCCTCCGCGGTGCGCCCGGACGCGCAGAGCTTCTTGATGAGCGCGGCGCAGGGGCCCGCGGCGGCGGAGGGTTTGAGGCCGGACATGGACTCGACTAACAGGAGGGCCTCTTCCAAATCTCCGCGGCGGACGAGGCCTCTCAGGCGGTCGTTGGAGGCGGCGGGGTGGGGGACGGCACTGGGAGATGCTGCGACGCCGGCGTGGGCGAAGGTGAGGCGTGGCTTGTGGTTGAGGGCTTTGGGGGCGGGGAGGGAAGGGTAGGGGTGGGAGGAGGCGAAGGTAGGGAGGGCGGACATGGCTTGAGGCGGCGCTGCGGCATGCGGGGACGCGGCCATCGCCGTTCGTGCAGCGGCGACGATAAGGTGACTGAGTGGGGCGGTGGAGGCGTGGAGAGCTCGGAGCCTCGGAGTCGAAGACCGCTCGCTCTGTGGGCCTTAGTTCGTTAAGGCAACTGGGCTTCACCCTGCAACTTTTGTGGGCCGAGCATAAAGTAGATGCAGCCCAGATTTTCGCGGAATCACGGCGGAACTGCGGAAGGCGACCCAAAATGAAGGCAAATCCTATTCAAGGCACTTGCAAAGGTTAGCCACGCAATGCGTACCCCCCTCGTGCACGTCGTGCTCTCTGCCGCGATAATTGGGCCGTCCCACCAATTGAGACAGAGGCAGCGGAGATGGAGGCGGCAGCTGGAGAGGAGCAGAGGGATGGGGATCAGGGGCGACGGAGATGAGGAAGGTGACGCGGCTGGCCGCGACGTCGCCGGTGAAGGAGAGGAAGCAACTTAAATAGGGGGTGCGGTGGGTTCGTCATCGCCGGAGAAGGGGGGGGGGGGTCAGAGGGAATGCCGGGGCGACGGCGGACCGGCGGTGGGCCGCGGTTGGAGTAGGGCGGGGCGGCGAGGCACCGCGGGAGCGGTGCCGCCGCGGGTGGCGGCAGCAGGCGGCATGGCCGACGGAGGATGTGGGGGTCTTAGGGGTGAGGGACGACGCCGGCGGAGGAGGCGGGGCGGCGGAGGCAACACGTTTTGCACGAAACGACGCAACACGTTGTATAGGGTACCCCAAAATGAAGGAGAACAAGGGTGTAGGGCCCACAAAAGGTGTGTCTATTATGGTACCTTGAATGGTTCTGTCTATTATCTTAATTCTTATCTTAATAAGAAGAAACTTTTCAAGGAAATAAGAAGACTTCTTGACAAGTGACTGATTATTTTCATCTACAAACGATATGTTTATGTTATGTGATACAAAAAATGATTTACTTGTACTATTTGCCATCTATACTCTCTAGATCATTCCAAGTATTTCGGCTGCGAGAGAGGAAAAACAAATAAGAAGGGTTATAAGAACTAAATATCCTGTAAGTTTCCACTAGCACTTGCACCTATAAGTACATTGACTGTATTTTTCTGGAAAATATGAAAGTATTTTGTATTCTCTTTGACTTTGTGCCACCAGATTTAACTGAATTGTGTGGGTCCCATAAAGTATCGGATGAGGTATTCAAAAATCTTCTAGTTCTTATGTGACCATATTCTCCTTATTTGTGCATGTTTACTACAACATTCACAAATCGACTTCATGGAAGTGTGGAAGATCAAACTTGTAATGATCTCCACGGAACTAGCTTCCTTCTGGGTTAAACGTATGATTAAATACGACGGAGGGTTCCACCACGTCGCTCATTCGAGAGACCCCTGATTACAAATTATTATCCTTTGACAATGTGAGAGACCGGATAATTAGACTTAAATTTCGAAATCGTCCGAAAAGCTTGGACCCTAAAAGCTGAACCCCACGGTTACGTCATAGTCGGTTTTCTAAACCAACAACTCTGGAGGCCAAAGTCGGTTCAATGGGGAAACTGACGCTAGAAAAGCCAAACAATCTAGACCGATCTGGTTTTCTCGTAGTCGGTTTGTTATGGACGACCTTATTCGAATACCACGAGTTTGGAGTCGGTTTATATTTCAAAGTGACATCATTTGTAGCTATTATTGTAGTCGGTTTGTATTGAGCTCTTACGATCAAGTATTAGCAATTATTGCTTTGACTCAGATGGAAAACCGACTCCGGATATGGTGGCTAACTCTAATCTTGGTTTTTTACTAGTGGGTAGGGCCAACACTAGATGATTCTTTGAGATGTATTGTTTTCGTATTTGTTTGGAGGCTCACAACTTCAGGGGCCTTCTCGGTGAAATCTATGTATGGTGACCTTATGAATGGTCATACAAGGTTTTTTTTTTCGAAAATACCTCTGGAAACTAAAAATAACTCTCAAGATAAAGATTTTTATGTGATTACTCAGAAAAGTTTTATTTACCAAAGAAAACCCGGCTAAAAGAAACTAGAACAGGTGTGATAAAAATTCTGTTTTTCTTCTCGGAGGAGACAATGAAGCATTTGTTTGTCTCATATCCTTTTGCTCATCTTGTTTAATTTCAATCTTCCTCCACAAACATGAATTGGTTTAATGGAATCGACAAGAAAGCTAAATCTAGAATATGTATAGGATTTTCAGCTTTATGTTGGTCGATATGAAATTGTAGAAATAACTTTGTTCTTAGTAAGACTGGAGCTTCCAAAAATTTTGCGGGTTATACACCTTGGCCACCCATTGGATTCGTCTATGGTCATGTCTTCTCCCGTCGGATCAACGGGGACTTATAGCTTCTGGACGCAATCGTCTGATGATGGCCTCTCATAATATTTTCAGCCTGGCCGCCTGGCTAGAGGCATACTAGTAGACTACAACATGTCTAGAGATTATATGCTCTTCAGTTTCAGATGATTGATTCATGCATCGACTTATGTGACTCTTGAATTTTAATAACTTCAATAATGAACTCCGTAATAAAAGAATGGTCATGTGCATCGCCTGATACGGAGCCCGGGCTATACTCCCCTTTTCGAATAAATGTTGACATGGTGCTAAAACAGTAAAGTGTAAACAATATTACAAAGTTAGGAGTGTTAAAATTCGCTGTTTTTTTATTAAAAGTTTCCTTGTTCCCCTATCAGTGTGTGATCTGCAGTGTGTCACTAGTGCTGAAGATCTGCTATTGCTATTTGGTTAGCATTCACAGTATATTTAGTAAAAATATTTATACAGTGCATGTTTTGTTGATGTTTTGTTTTCATATATAGAGGGGTTATACGTATGAAAAGGGGAATATGAATATGTGACGATTAAGAATACAAAAGAAAATTAGCTTACCTGCAATGTTGTTATGTGGGGGCAGCTGGTGCATGTGCAAAGACAGATCTCAGTCCCCAGTGCAAGTTGATTCCCATTTATTTTTACTTCAGCTGCTTCAGAGCTTGCAGTAGTTTTATAGGATTAACAGTACACAGGGTTGTTCCTTGTTCCCTTCAGGATGTGGCACCTTCAGGTTTTGTACCCACCAGCCATTGACCCCACTTTGTAATTAATGCGCTCTTCTACTATGTAACAAGAACGCAAACTATTTGTTTGTGCTTGAGTAACCGGATGGTTATTTACCCTCAAAATATCATATGATCCACACCAGCATCATATCCTGAATCACTGGCTCATGTGGCAGCTGAACACTGAAACTCGAGCACCTTCATGATTGCTCAGCATTTGTCCGCAGCAACTGTTGCAGTGTATCACAGTATCAATCTCTGGCTCTGTTGCTATCAGCTAAATTGTTCTCTGTTCTTCGTGTGTTGAGGACTTTGGTGTCACCCCGAGAGGCGAGACAGAGACAGGAGAACGAATCGCATCCAAGCGAGTAGCTAAGCCTCGCAGTCGCAGCCACGAGATCACAGAAAGCGGATTAGGGAAATGCGAAAATGAACAGATTTATCTTCTTTTCCTGCACAAAAAAGCTTGCTAGTAAAACAAGGGACAGTTTGGCTGTTCTGGTCCTCATGTGCATCATCTCCTCCACCCCGAAACAAAACCCCTCACGGCCACAATCACATGCCATTGCCGGGTTTGTTTCGCCTTAATTCGCCCCGACCCCTTCCTCCTCCTCCTGTCCCCCATTGTTGTCTTTCATTAGCCCCAGTTTCACATGAGCTCCAGCTTCACTGTTACCGGCTCGATAGCTAACACGATAATACCTCAGTGGTATTCAGTGCGTACTGCTCACTATACCAGTGTCCAGGGGCAGCCTTAATAGCAAGCTAGCGCGCCATTCCCCAAGCTAGCCTGCACACGCCGTGCATTCACTTCCCTGTGCAGTGCCTGCCCACTGCCCCCCATCTCCATCCCTCCTCACGCACGCATTTAGCGTTGTGTGGCTCCTGCTGTCCTCTTCCCTGCATCTGCAACGGCTGGTGCAGCTGCTGGTTCTAGCAAGGAGGATCGATGGTGTGGAAGAGCTGGGGATGGAGGCTGCTGCTGAGCGCCGTGCTCTTCCTCCTCTGCTCCGCCGCTGCGACTGCTGCTGCTGCTAGCGACGTCTCGCTCACCTTGACCAGCGCCCCGCCGCGCATCTCGAGGTCGGCGTCGGCAGTGTTCGCCTTCCGAGCTATGCAAAGCAGTGGCTGGACCTGCGGAGATTGCGCCATCACCTGCAAGGTCAGTAGTTCGATCTGGTGCACGCGCTCCTACTGTTCTACTCTAGCTAGTATCATGGGCATGCGCCTTCTTTTCCGAATTCCAATTTTCTGCGCATTTCCAATTTTCAAATGATCATGTTCAGTGCTCATGTTATGTACGCTGCTCCTGGTAATGGAAGCTTAGAAGTAGCTTGCGCAGCCCGAGACGCCGAGAGTGCGTCCTCTTTCAAAGAAAACAAAACGTAGTGAATAAAATGGATAGATTCGAAGTAGTACTCCTACATTCTTCCCGATAATTGTAGTTTTGAGTACTACATAAATATGTCATTGAATTAAAACTGTACGAGATGAATGATTCTCCAGAGGACTGGATGGCCATGCGATTCATTACAATGGAGTACTACTGGTGTAAAAAAAACACCGATTAAATAGTTTACTAGGTTGTGTTCGGCCTTGGAGGCTGTCTTTCAAGAGTTTTTTTTCTCAAATATTGTATTCTTTCGAAAGATCTTTTATTTAGATGTGTCAGTCTAAATTCCATCGCTCGTCCAAAATGTAAGTCTTTTTACGAGTTCTACAAGTTAAGCATTTCTAAGTTTACCCATACACCTCGCGCGTGTTCTTGCAAGTTTACCCATACACAAAATTACTACTCGCATCCGAAATGTCAAACTGATTTGCCACTAAATTTACTTTCATAATGTCATTCTCCCTCATTCCATTGCTATAAGGTGTATCTGTTTTTTCAAAAGTAAAATTTTGTTATCTTTGGCCGAATTTCTAGAAAACACTATCAAGTTTTACAGTACGAAATGAGTTGAATTATATTTTTATTTTATTTATTTTGTATTGTAGATGTTCATAGGTTTTTCTATAAAATTTGTCAAAGTTAGAACGTTTCGACCTCTAGAAAATTAATACGATGGAACGGACGGAGTAATATTTTTATGTGAGGCAATATGTTTGATCACAAACTAATGGTCAACATATCCATCATAAAAGACTTACATGTTCACTTGGAAGAGATATTACTAGTATCGGTAAAAACAAATTCCACAACCAGCTGGATTCCACATGTCTGCACAACATAATTCAGATACTTCCAAAACTACGTGTATTAGCACAAGTTACTCCGTGTCAGAGTTAATCAGTTTTTACATTGGTCGCGTGCACGCAGTTGGACGGTGAAAGCGCATCGGATTGCGGGGGAAGATCCGGGAACGGGAACGGCACGGAGGTGGTGAGCTATGCAGCACTCAAGGACGGGAACCACACATTTGCGGCGTGCGCGACCCCGGCGTCAGGAAGCGCCGCCGACTCGACCTGCGCCACCTACGCCTGGGATGTCGGTTGAGTAACACGTTAAACCCAGCCCAGCTGCAGAAATCTCCACTCCACTCGATCGATCTGCAGTCACGAACTAATCTGAACCCATGTCGACGGTGCAGACACTGTTCCACCGACGGCGTCCGTGGCGGCGGAGTCGGCGTTCACGAGCGCGTCCAACGTCTCGGTGCTCATCTCCTTCAGCGAGCCGTGCCCCGGCGCCGGCGGATTCACCTGCAACGCCCCTACTGCAACGTACGTGACCGTCGTCGTGCCACTCCCAGACTCTGCTCTTACTACTGATCTCTGAATCTCTGAAACTTTTGTCTCCGCGTTGCGTCTGCAGCTCGTCGTTTACGGGCCTGGCCGCTTGGAGGCGTCCACCCTGGAGGAAGTCGTGCCGGGGCTGCAGTACTCCGTCGCTGTGGCCGCGTCGCCGGAGGTGGAGTACGGGCGCTTGATCCTGGTGATGCGCCGTGGGTTCTGCACCGACGTGGCCGGCCATTACTTCAGGAGGACCTCCAACTCGAGCTTCACTCTCCGCTTCGGTACAAACCAACCACACCCTCACTGCTGCTGCTCACATCCTATCTGAATCTGAAACCTGATTCTCAGACAGGAGGAACGACGTGATGAACATCACCGCCACCATCCCCGAGAAGCTGCTGCAGATCGAGGGCGCCACCAGGGTGGTCCAGGCCACCAACGACGACAGGGAGCTGAGGATATACATGTCCTTCGCCGAGCCGGTGATGAACTCGTCCACGGAGATTCTCGCCGCGCTCAGCGCCACCGGCGCCGAGCTGACGCCGACCAACAGGACCACCCTCGGCAACCGTCGGTTCGGTTACGTCGTGAGTTCACCGGCCGTCGAGCTTTCAAAAAACTTAATTAGCTTCTTAATTTGACTCAGCTCTGCACGTCTCTCCACTTGATCTGTGTGTAGGTGAACAAGATATCAGACACCGCTGTCGTGACCGTTGCATGTGATTCGAGTTCTGTAATCAGTAGACAAGGGAGCCCGGTTTTTCCATCAGAACCATTCACATTTCTCTATGGTATGTATTATTCAGTGTAGTATAGTATAGAAAAAAAGTTCAGATATGTACACTTCAACATTGTTTTAAGTCTTGAATTTTTCTCTCTTCCGATGGATGACGACACATGCAGATACTCAAAGGCCTTCTGTTAAACTCGCGACATCGACCGTAGGACAAGTTCTCGCAACATCCCGATCTTGATCAAGTTTGAAAAGCCTGTGTTTAACTTCAGTTCATCCGCAGTGCAGGTTTCTGGGGGCACACTATTGAGGCAAGAACTAATAGATACTCCATTTCAATGCCTGAACATCTTTTTTTTCGAAATGGGGCAGGCCCCGGCCTCTGCAATGCCTGAACATCTAATAAATCACTAAATTGTTTTCTTCACGTATGGTTCGTTTTTGCTGCTTTCAGCTTCCATGAAGCTAGTAAGAGCATATACACAGTGCAGATTCAGGCAGTTGACAAGCTGGTTTCGGTCCAGGTCGCTGAGAACACAGCTCAGGACGTCGCCGGGAATCAGAATCTGGCATCAGAACGCCTCCAAGTGAGACACTGTATGTGGTAGTACGAGCATTCATTCTTCGATTATTGTTGGTACTCATTTATTGATAAGATGTACGGTGATACTCTGGGATCGTCGCTCTCTTACTATGATCTGCACATGCAGATTCTGTCCCTGCATCGTCGTCATCAATCGCGACCATCGTCACCGTAACATTCGCAGCAACCGCCGTCGTCGCCACACTCCTCAGCGTCTCCACGTCATCGCTCATTAGGTCCGGGACCATAACGAGGCCTTCGTCTTACTCATCTCCGAACCATCACGAAACATTCTGGTAATCAGCATGGACATGCAGGAACTCTGTTACCAGTAGCAGAGAGTTCAGATTTCAGCTGCGTATGATCATTCATCGATGCTCGTATTATTTTCTACAGAGAATGGCTTGCCACATCCAGATCTTCGCTCTGTCGAGATGGCTGTCGATAAACCTGCCGGTGGAGTACTACGAGCTGGCGAAGGGGATCAGTGGACCATTCCCTACATTCGCCTTCCATGGGAGGGCCCGTCTGCAGATCCGTTCGTAGGGTACTCCACCATGCCTGCCATTGCGTATTCGGAGCTGGTGGACAGGATTGGTGTAGCGGCTGATGCCTACAACCCTCGAGCTGGTCAGCAGCAGATTATGCCGATGCAGATACCGGTAGACGCGACGATCCCGCTGCAGATTCCGGCGTTGGATGGGAAGCCGCTGACCGCGATGGAGTACCGATCTTTCTTTGAGGTCACATACATGCATACACGAACTGATTTCCTCCCTGTATTCGATTTTCATTGTTCCTCGATGCTAAGTGAGCATGGCACGGCTGAAATGCAGAATCAGGACATGAAGCCTGAAGCACAGATTATCATGAAGCTGCAAGATTTGGACGGGTAATGCTCATTGGTGTCTGAGTACTGACAAACTGACAACATGCTGACTGAATTATATATGCTACTGAACATGAATAACGGATGCAGGTGGAAATACTTTGGAAGGAACATGTTTTGGCTGGGTGTGATCGGGGGAGGTCTGATCCTGCTGCATCTTCTTCTCCTCCTTTACTTGAGACTAAGATACAGAGGAGGCACGGGAAGCTACGGAGCACTCGTCCTCCCCAGGTTTGAGATCATGCTTGCAATCCTTGCATTGCCATGTATATCACAGGCGTCTGCAGCACTCATCAGAGGTACGCCAGGTCACGTAATTACGTAAGGTCGCTCCGACCGATGCAGCTACCAAGTGCCTAATTGATTTTCTTGGATGATCGATCGATCGATCAGGAGGGACTACGGGAGGGCTCGCCGTCGGGATCGTGCTCACGGGCGTCTTAACGGCGTTCTTGGTAGCCCTGTTGCTGTTCCTGTCGCTGGGCATCACGACAGGGAGGCTACTCCAGTACAAGGAGGTCCACCAGGAAGGGCAAGAGCACCGCTGGTACCAGGAGATCATCAGGCGGACGCTGGGCCCCGGCAAGCGCGGGCAGTGGACGTGGAAGGACCCCGGGCGCGCCGCCCGGCTCGTCAAGCTCGGCCCGCTGTTCGAGGACCTGCGCGGCCCGCCAAAGTACATGCTGACGCAGATCGTCGTCGGCGGGGGTGGCGGGAAGCGCGCGGCGGCAGACCAGCGGATCATGGCGTCGGAGGACGAGAACGAGGACGCCGAGGCGCCGCTGCTGCAGAAGGTGTTCGGCATCCTGAGGATATACTACACGCTCATCGAGTCGGTGAAGCGTGTGGCTCTCGGCATCGTGGCTGGCGCGCACGCGTCGTCGGGGCGGTCGTCGCGCGCGCACGCGGTGGTGGTCCTGGCTCTCGCTTCGTTCCAGCTCT
Organism: Poa pratensis; assembly: GCA_947311845.1. Classification (NCBI taxonomy): domain Eukaryota; kingdom Viridiplantae; phylum Streptophyta; class Magnoliopsida; order Poales; family Poaceae; genus Poa; species Poa pratensis. The sequence continues at coordinate 54,683,722 of CAMZMU010000034.1, read as the reverse complement.
TCTTCATGCTGCTCAAGAAGCCCTTCATCAAGAAGCGGGTGCAGCTGGTAGAGATCGTCGCGGTGGCCAGCGAGGTGTTCGTCTTCGCCGCCTGCCTCGTGCTCATCGACAGGAACAACAGCGGCAGAGGCGAACTCGAACAAGTCGAGGAGAGCGGCGGCGTAGGGATCGCCATGCTCGGAGTGTTCTCGTTGGCGTTCGCCGCGCAGCTGTGCAACGAGTGGAACGCGCTGTACCGGCAGGTTCAGTACCTGAGCCCGGACAGGAGCTCCTTCCTGGAGGGAGCCAAGGCGGCTTCCATCGGTCTGCTGCTGTTGGTGCTGCCTTCGTCGGTGCTGGGCGACCGCCTGCAGACGGACCAGCCGTCGCCGGATGGTGGCCAGGGGGTGCAGATCGAAGCGCAGGGGAGTTCAAACGAGCGGACCTGGCTTGGGCAGCTGCGGGATATGGCCAAGGCGAGCTTCAGCAGGGACGGGGAGGACCCGTCCAGCAGCAGCGCGTACAAGGGGAAACGGAGCCGGAGCTCCTCGGTGACGTCGCAGTCTGCCGACGCCAAGGCCAAGGGGGAGTGGAGGCCCAAGTCCAAGGCTCTCTACAAGGATCTCGAGGCCATCTTCTCCAACAGGTAGTGAGCAACTAAGCATGCCCTGCTTTGTCTGAAAAAAAAAACTAAGCAAACCCCGCCTCCATGGTTGGCTAGTGAGAATTGAGAGAGAATCAGGATAAGCAAAAGGAGGTCAAAGAACAAGTGGAAAACACAGCATATACTAGAAATAGGAAGACACCGTTTTATCTGACGCAAAATCACATTAGGTGAACGTTGATGTGTCGTAACGTTATTGTCAAGATCATTCATAATTTCATGTTGCATGATAGAATGAGTTCTTCATATTCACTTTAGATATGAACAGGGTCGGGCCGACGAAATCCGGGCTGTGCGAAACTCTAAAACGGGGCCCTACCTCGGACAAAAAAATGAACTTATGAACAATTCTAATGTATAATGTATATGACATAATGTTTTACATAAAATTGGATATATTAAAAATCATACCTATTCAACATCCAATTGCATAATGTTTATTTGAACCCATCATTCTTTTAGTGTTTTTTGAAATGAAATCTTAAACGATATACTCATAATCAATCTTCTCCAACACTTCGCTCTCAAGTGCTATTTTGGCCAAATCATCGAGTCTTTGTTGTGTGATTGTAGTAGGCATATAGGACTTTAATAACTTTAATTTAGAAAAGCTTTGTTCCGCCGATGCAACAGTCACGGGAATGGTCAACAACACTTTATATGCAATACTAGCATTGGGAAAACACTCATGGCGCTTTATAAACTTTAGAATTTTGGCATGAAATTTTGAAGAAACTTTAACTCAACAAACAGAGCATTGGCATCAATATTTCTTTATCCTTTTTAGGGGCAGCCTCTGCCTCAAGATCAATATCAGATTATTTATCCTTTTTAAGGACAGCGTCAAGATCATTACAAGAAGATTTCAAACTATTATTACCCAATGAGCGCAATTTTTTCATAGGTAAATAAGAAACCTATTAATTGGAGATTAACAAAAAGTCTAATCTGTTTCACTGTTTGCTAATTAGACGAACTGATTAAACTCATAATTGGAGGATAAAAAGAGGACTCACCAAGCGATTAACAGAAGTGAGATGAAGAGCTGAAGAGAATTGTCGCCTGTTCGCTGCGAGCAGGCGATCACGGATGCCGGATCGTAGGTCGATTTTTCTCTGGCTCTTCGGTTCGTACTGGAGTCGTACGCTGGCAGGCGGCGGCAGGGGAATAGCGAGCCTCTACGGTTTCCTTCGCGAACCCTGGCGCCTGGTTGCTTCTGCTGATCGATCGCCCGATCAAACCCACGATGGAAGCCCATACACGACCGAGCTAACAGGAGCGGACGCGAGCATCAGCGTGGAGCCATGCGAGGATGCGGCCCAGCACGCAGTTTCAGCCCAATTCTTCATTTTATTCAGATTTCGACCTTATAAGCATATACTGTACATAGACCTGTATCAAAATTTTGGGCCCCCCAAAATTACGGGCCCTGTGCGGCCGCACAGGTTGCACTCCCATGGGCCCGCGCCTGGATATGAAATGCGAAGGAATTTGTTCTCATGTCTGCTTGTATAACTCCATGGAACCAAATGTGCTATATGTACGGTATTCGTAAAGGAAAGCATAACTATGAATGTTTGTGGGGGAACTGACAAAACACAGCCCCCTCTGGTCGCCCGCGTAGCCTCGAATGCGACACGGGCGGAACCCTAGCGCGTTGGCGCCGGCACCCACCCTCTACCGTCCTCCTCCCCATGCCTTCGTCTGATGATGCCACGCGGCTAAGACCGGAGGAGGGCGATGGCAGAGGGGTTCATGGGGTTCATTTCACCTCAAGTTTATTGTCTTCCGAATGGTGGTGACTCTCTCCGGTGGTGCGAAGACTAGGAGGCATGGGCGTGCATGCATTGCCTGCGGCCGTATCGTGGAGCGAAGAGGATCAGTGGCCGCAAAACTTCTTTGATGGTGCAATCGTGAGGATCCGGATCCACGGCGGATCTATTTGGCATGTCCATACGGTGCTTCGGCTTCCCACAAGAACTCAGAACTCTGGCGGCGATGGCTTGGATATGTGGCCATAGAGCCTGGCTAGAGACCCTCTCATGCATTCAGATCTGACGTTGCGAGCCCCAAGATCAACTAGCATGGACAAGATTTTGTGGTGGGTGGACGACATCATTGGAGAGACAGATGGACTAGTTGTCTACGGGCTCGGTAACGCTTGGGGTGCTGGTAAAATCCAATTCCAACGTGGTGTCGTTACCATGTTGATGGTGTTGTGTGGTGCAACCCTTGCCTACCATGCCGATTTGCTCATGAGACCCTAGATTTGGGTATTCTCGGACGGGACGATGACGACACTTGGTGCCATGTTCCCTCTTGGGGGCATTTTCTTGGAGATGGACCTGACTAGAGAGACCAAGGACCAAAGGCAGATTAACATTTGTGTGGCAATAGAAGTTCAGCGGTGGGCGACGACAATGTTTTGGCAGTTGTTCTGCCATGCTCGTTTGGTCTCCAGGTGACCCTTTTCAGCACAAACCTTACTCTCTTCCCTCCATGTCTAGTCTTCATGATCAGAGTTGCCAAGTCGTCGATGTGGGTTGCTGATGTTTGGCATATATAAGCCGACGTGACTCGTGCATCTTGTTATGTGTTAAACAAAGTTGATGGTCAGTTGTGGCAAAATCGGGGTCACTGGCTCGACACACTAGTGCACAACGACGCTATGGACACAAGTAAAAGACCTTCGATAACCGAAAAGAGTTTGTTTCCTGAGTTTTGTAACTGATGTGAAGGCTCGGTTGCGATGGTACTTTGCACCGCTACCCATAATGTCGCGTCCTAGATCGCAGACACCGGGTATCCGTACACCCTCTTTGTAGATTCGGTAAAGGGGCGCAAGGAGTTTCCGGCCAGCTTCACGAGATGGACATGAGACACACGATTTACCCAGATTCGGGCTGGTCGGAAGCGTAACACCCTACTCTTGCTTGTGTGTATAGATGATAATGAAATTCGTGGCTACAAGGGTGAGTTCCCGAGGAACTCAGGCTCTCTCTTGTTCTTGGTCGCTCTAGACGAACACAGGGGAGAAAAGATGGGGCTCCTCCAGATATGATCTCCTCCTCGCGCCCAAGCTTGCTTGCTAGTTAAGTTGATCCTCCTCGCACGGTGGCCCTGGTCCTCCTTTTATAGGCTAAGGGGATACCACACTGGCCACCTGCTCACAGTCTTGGATCCCAAAATGGAGTGGGTAGCTGGGTGGAAGGTATTGTCCTCCAGGCATGTCTACCAAGCGCGACAGCTTTGGCTAAAGCAAGGCACAGTAGAAGGCAGGCTATCCTACCAGTTCGTACGCTAAGTGAGGCCCATCTCGGGGGAGATCTACACATGCCCTAGCCCCTTGGCCGGCCCTAGGTCCTCCTCCCTCCCCCTATTTAAAGGAGGGGAGGGGCACCCCTCCTCCCCACGCATTGAGTTTTGGACATGCCCCTCCCCCTCTAGATTGGATCTTGGTCTAATGAGTTTTTAAGGTGTTCTCTCCATTAGATCCAAATCTTTCTCTCACATTTGTTGAGATCTCCACGATACTTGTTCTGATAGATACTTAGTCCTGAATGACGAAGTTCTGCCAAACTCGAGGAGACGTACGTGTGTGAACTCTCAGAGGGATCATACGTTTGATCCTATTCGACTGGGACACTGACGTCGGAATTTTGGAATGGGCAATCAGCGACATCCTCACCGCTAGACTTAGCCATGCAGATTTTCAACGGGCTTTATCAACATCTAATTCCGCTACACGGTGTTGGTATGAATATAAGTCTGTAACTGCCAATCATAAAGGCGGTGCTTGGGCCATCTCTGAACCAAGCTGCGTGATGTGGTACACTAAGACGAGATTTTCCCCTCTGACAAGGAGAGATGTCAGGGCTCTCTCGTGTGATAAGACTCGAAAATCATGGGCATGCGGCGACTCGTTATATGTGATGTTCGAGTCGAAGCGATTAAAGAGTTAGTCGAGTTGAGTCGCACATCACAGACAAGAAATAAAAGGGGGACTCGAAAAGCATGGGCATGCGGCGACTCGTTATATGTGATGTTCGAGTCGAAGCGATTAAAGAGTTAGTCGAGTTGAGTCGCACATCACAGACAAGAAATAGAAGGTTAAGCCGTACGGGGTGACGACTGGCTCGCCTGCGACTTAACACAATATCGTGCGACAAAGGGACTAAGAGGAAAGTCACAATGGGAAAGGATTTACTTATAGTTAACCGGGAGTCGACATGTTTTGTTACAAGTCGTTGTCGACTAATCATTTGTGAGTGCGACTCGAACTATGTCCGGCTGAACATAAGCTTCTCGGGTCACACACTTAAGAGAACGAAGCCAAGACGAATGTGATCCGACTTGACAAGCCGGCCAAGTTGGACCTTAGCTGACAGCGGGACACTGGTCAAAGTGGGTGGGACCCACGTGGACTAGGGTTAGCATTTTGGGGGCATAGGGACACCTGGGTTGTCTCCTCACCTACTTTCTATATAAGGGTTGGTGGCCGGCGGCGAGAAAAGCCAAGTGGAAGTGAGTGGAAGCAAAACCCACATTTGTGGTGCCGCCACCAACGTGTCTAGAGGCGCCGCCTGATACGTCTTAAACGTATCTATAATTTTTGATTGTTCCATGCTTATTATTTATCATTGCCACATGTTTTTATAATATTTTTATATCATTTTGGTCTATTTTATGGAACAAAGCTATTGACAAGATACCCAGGGCCAGTTCCTGTTCAGCCGGACAACATGGCTCGATCCATGGCCCGGAATTCGGGTCATGACCAGGTATAAGTATAACTACTAGCCCTGCCCTACACGTCTCATACCGTTGAGATTCGCTGACTTTGCTCCCGCTGACTTTGGCCCACATGTAAGTGACTCAAAGTCAGCCAAAGTCAGCGGGAGACTTACATGTGGGCCAAAGTCAGCGGGAGCAAAGTCAGCGAATCCGCTCCCCGTCTCATAGGTGAAAGCTGCAGCATCACGTAGACGTAGGTACGTGCCATAAAATGGCCGCCTTGTCGACGTGATCGCCAGGGAAAGCGTCCAAAAGCCAAAAGGTTGAGGATAGTACTGGAACCCAACGTCGAGGAAGGCTGGAACCGCAGGGTGAGGCACGCAATGCCGCTAGGGAGATAGAGATGTAGGTGTGGCGGGCGTCACACAGTGCTACCGCTGTACTCCCGGGGGGTGAGGCTTTGGAGTTTGGAGTATGACGCAAAGTACTGTATATCAGTAGCAGTACCTGAAGTTTTGGATGGCTTCCTAAAGTTGACTCGGGGATAAGCGGATATAACGTTGCTGTTGTGCTTGTATACGTGTATATCTGCCATGGAAGGTCAACATGTATGGCCTTTTTTTTTTAATGTGCATCGAGATCACTTACTAGCATATATAGCATGTTTCTTATAGATATAGTGTGCTCTTTACCAAATACAAAAAATAGAATTAACAAATGGACACGCCTTACCAAATTCATGTAACTTTTGTGGCGCCGCACGTATTAAGCGTGTTGCTTGGCACTGACCCGCGTCTCGTATCCTAGGCCAAAACTCCGAAAGACAAAGGTTGCGAGCCATAGCATAGCCACTGAGAGCAGAAGAAAGAATGGGGGACGCGCCATGCAACGTCACGCCGCGCCGGCGCCGGCAGGGGGTGCTGCTGTGGCGCGGCCTCGGCAGGCGCCCGAAGCTCCCCATCGTCCGGCTGGGCGGCAGCAGCAGGGCTGGCGGCGGGCGCGGGCTCCTGCGGCGGCTCCGGCTGCGCTGGTTCGCGGTGCGCGCGCGGTGGCTCCGGCGCGCCGTCCGCAAGCTGGCCGCGATCTACATGGGGGCGCTCCAGGGCCCTCCGGCACCGCACGGCTCGTCATCGTACCCGCCGTGGATCGGCGTGGAGCCCTGCTTCGCCACGCCGTTCGTGCCCAACGCCCGGCCCTTCTGGTGAAGCTAGCGCCAGACGCGCGGCAGTGCGGCACCGACGCCTTCCCGGCAGGGCAGCGCTTCTAGGCGGCGGCGACGTGACTGCCAAAGCAAGAGCGCGGCAGACGGTAGCCGTGATATTCGCATCATTTGCATTTGCATAAAATTCTGCTTAATTCTTGCCTTTTTTTCTTAGGGAAACTGCATATTTATTGTACTTGTTCGTCTTAAGTTCGTTTGGATGCAAAGAGAAAAGAGGTTAACATCAATATATGTATGTGGTCTTCCCTTCAACCTTCGGGCGTCATATGTTCCTCTTATTATCTCAAATTTTCGCTTTTTTTTTACGTGGAACACCTTGCATTCCATTAAACTGGGAGGTCGGTACCACACAGCATGGTTACCAAAAACCTCCCTCGCACAATGGTTATCAAATTTTCGCTTTAGCAATCACTAATCATGGAAAATAAGAACTCCGCTCGCAAGACTATATACTCCAGTTGTTAAACAAAATACATTTCAAAATGTCAAGATTTTTTTAAAAACAATCTAGCGTGTACATCTATATATTCTATGAGCGCATATAAAGTTTCATGCAAAAGGGAAATTTTGGACGATGTGTGTTAAAAAAGATAATTTCCGGTACTATTTTATCTTTTTTTGCCTATGACGCTATTTATGTTTTTTCTTCACAAAATGTTTCAGGACATGTAAATGTCATCGGAACATCCAGAACATTGGCAGTAGGCGATGCGCGGAGTTTATTTTTATGTTTGGACTTCTTAACATACGCTTATTTGTTCCGTTATCCCTCTCGTAGTGGAACCTGGCCCTGTTATCGAGGTCGTGTGAAATAAAAATGCCATCTTGCTAATCTTCCTGTAGCAGCATGTGTTTTAGGGAAAAAAAAGTTGCAACTAAATGAAACGTAAAAGATATATGACACAAATGAAACCAAATAATGGAGGTTGAGCAAAACAATTTCCCATGATGAATGATTTTCTCAGCGAATTGTGGTCCATCGCGTTACCAAAAAAAAAACTTCGTAGGAGTGTTACATGGAAAAAAAAATTCTATGGGACAGGGCCTCAGCTCCTCCGTGTGAGGCCCCTCTCCAGATTTCAACACGTCTCTCACTCGCACATATCTCAAAGCAGTTAGAATCCCCACCTCTATGCCATCGTCTGCCTCAGAAAAATCCCCGCTCGCCCTTAGTTCTCTCACGAACAAGATGCAGGGGCAGTGCCGCCGGCGACCGGGTGATGTGAAGGTCTATGGCGAGGTCGTCCTTTGTCTTCACTACTGTGCCTAGAAAGAATTCTAGCTGGTGCGCCCCTAGCGACGGCGGCGACCGCTCGCACCGCTGTAATCGATACCTGATCAAGATTCATCCGTATTTAAATTCCAACTAGGTAACTTAGCGCGGCGACACGCCGCGCCCATGTGGTTGTACTGAATGTTATAATTTACTCATGGTAGCTTAATGAATTAGTTGGAAAATATGATGCGAATAGCGAGAAGTGTAGATAATCTATAGGCTTGTTCTGCTGGTATGTAGAACAATATTATATGAACAATTAATCTAGCTTACGATGGTATTATACAAAATTTAGTGTTCATATTTCTGCATCAAATTTGGCAAAATACTTGTTATTATAGCATGATGTTCACACATGATTTGTGCAAAATGGACCCAGGTGGACATAGGCAACTATAGCAAGTTGCCTCTGATATTTGCCGATAATGAGCAGCACCGAAGAAGTTATTGTTCTAAGAAAATGAAATAAAAATAGCAAATGTGGCATTCAGATGGAGTTACAACAATTCGCAAAAGCTAAAGAGTAAATTTGCCCTAGATGGGACGAATGGGGCTGATTAGCTCTCATTTGTGTTGTGTGGCGTACTAAACAGTATCAATCACAGTATGGTGATTGATGAGCATCGATTAGATGAAACACCAAAGCATATGTGGTGTGTGCATGAGAAGTTGAGAACCGATACTGATGTCTCTTCATCCTTATGCAGAAAATCAGAAAACCTTGGATGTCAACCTTATATGGGTCGATAAACTCACAAGTGTTTCATGAGGATTGAGGTCATAAATATCCTATACACTGACACGCACAGTCCAGGTCTTTGCTGGTGATGTGCCAAACCATTTGACCTCATGTGAAACTCCAGCAGAACTGACAGAAACCGAAGCAAAATCATGATGGTATCATGGAAATCAAGGTTACATCATAAGTGAATAATGTCCTACATGACACGTAACTATGGGAAAAATAAAACCTAACCTGTTCTGCAAAGCTTTAACTTCTGGAGTAGGAGCATTGGGGTACCACCTACATACTTTGCTTCCTTGCAAGGGCAGTTTGCCTGGTGAGATGACAAAATAGGCCAATTCTATCCCATATTGCTAGAACACAGGGACAGTAATAACTAAAGAAAACCAAAGAGACAACAGAACAGCCTAAAGTAAGAATATCACCTTCATACAGCTTGACAGTCAGGGCAACAAATAGAATGGCAACTGGTCCTTGCTGCATCTGCTGCTGCAGAGCCTGGCTAGGAATTGATGTGCATGTGCCCCCCATAACACAACAACAGCCGTCTCTCTTGATGTTAAACCATAATCAGGATCACTTGTAGACACTTGGAATACACACAAAACAACCACCAAAGGTAGTCTCATGAAGCAATTTACCATAACCAACAACAAAACTCTACCAACATACCTGTTGTTGCTTATGTACACATCGCGGACTGCGGTAGGTGCAAGGTGCACCTTTGACAGGAACAGTGTTCACATGTGAAACTCCCATCATAAGACTAATGACATCTACATCAGGCATCAAAAGCAAATCTAGATTAGATAGAGAAAAGAGCAGGGGCTGCACACACAATTTAGAGAGAGAATGATTCAGTCAGAGTAACTGATTATATATCAGACATTAACACCGTGTTGTTTTCTAGTGTGGACTGAAAGTCTGAACCAACTCCAAGATTTCACCCAAAATGGGATAGTTCAACAGCAAACTTCGAGAAACCTAAACTTCTCCAATTTTTCCGCTCAATTAGAGTCCCCGAAGATGCCACCATCTGCCACTACTTGATTGTCAGTTTCAAGAAACCTGGTGATAAGAAAAAATAAAAAATATTAAGGATGTCTGATATAAAACAGAAAAAGAGAATGCTTAATAGTTGGTGAAATATTAGAGAACTCATGGTGATCATCTGACAATAACAAACATGTGTAAACTGCACAGGTGGACTATTTAGAGCTATCCTGCTCATATGAATGTATAGCACTGCCATTGATTTGCATTGAGGCCATCTGAGTATAAAGAGCACTCGCCTCAATAGCTACACCTGAAATCTTGAAACATTCTGAGTTTCGCACCACCACCACGATGGCAACACAACTAAGAATAAAGACATGCATGTAGTATTGTGGCAGCGACAGATTGTAGCTCAACATCCAAAGACACAATCATCTTAGGCAAAATGTAAAGCTGATCTCTTAAAATTCCAAAAACTTGCCTCAAATATACCTCATATGTGTTGATAAGATTCCGTACCAAATCTTTAGGCCAAGAAACCACAGGATAAAGGTGGCAAGTATTTCATAATGAAGATGCAGAAGGTTCTATGCATTATTTTCTAGTGACTGTAGACAACCTGATAATTCTGTAATTTAGTACATTGTAACTACAAAATTATGAGGTAGATATCCTGGGCATGTCTAAAATAAACCAAAAATCAGTAGCAAATACGCTATAAGTGTCTGATCAACCTGAGTAGCTTCCCAGCATTAAAATTGCAGAAACTATTTAGAGTTCATTACAGGTGATAGTCAGTTTTTCAAGAAATTTAACGTTTCTGATATTTTCAGATGCTTGCTACACTATAGAAGTCAGCTTAATACCAAACATTGTACACTTGATCTGCTCATGGATCAAACAGAGTACTAATTAAGAAAGAGGATATGATCTGCTCATGGATCAACGGAGTACTAATTAAGAATATCTGATGGGGAGTAGCTTCCCACCAACAATAAGCTTGTACGGTTTCGGTTTAGTAGGAAGCTCACAGTTTTGGCATGACATCCTATTTTAGGTGTAAATAAACATTAAATTTTGGTATCATTGGTGATGCTCCAGCTGGTAAATGTTGGGGATTTGAGGCAAAGAACCAAAGTATACTTTAATAATATAACTTATACCACAAAATCAAATATAACACCAAGGGTTCAAATTTGATGTACAATAGAAAATGTTAAGCTCATATTTCTTCGGATAAGCATTCAAGCAATGGATTGTGAAATAGCTGTAATCAAAAGAACCTATGAAGAGAATAGAAGATTTCTTAAACCTAACATTCTTGGTTTAGCACCACCAGTGCGCACAAAAAATGATAAATATTTTATAGGGAAGAAGAATAATTAAGCATTGCCCTCACAGAAGAAGAAACAACCAAATATTATATGGAAGTCAAAGTTTCATTGAAATGTACATATCAAACCATGGCAAAGAAAAAGGAATTGAGAAGGAAAATTTCATTGTATCATCCATAAAAATTACAGTGGCTGAAACAATGATGGCAACAAAAAAAATTGCAAATTAATATATTCTGCAATGTCAAAGCTGCACCAAGTTGCCAACAATTAGAACAGCTAGGTAAGGTATCGAGGGCAGACTATAAACCTTCGTATCAGATGAGTCCTAGACCACAAACTAAATATTAAATGGCGGATTAAGAAGATCAAGCCTTTCACATGGTACCCAAAAACCATCATGTACTGCCCTGACCAACACGTTGCGGCTATCAAGGATGCCCATCAGAGAAACTACAGCTATAGTATACAGGTCGACGACTGTCTCGCAGCGATCAGCACTATCAGAAACACCCTAACTATGCCATGGCTCATTATCTGTATCAAAAATATAAAGCAGGGCACGTATTCAAGTTTTGCACAGTACCTAAGCAATCTATATTCGGCTGAACCCAGCAAACCAAATGTAGGACCTGCAAGCATAAGACAACCAAACGACCAATACCTCACCTATATCTGCTGGAAATAGATGGAACAGGGGTACCAAAATTCTAGCAGAAGTGAAGTACAGCCAACAAACCTGCAGAAAACCGAAATCATTAGTTAAGATAATTAAGAACAAACAGAAAATTATAGGAATTGCGACCATATAGTGTATTCACGGGATCAAACACCACAGTGTGTCTACAATTAGAAGCAACACGAGCCCAAATTCTTCAGCAGAGCAGAAGCACAGAGACACACCTACCACAAAAGTAAGCAAAGGAACGGAAAAAAGAGGGGAAACCGAAAGACCTTGTCTGCTAGGAGAATTGGAGATATGCACGCAGGTCTATCCGCCATGTATTTCTTCTCTGCAAGCTGTACGCAGCAGCTCTCCCCAATTTTCAAGATCCCCAAAATCGTGCACCCAGCTATGGAGGAGGCGTGGGAGAGAGGCCGACGCTCGCAGATGAGGTACCGTCCTCCGTGCTAACTCGAGGCTTGTCGTCGTCGGTTTGAGCAAAGGGGACGGCATACGGCCTTGTACTCGCCTCCACCGATGCCAGTGTAGGCGTCGCCGCCAAATTGAGCAGAGAGGAGGCGAGGCGGCGACCAGGGCTGGTCCCGGCTCGATCTGCTCGAAGAGGAGGTAGAGGAGATGGAGGCGGTTCCGGCGGTGGCCCCCGTTTCGTCCGACATGGCCGGAGACGCAGCGGTGGGGGGGGGGGGGGGGGGGGGGTAGCACGGTGATACCGGGCAGGAGCCTGGACACGAAATGCCGAGGCGGCGAGAGGGTGGAGAGAGGAGGCAAGCAGAGCGGCGGCGTGGCGCGGTATGTACGGGAGACGATGGAGGTGTCGGCGAGGCCGGAGGAGTTCTTGAGCGAGCGAATCGCGCTCGGCGAGCGGCCGCCGGCCGCGGAGAAGACGGCGTCGATCCCGACGATTGGCTGCGTCCCGGCTGGTGCTCATCAGGGAGGAGGTAGAGGACGTCGATGCCATGCCGCCGGTGGCCTCAGATCCGCCCGGGGCGGCCGGAGACGGTGGCGCGGCCGCAAAAGAGCGCGACGGGAGGAGGCCACCGAGACAACCGGGTAACGACCCGCGCGAGGTGCGCCAATTTTCGTGCGGAGTGGGGGCGACCGGGTGACCGGGTCTGCGGGCGCGGGTAACCGGGAGACGTGGCGCATGGTGATTGGCTAAAATTCGTCCATGAACAGTAGCTGATGTTTTGGGGGCGACGTGGCTCGATCGCAGACGTCAGTCGTGGCGATCGGACGGATAACGGAATCCAGGCGACGTGGACACGCGGAACGGGCGTGAACTCTTCCAACTTTTATATATAGTATATTACCTAACTATATAAAGGGAGTACAAAACGCAGCTCCCACAGGCCACAGCGACCCACGTCGATTTCACTGTTCAAAGAATAGTAACACGCGTTTATCTCACCGTTCGTTCTCCATCCGACGGCCAGGAACTCCCTCGTGACTGTTTCGCAGAAAACCCCCTCACAAATCGAGGCGCTGCCCCGCAGTCCAGATTTTAACGTTGCGGGGGACCCACTCGCAATTTCAGAAAAGCCCAAGGACTTTCGTGCAAAAACGTCGGCAGATCCCCCCTTCCCCTCTCTCTCCCGCGCGACCGCGGCGTCGCCGGCGCCGCCGACACGCCGCCACGGCGCTACGCGCTTCCCCGCTCGCATCTACGCACACGGGAGCCTCCGCCGCCGCGTCCTCTTCCTCCTCGCCCACTCTCGCGTGCTGGAACGGCGCGAGCCCGCCGGAATCGACGCGCCCGTGCCCGCAGGCCGCCGCCGCGTTCGCACGCCGCCACAGCCGCTCCGGCGACCCAAGAGCGGCTGCGCCGCTTCCTGCCGCCACCCCGCGTCGAGCCGCGTCAAGTGCGCCCGCCCGCGCGTCCTGGAACGCTGTGGTTCGCTGCCGGCGTTGCTGTCGCCGCCGCGGCAGAGCCGCCCGCTTGATGACGCCATCCTGACGTCACCACGGGTCTGGGTTGGGCAGTGGGCCGCCTACTGGGCCGGCCTGCCTCGCCCTTCTATTTTTTTTTTCTCATTCTGTTTTTAAATTTTACAAAACTTTTGAAAGTTTAGAAATATAGGACCAAATCAATTCAAACCAATTTCCAAATATTTGTAAAAAAACAAAGTAGTCATTCTAAATACTTTGTGACCTTTTTGAAGATATTTCAAATCTTCCAAAGTTCACATCACATAAAGCTTCATTTCACACCTTCGCGTCATTTTCAAAAAAAAAATAGATTTCAAAATTTCCTTTCAAACTAAAATAAACTACAGAAAAATAACAACACTTATATCACTGAACATGATAAACCCAATAAAATAAATTAGTACAAAACATCTTATTTAAATAGAGTTTGGTAAACTATTTAAATGCACTTACCCATTCAAATCATGGCTTAAAAAAATCAAAATAAAGGTACCACAAATGTCAATATTGCAAAATAGCTGCTTTGAACTTATTTTCCAAATAATTGATCTATTGGAAAAAAAAAGAACATGCTTTGCACAATTTAAAACACTTTACATATATTGTTTTACTGCATTCAAACAAAATTCTAAAACTACTAAATGCTGCAAAATCAATAATTCCAAATCTGATTGTTTCGCGAATGTAAAAAGAAAACAAATCTAAAAAACTACCCAACTTGAACGAGCTTCAAAATCAGAACAATTTTTAACCCTAAGTTTTCGTTGCATTTTAGTAATTTCCAAATCTACACACTTTTAAAATGTGGACAATTTAAAAATTTCAATTTTACCACACTAACGCATCTTACAAATATGAATATTCCAAAATTTCACATGCCTTTGTAATCTAGCCATTTTACTAACATAAAAAGAATCCAAATCTAAAAACCTTTTCAAAACGATTTTTTTTCAAAATGTACACAGTTTTCGACCGCAAGATTCTTTGAATTCCACTAATTTTCAGACCCACACAAATTTCAAATCTGCAGGACACCAAATTTAAATCTCATTAACCACATCAGCTTTACGAAATTTGTAAAAATCATAACAGTTATTTCCAATACTTTCAAACCTTTTCAAAACTATTGCAAATCTTCAAAATTTGAAATTATACATGGAGGCTCATTTGACTCCTTTACGTCAATTTAAAAAACATGGATTTCACAAATTTCTTCTGACCTCAAATAAAAACCACAGAAACAACATCAGCAATATCATTCAATATGATAAACCCAATAAAACAATTTAGTACAAACCATCCTACTTAAATAAAGTTTACTAAATCAAAACTACCACACACGTAAATAATGAGAAATAGCTTTTTAAAAATTATTTTCCAAACCAACATATTTGAATCATAAACCAGATTCTAAAATAAAACATGCTTTATGTAATCTAAAATTTTTTTATATATTGCTTTACGGTATTTAAACAATTCTATGAAACTACCAAACACTGCAAAATCAGTAACTTCAACTATATCCACCAGAAAAAAATTAAAACAATTCATCAAAACGATCACAAAAAAAAGATTGCGAAATACAATTACCCATTTATATCATGGGCTTAACAATACCAACATAAAAATACCACAAATGTAAAAATTAAGAAATAGCTGTTCCAATTTTTTTTTCCAAACCAGTATATATTCGAACTACAAACCACATTCTAAAATAGAACATGCTCTACATAATTTAAATCAATTTATAGATACTGTTTTACGGTATTTAAACAATTTTGCCAAACTACTAAATGCTTTATATATATATATAGTTTTACGGTATTTAAACAATTTTGCAAAACTACTAAATGCTGTAAAATCGGTAACTTCAACTATATCCACCAGAAAAAAATTAAAAAAAAATCATCAAAACAGCCACGGGAAAAAAAACTTATGAAATATGACCAATCTTCAAAAAAAAAAATTCAAACATTCAAATGCCTCCAAAATTCGCCAAAGGTGCGCCGTGCCGGCGCGCTGCAATTCAACTAGTATAAGTATAAGTATAAGTATATTTGTTGGAAGCCAGAGCTAGCTCAGCTCCTCGTCCGTTTTTTTCATCCTCTTTTGCTCTTTGTTCTCGGCTCTTGCAAAGGTGAAGCCAGCACTGGTTCCCGTCTGCATTAGCGAGCTCCGTGACTCCGTTGCAGCACCGAGAGTGCAAGCACAGTCTTAGGAATCTTGCTTGGTGTCTTTTTTTTTCGATTATTTATCGACGTAACCTGTAGATTCTGAAATCGTTTGTAGCAATTATCGTTACCTTTAGTAGCAGGATTAGGAAGAGAAATTACGAGGCTAATTGCCCGTACATGCGCGCCGGAAGACATGAACTCGATCCAGGCACTGAAAGCTAAATGTACGGCGCTCCTATGATTGTTTCGTGTTTTGTGGCCTACCGCGTCGGAGACTCGGAGGGGACGTGCTACTGGCTGGCCGGTCTGAACACAGACGGGCGACGGAGGCGGTTGTCCGATATCTCCATGGCGATGACAGGATCGTTCTAATTCTGCTTTGGTCGAGGCGTGGAGCGAACGGCGGTGTAAATGGTTGATCCATGGAGGTGGACGAGCGGGGATCTTTCTGAGGTGGACGATGACATGGAGGTGGGGATTCTAACTGCTTTGAGATATGTGCGAATGAGAGACGTGTTGAAATCTGGAGAGGGGCCTCACACGGGAGGAGCTGAGGCCCTGTCCCATAGAATTTTTTTCCGTGTTACATGGTTCCATAACCCCGTCAATACTGGCCTAGGCCCAGAAGTTTTTCCCATCCTGCCGATCGACAGTTTGAGCCCAAGACTAGTCAAGCCGAGACAATGAAATCGAAGCCCAGGCATCAAGACAGCACTGAAAGCAGCCGTCTACGAACAACAAATACAGTTTCCTTGGATCCACAACCTTTGCAGACAACATGCTCTTTGTAAATTGAAATGTACAAAGGTCCTAAACAGTCATAGAAATGTGAAACATCAGCCTCTAAATTATAGATGAGAAAGTTTACAACTGCAAACTACAAAGTGTAATAAGAAACTTCCCAAGGGCTCAGGACAGCACCACCAGGTTACTATGGAGGATTTGACAGGTGAAAGCTTTGGATTTGAGGCCGAAAACTACATGGTGGAATAAGGTCTATGTTTCCATGTAGCAGCAGTCGTCAATATAAAACATCGCGGTTTCGGTCTACCTTTCAATGGGATGCTAATCAAAGTCTAGGAACTCCATCCGTTTCCTCATCGAGCCCTTGAGATCTCTTGCTTCTCTTTCTGCTTTTTCAGCCTGAGTGGAGGCAGAAACAAAGTTATATTAGCGAAAATAAGAAAACGATTATCAAAAGAGATACTGTCCTGATTAAGCATACAAAAATATATAAACAACAACAGTAGAAGTACTTGAAGAAATGCCAAAAAAGTGGAACTGGAACTATGGAAAGCAAATATTCTAACTTGTTTTGATATTCATAAACTTATTATTGAAGCCATGGGCACTTGCGAAGGACACATGGTCTTATTAGACTGCTAACGTAGGATTACTCAACCCATATAAAAGGCACAAGTTGAAGGCTGGAGTTAAAGGCCATTAAGATGGGTACCTTTTCTCCCGTTCCAGATCAAGCACATTTCAGAATAGTGATTACACAATTTTCTATAAGCTGGTAGTTTGCCTATCAAGGATATTATATGATGCCATGGAACTATTCACAGGCTGATCAGGTAGAAAAGCTACCAAACTATGGTTTATGCCGCCATTGTGTCAAAAGCATATATGATTCATGGTCTCATGCAACACAAAGAGAGGAGATAAAGACAGTCCAATTAACACATCAAATATTTTCTATTTTCATTTGCCTCAGACCATTGATCAACTACCTACAATTATATGGCATGCTCCTCTTTTTCTCAAATGATGATACAGATGATTCTTTGGGACCAGAATAGCAATTGAGCCAACAGTTTTGTCTGGAAGACTCTTGTGAAAAAACTGAGTATTTCTAAAATAAATGGCTATCAGCAACCTTAGTTAAGATCTTGAAAGGAAAACTGTGACCATAAACATTAAAGCGGAAGAAAAAAGAGCAGAGCACCCACGAACAACAGCAAGTGACTCCAAAAGAATTTAATCTAAAAAACAATACTATCTTCCAAACAAGAGTTTATCAATAGAAGCACTTGCCCTTCTAATTTCCGCTCCGAAACACAAGTCATGTGCGCGGGAGTTCATCCTTCTCAAGATCCTGCTCAATTCAATAAAGAATACATGAATACATATATATGAACTCTATGTAGGGTCATCTGTTCTGCAAAAAGTGATCATTACCAATTCACCGATTAAAACAACGTTCTCTCCACGGATGACATAAAGACCAAGGGGAACATCACAATATATTTCTCCAACAATTACTCGTTCACAAGCACCTTGGAGAACAACATTTGCTGTGGATGTAACAATTTTTTAAGTAAAAACAATTTTGGCGGCCGACATTGGCGGTGATAATCAATAGGAACATGGATCTCACAGTGGCATACCAAACTGATCAAATGAACACAGAGTGCCAAGCAGCTTCCTTCCGTCTCGTAGTAGGACTATGAGTTTCTCTGTAAGAAGGAATATTTATAAGTTGGTAACAGAATAGCAGACACAAACAAACAAGATGTACTTGGCATGGCAAAAATGCAAATGATCAAATTCATATAGAGCAGTACAATGCAAGATATGCGCATATGAATTAGTTGTATATGCATTTCTTATAGATACAACATCGTTTCCACTTTCCAGATCAGAACTCAAAAATTACTATCCCACTATAGTTTTGTATGGATCTGGCAGTTGAAGGTTAATTGTTCTTCATAGATTATGCTTCTATCAGCTATTTGACAATGCTGCTAGCAGTACATTGTGACATGGCCTGCCTGCACCACCAATCATATCACCTGAAACTAATCGAAGAACTAGTGCAGGTAATTACATGCTACTAGGCTAGATTGTGAATCAAGTTATTTGTATTTTCAAGTATGGTCGTACAAGTACAACTAGCTTCATTCGAGATTACCACTTTATTTGCACAAACCGTCTGAGGTTTTCATGTTTCAATGCCTAGGACCAATTTAAAGTACAACTACAAACACACTAGCAGTCCACTACCAAGCTGGATCCTTCAACCTTCAACGAGTAGGCAACACCCTAAATTTCGTTTCGAGCAAGACAACAAAATCCAATGCTGGAACAAACCAGGGCACTGAATGCTACATATCCCATATCCCAATTAGATTTTATAGCTTTCGACGAATACGCCGAGCAGACCAAATCTACGACCAACGGCTTCTTCAACTACACCAACTGGAACAAAAATTCCCCCCACCCAAATGGCCAAATCTTGCTAAACAGTACTCCTGCAACACAGCCTAGAACCGGCACCAAGAAAACAGGAACATAATCGAAGAAGAAACTGCAAGGGGAGGATCTCACTGTCCAAGAAGCCGGCGAGGGAGGTGGAGAGGAGGAGCTCATCCGGACCGGTCCAAGACATAGCGTGCAGTCTGGGTTCACCTAGGCAGATCGCACCAGAAGGCCGCAATCCTCGGGGACTGGGACTTGTCGATAAACCCCGCGGATCGGTGGGGAAATTTATTCTAGGGTTTGTTCCTCTTGCCTGGCTGGCTCGGAGGAGGGCGGAGACGAGCGAAGCTTTTTTGGTTCTTTCTTCCTTTCCTTCTTCCTTTTCAGCCGTCCAGGGCGTGTTGCCTCGGAAGTTGATCTTCCAAATTCTACTCCTAAATTCAAATCGAATTCGAATCGAAATTTAAAAATACTTATTGCTAGATAAGAATACGGAAATGAATCATCATTTTATTTATAATGTAACGAGCAACAATAACAATTCGTCCGCCTAAATAGCTTGGAAAATCCAAATAAATTATCATGCAAACTTTAGGTGAAATATATAGGGTGTGACTAATTATCAGTCAATCGGAACTGAAAGATTCTACTATCCTTTCTTTCTCTCTCCTCGTGAACAGTAGCTGAGAGCTCCCTCGCCGCTCCGGGCCGAACCGAGGCCTCTCCCGCCGGCGCCGCCGGTCGGAGATGGCCAAGGAGAGGCGCCGGCTTCCCTTCTGTACATAGTAGTAGTAGGGCTTCCGGCTGGAGGCTGGTTTGGGGCGTTATGCCCGTAGTTTGGGGCGCTCCGCTGGATTGTGGCGGTCGAATCTGGCGTCTAGGGTTCTTCCTCCTTGCTTTCCTATGGCTGGAGCCTCGAGCGTGGAGGGAGGCCACCGTTCCCTTCAATAAGGTCGCGGCCTGGAGCTATTGCTCGGTGGTGCGGCGTCGATCTGCAAGGACACCTCCACTGGCCGGCCGTGGCAGCGAGAAGAGGGGGTGGACAGGTGTGGCAGCCTCGACATCTTCCTGGCGTGCTGCTAGGCTTGATGCATCGGAGGGCGTTGGGTGTTTTCCTCTGGCCGGCCTTGGTGGTGAGGGGAGGAAGGAATCTCGCGCCCTGCTGGATACATCTTGTGTGAGAGCGCGGTGCTGGGTAGTTCTGTTGCGGCTCTCTGCTTCTTCTCGCCGCCGCGGTGATGGGGAGGATGGGCAGGAGGCTGCTCTCGAGCTTCCTGATGCTGGCGCTCGGGGCAGACCTAGTGGTGCACGCGGCGTTTTGCCCCACTGTAGCTTCGATGTTCAACTGCGGAGTTCCCAAGCGTTGGCCAGTGCTATCCATGGCCAGAGGAGCCACTCCGTGCTCTGGCGAGATGCCCAGAGCCGCTTCTTCCTCCTTACGTGGAGGATCTTTGATCTCAGTGTGGGAGATCCCGTCAGCGACACCCCAAGTGGCATGCCCATGTCTTGAGGTCTCGGGCGACCGGCGGCGGCGACGAAGGACCTGATCACGTTTTAATTTTAGTTCTAGGGTCCTGCTTGTAAACATTGAGGATGTATCTATAATTCTCCAGTTCTTAGGGGTCCTCTTTGTAATTTGGTACCTGCTGCCTTATCAATGAAGCTCCCAGGCCCTTTTGGGCCTTATCCGTTCAAAAAAAATCTAATTATCAGTCGAATGAGAATTATCTTAATTCTCAGTCAACTGACATAATCAAACCTCAATTGCAACTCACGTGTGGCACGAATCACGAAGAAAGTCCAACGTTTCAGTTGCAACTCCACTTTCAACCAAAAAATATCAGTTGCAAGTCAATTTACAACAAATAGTTGCACGAATCATGATGCAAATATGGTGGTGTAGAACTTGACTAAGCACAAGGAAAATAATCCATAGAGGGAGATGTGTCGGTGGTCTTTATCCTCTTATTTTGTCTTTGGTGTCATCGCCCCAGTCACAAAAGTATGTGTTTGTTGCCGCCAAGCCCACTCAAGCAAAGTGTCCCTCCTTCGTTGTTGTTAGTCAAATAAAAAATAAACTCTATTTTGTTAAAGATTTCAGCATAAAATCGGTGTGTCATTCATGTGCTAAGAGTTATCAGCTCCCTATCCTATATCCACCGGTGTCTCAACACCTCCCCCTGCAATTAGTATTTTCTACTATATATGGGGTCCTACTCCTACGTCTGTTGGACGTCATGATTATTTATGTAAGCTTTATTGATGATTATAGCAAGTTTAGTTGGATATATTTGCTTAAAAAGAAGTCTGATATTTTTTTTTTGCCTTTGTGAACTTTCAAAAACTTGTTGCACGTAAGCTTGATCGAAAAATCTTTATGTTCAATGAGATTGGGGAGGTGAATATATCAAAAACATCGTCACATTGTCAAGGTAGAACTAGCTCTGATACCATAGAGATTTGATGCACCAACCATCTAAATCAAAAGTCCGAACCGATAGAAAGGGCTAGGCAACCTACAGCAGAGACAAATTGCTGGTACTTAATCATCTTATTTTCAGCAAATGGCAGATCTGTTCTCCCTTACTCACGGAGTACTGCAACTTGCATTCTGAGAAATAACAATTGACGCTTTTTTTATGAATAAGACTGGCATGATCATCAAGCCGCTCAGTATAGATACTAAAATTTATAGGGCCTGCATCCAGTACAGATGATTACATTGTTAATGGGGGCACAACAATCAGATGGATGTGAATCCTTGAAAATGTTTCGCCATGGTGATTTCAACACTGTGCCCTTAGGCAACCAGTCCGTAGACATAAAGCTACCAAGTGGAGAAGTTTGATGTGGAACTGGCCTCATCTTGATGCACAGAAGTTTTCATCGATTAACATCTGGAAGGCCCCATCGAACTATTAAATTGTCTGTTTTTTGAGGACACGTGTCTACTGTCTACAGCTCGTCATGTTCCATGGTTTCTGCATGGTAGTTATAATGGTCAGAAAATTCAAGGTTTATCTCCAAAACTTATGAAACACAAACAAAGATGCTGACCAGATTTAACATCTCCGAAGAAGAATGAAATTTCTCTGGCTGCAGATTGCCGTGAATCTGAACCATGCACACAGTTTTTTTCAGAGTCCAATCCACACATAGCTCTAATGCTGTAATGGGAAGCATTGTGTTCGTGAATAACATGAAACGCACAAGCATAGAGACAAAAGCCAACACATTCAGGCTCGTCAGTATGATAATCTCAGTGCTACTAGACATGGATCACAGACACTTGGGTAACGAAAAAGCACAATATGTTTCCCCGTGGAACACTGCTAGTAGTATAAATATGTTTGCACTGGAGTTATCATTGATCTCACGAAGGTGCTACAAACTAAAAAAAAAGGAAGGCTGTAGTTTTTAACCTGTTAGGGTGTGAAGTTTTAGCCTTTCTTGCATCAGTTGGCCCTATCAAAGCTCGCCAGTGTGAGATGGCATCATGCCTTTCCAGAACCATAGCGTGAACTGGACCACTGAATATCAGAACAAACATAAACATCATGTCACGGGCTGCTTGCATTGTGAAGGGGTGTTAGGGCCAGAGAGTATTCAAATGCAAACAGAAAACCAAAATGGAGCTCTCTCGAAAAAAGAAAAAAAGAACTTCAATGGAGCAAGATGTGCTGTGAGCTAACAAATGTCTTATTTGACTCGGATGTAATGTGAGCATGCTTACCGGATTTTGCAACAAAATGCCCAGCCAGATAGGACCATCAGGATGAAGTGGGCATGTTTTCAGATAATGTTTGGGTTTTTTCATACGAAGCAACTAAAGAAACAAATTCAACTCAGGGTCGGGTACTGGATGGAGCACGCCTTGATAGAGAAGTTGCACAAACAACATTCTGAGTGGTCTTTTCCTAAATAACATGTTATGAGGTGGCATAGTTCCATTAATTTTTCCTACGATAACCACCATCATACCACAAGCGAAGCATCTTGACACATTTCATTACAAAAGAAAACAAGTTATGAGGTGGCATAGTTCCATTAATTTTTCCTATGATAACATATTATGAGGTGGCATAGTTCCATTAATTTTTCCTACGATAACCACCATCATACCACAAGCGAAGCATCTTGACACATTTCATTACAAAAGAAAACAAGTTATATGATTCACACTGTCCTTACATTTCACAAGAGAGGAACAAAATGCACAAGTCTTCTGAACAACATACCTCGTCATATACTTCACTAGGCTGTCGAAGAAGCTTCTCTCGGCATGCTCAGCATAGAAAAGGGATGCCATCTCTGCATCCAGCAGGACAACTGCCTCTTCAACGATGTCAAATCCAGACTCCAAGATGGCCTCCTTGATTTTGTCCGTGTAGTTACCAGATAAACCATCCGGCTTGATCATCGCCAGCGTCCTCTCCCTCCCCACAGCCCCGCAAGTCCGGCACCTGAATTAATCACACACCAAGTCCACCACATCACTTGCCAGTTCACCACAAACGCATGCCAAGAACGTTTAGAAATAATTACGCCCACCCAAATTATCACAATTAAGCGAGCGACGCGTGACCTAGGGATGACGGGGCTGATTACGAGCGAACTCTTGCTCGGATCTGTCGCGGCGAGGATGCTAGTCCAGCAAATCTAAGATGTTCATGGCAGAAAGGCTAAGAAGCCGCTCTGTCTTTAGCATGTAAATTCAGTATACGAATCCCTCAAAGGTTCAGTAGGGGAGGAGTTGCAGAACAAGTGCGGCTAACCTGTGCAGGAAAAGGACGAGCGACAGCAAGCAGATGGAGAGAGCGGGAGCCACCGACGAGGTTGCCCCGGCCATCTTTCCGCGAGAGCGGCGGGCGGCGGTGATCTCCGGTCTCCCTATTTTCACGAGTGTACCGGGCCAGCCCACAGAGGCCCATCTCTGAAGAAGAAACAGCCCAAGAGGCATCCCGCTCCGTCGCAGGCTAGCAACAGGTAAAGAGCTCCCATCGCCGCCGGACACGACGGCCACCGCACGCCACAAAACGCTAGCTAATGCACCCCGAATAATTCCGCATCCCACACTACCCCCATCCCGGAAATATCCCCAAACCCTCGCCCGCCGCCGCCGACGACGAAGTCCAGATCTCGGCCCATGGACGACGACGGCGGCGCTTCCCCGTCGCCCTCCCCGTCGCGCTCCGCTTCGCCGCTTCCGATCGCTGACCCCGTCACCGTCGCCGCCGTGCCCCCTGGCCACCTCGCCCTCGCCATCCCCATCCACAAGCATGGGCCGCCCTCCAGCGGCGGCGGCGGCGGAGGGGGCAGGGAGGACGCCTGGAGCGACGGCGCCACCTCCTCGCTCATCGACGCCTGGGGTGAGCGCTTCGTCGCGCTCGGCCGCGGCAGCCTACGCCACCCGCAGTGGCAGGAGGTCGCCGAGGTCGTCTCCTGCCGCGACGGCTACTCCAAGCCGCCCAAGTCCGATGTGCAGTGCAAGAACCGCATCGACACCCTCAAGAAGAAGTACAAGGTCGAGAAGGCCAAGTCGGACTCATCATGGCCATTCTTCGACCGCCTCGACTACCTCCTCGCCCCTCTACAGAAGCTCGGTGGCAATTCTGGCGGGGCAGCAGCAAATTCTGGCTCCTCCAACCCCAGCAACCGGAGCACCGCACCTATGGCCCCGCGTGTCAACTTCCCTCAGCGCACCCGCACGGCCTTTCCCTCGTCAGCTATGAAGCGGAGGCTGCCATCGCCGCCCCAGGCGTCAGTGTCGTCAGAGTCGTCTGACGGGTTCCCGCCTGAACCACTGGTTGAGGCCATGAACGGCAAGCGGCAGCGCGTCGAGGAGCCGGCGAATGGAGCGGACAGCAGCGGCCGCGTTCAGGGCCTGCGCGACCTTGCAGGGGCGATTCGGCGGCTTGGGGAGGTGTATGAGCGCGTGGAGTCCTCAAAGAGGGAGCATGAGCTCCGGATGGAGCGGGACCGCCTGGAAGCTGCACGAGAGCTAGATGAACAGCGTGTGCAGTTCTTCATCAATATGCAGATGGAGATCTCAAAGGCCAACAACGGTGCCCCACTGGCTGTCGCCCTTGCCGCGGCTGCCATGGCTGGCAATTCAGCCTCCACCGCAGCAGCCGGCGCTGCTGATGGCAACGGTTCGAGGAGAAATTCTGTCGCAGCCGATGTTGCGACCAGCAGCAATCACCATGTCCGGTACCGTTTCAAGGACGAAAGGCACCACCATGCCTCGCAACGCCCTTCTTACCAGTACAACCAGAACAATGTCGGTGCCGATGCCACGGGCACCGGAAGTGGCAGCGATTCCGACAACAAGGAAGATGAGGAGGATGAGATGGAAGACGAAGAGGAAGAGAGCCAGTAACCCTGGGCACCGTAAAGGTGATTCGGGAACTTCTATCTATTAACTGGCATTGTCCTGGTTAGAATTGCTCCCAATTAGGTTGGTCTGGGAGCAAGAAATGACTATTGAGTGCTGCTAGGTTGTAGTGGTATTAGCAACCAGGAGTAGCAGAGTGACAGGTAAGCACCATAGTGTGTTTGTAGCTGCCTGTTTGTGCTTGTGATGTGATTTTGTGATATTGAGGATGCCCTCCTGCCGAATGTAAACATGGTTAGTTATGTGGCTGTGTTAGGTTGTGCTCTTTGGAATCATGGCCAGTGTCCTGAACTGTTTGCTCAGTGCTGGTCTTCTTTTCTGTTTGAGTAACATGTGTCCTGTTTTGAAATCAACTGTAACCTATGGCCAATTTGTGAATTGTGCTGGTGATCGTCATCTGTTTTTTTAGGGGCTGATCATCATCTGGAATTGTGCTGGTGATGTCATCTGCTCTCTTCTGGGAATAAGATTCACTCAGCAGGAGGAGAGGCTTTTGTGGGCAGAATGCAGGTACTTCTTTCTGGCAAAAAGTAAGAAGAATTCAGGTACTTGTCGTTCAGGTGATGAGCCCGAGAAATTGCAAGTGTCCCGGAATGGACGCACTACTGTGATGCTTTAGGTCTGTAGCATCTTTCCGATATGCGCACCTTGCATCACAGCTCAAGTACTCCAATCTAGTACAAGAAACAAAGGAAAATCCCAACAACAAAAAATGTATCTCTGCTCCCGTCGGCCCGCTGCATTGAAATTTTTAAAAGCCGAATTAAGCCAAACCATTTTATACCGTGAAAGAGAGAGAGAGTACGTGAGGACGAAGTTTAACTTTCTCTTTTGCAAAGAATAGGTGGAATTTTAGTATATTTCTGAAAAAGTCGGGCTTCGTGAAAACTGGGAGCCAAACGTCCTCGCTCGACCTTGCAAACATTTTTCGAGCAGGTTCTGGCGATATATATGTTCAGGAAAAACAATCTTCCATACGTAGCACGAAATAAGTTTATAATCACATCAATCTAAAAGGTAAGATAGAAGATAAACGCAACTCTAAAATTTTACAGGTACATTCTGTAGAGATCCAACGTTGGGTGGCTAGTGAAGATGGTTGTTTTTGGTATGTATTTAGATGGTTGGCTTCCTCAGATTTGGAACTATGTGAATCTAGTATTTTGTGTACATTGTACCACCGTGGCGGTATGCGAGTGTGCGTGCATCTTACATTATAGTTTTTTTGACACTTAATACCATATATTATAGTAGCGAATAGTACATGGTAGAGATACATAATCTGACTACAGCGATTACAAAATAAAGTCTAAAAGAAAAGAGCAAATCTTCAAACTCTTTCTTCTTCCATGACACAATCTTGAACTTTTCTGAAGGCAGCCGTAAAACGACAAACATACCAATCCACATACCTGCGAATACCAACGATGGTTCTACCATAATTTTGAGCCGCAATGCCAAGGTTATGTGCACGCACGCAGCCATTAAATTAATCAACCAACATCGGCAAGAGTACCAACACCAATATTCCATGGAATAACAACCGAACAGCTTGGTCGACGTCGCTAGGAGCCGAGAGTACGAATCACCATTGTCGATGACGTAGCAGCCGGGACAAATATTGCGAGGACAATCCTCGCGGCAATTATAAGAAAAGATCCAAAATCGATCCGGCGAAACAAGATCTGAAGGACCAAACCTAGACAAAATTAATCTTACAGCACCCCATTGACGTCGGGAAGAAGATCTCGTCGTCGAAGGAAGAACCGAAGATTGCTTATTGTAGATGATGAAAACTCCATTGATGAAGAAGACGGCACCAAAACCCTAATCAAATTATTGAAAACACTACTTTTATTAAGAACTCCAACCATAGATCGGGTTCCCCACCCCTCGCGACACCGGCGAGGCCGGCCGGAGGAGGGGGAACCAATCTATGGTGGAGGCGAAGGTGGTGGCGGCGGCGCAGCTAGGTTTCCAGGAGAGCTTGGTGTTCATGGACGATATGGTTTTATTTTTTGAAAACATTAGAAGTTCGTCAAACTATAAATCGATTAACCAAGGGCGCGGCGACATGGCTTTAATGTCCTGCCCTGATGCACGACTTGGGCACAAACAGGGCAATAGTTCGTGATTATTGGAAGGTTGCCTCGAAAAGGACGTCGGCTTCTCAAAAAGGGCTCAAGACGGCAATCATCCTTATCACTTGGGACCTGTGGAAGAAGAGGAATGCACAGATCTTCAGCAACAATTTCTCCATGCCATATGTGCTACTCCAACGCATTAGAGCATCTCTAGCAGAGCCCTTAAAAGCCACGGAACCTTAAAATAACTATCGTAAACAGTTTCAGAACCTTAAAAACGGAAATAGCAGAAACCTTAAAAGCCGCCGACCCATAAACGATTTTGAGGGCGCCCGTGAAATCGGCCCGCGGAACCGTAAATTCACAGTTTTCGCCCAAGAACCGACGGGGCCCTGTATATGGCGAAAGCGGTTGGCGGGAGGGACATTTCACCTCGCGCAACTTCGTCTTATTCCCCCTCTCGTCGCCGTCTCCGTCGCCAGCCCCGCCGCCTTCGATTTAGACCTTTCCCCCGCCGCATCTGCCGTCGCCGCGCCCCCGCCGAGTCGCCTCCTCCCCGGATCTACCTCGTCGGCCGTTTCTGACTCGCCGCCCGAGTGGAGAGCGCTCCCCCCAAATCGCCGCCGCCTCGTCGGATCTATCGGTGAGTGTTTCTCCGGTCGATTTAACTATGTTTTCTGTCGGATTAGGCGGTACTTATGATCTGGTATGCATTCCAAATGGAGTTGAGCCCGTATGAAGAGTTTTTGCTCTCGGATTTGTCCTCCTCCGACGACTCCGACGTAGAGACATTGTTCGAGAGCCGCCGGCAGCAGATGGTGGTCGCGGTCCTTGCCGTGAAGGAGTTTGAGGATTGGTATGCAAGACAACGGCAAGGATCTAAAGCTGGCCGCCTTTGCATTCCTCGGAACCGCTTCTACGGCAACGAGCTGCTCATGCGAGATTATTTCCCGAGATACCGACGTATCCGGCTCACATATTCCGGAGAAGGTACCGTATGCGTCGATCCCTTTTTGTGAAGATAGTACAAGCTTGCGAGGCAAATTGTCGCTATTTTACCCGTCGAAGGAATGTTGCGGGTTTGATTGGATTTAGCGCGTATCAAAAGATCTCGGCCGCAATGAGAGTGATTGCCTATGGCATTCCAGCTGACTACGCCGACGAGTATGTTCGCATTGGTGAGGATACTACGATCGAGTCGGTTCGAAGGTTTGCCAAAGTGATCATTCGTGTCTTTGGCAAAGTTTATCTTCGAGCACCAAACAAAGAAGATACGGTGCGGTTGATGGCATCAAATAAGAAGCGAGGTTGGCCGGGCATGCTAGGTAGTATAGAGAGAGCATTTGGTGTTTTGCAATCTAGATTTGCCATTGTTTGAGGACCTGCCCTTTTTGGGACAAGAAAACTCTGAGAAACATCATGACATGTTGTGTGATTCTTCACAACATGATCGTAGAGGATGAAAGGGACTTGGACTTGGAGTTGTCATATGAAAATGTTGGTAGCCGTGTGAAGCCAGTTAGAAATCCAGATCGCATTGAATCATTTCTTCAGACTTACCGGGAGATTGAGGATGCGAGCACACACAAGCACCTGCAGCTAGACCTGATTGATCACATATGGCAGTTGCATGGGCGGTAATTATCTGCCATTTTTTTTCATTTCATTTCATTCATGTGCGATTCAAACAATTGTTTCCATTCGGCACTATTCTTGTATTGAATTATTGTTTAATCCGTGTGATTTGAACTATTATTGTAATAATATGGATTATTGTTTGAGCTATGCAACTTACAATATTTATAATTTAGTTCTTATTTATTCGTTATTCAATTTTGATGTCAAATGGCTCATCTTTGTTGAAATGCTGAAAAACTGTGTGGTTTAAGGTTCGGGAATAGGCGCGACAGAGCAGAAACCGTAAAGCAGAACCTTAAAACAGCAAAACAAGAAAAGGACAAGATCAATCTATTGCCTCCCCTCCGGCCACGTTTAGCTATTTTTTATTTAATAGTGTAAAACCAAATCCCAAGCAATAGTTAATAATAAAAACTTCGGACTAGGCAAAAAATCAAGGACAATAAAGCCTTCAATCGGCATAAAAACCAGGTAACTACTCTCCTCGGAAGATTAACTGGAAAAAGGCCCTTGAACTTTTAAAGCTTGTTATCCTCTATTGTCCCCTACCATCTAAGGTTCGTTCTCTGGTCTATCATCTGCTCCGATTACTAAACTACAAATATATAAAGAATATATAATGGGGGTATGCAACAGTTGGAAGTTGTTGCATTACCTAAAGGCCCCCCGATGTTACCACCTACTTGCCTATAGGGCTTGACGATCAGAGACGCCTATCTGTTTTAATATTCTGTTTTACGGTTTCTGCTCTGCCACGCCTCGTTTTGGCCAAAACAACGAGAAGTTCGCGAACCGTAAACCTGTTTTAAGGTTCCGCTGTTTAAGATTTCTGCTAGAGATGCTTGTGGGGACCCCGGACTAACTGTCCGAAATACCCTTGTGCCTACGTATCAGCGATCCCATGATCAGTGCGTCGCTGAAGCACAATTAAACTTGGTAACCAAAGAACATCCATACATACCGGATTTATTTACTTACTTGAGGGAAGTGATCAGCTTCAACAGGTGCTTGCAGCGGAAATCACCAAACAATGTGGAGCCCAAGTCACTCGCCTTAACCCAACAGGCAGCTGACTGGGAAGCGCCCTAGTTCGCAAAGACGCCAGAGAACACCTGCTCCTCTTTAAAATCTGGCTAAGACAATAGCCAGGGACGAAACCAATATGAGTACATTTGATTGTACTCGCAAACTACCCCAACTAGAGTAAGCACTAGTTTTAGTTTGAAAACTTTTACTTAGCTTTGAAATAACTTAAAAGAAAGCCTTTTCTGAAAAGGGGTAAGAAGAAATTTTTACAACTATCCTTTAAGAAATCATTATTTTAGTTGTTTCTCAAAAACTCCTCCTTTTTCCCGACCATAACTCATTATGGTCCAATTAACTTCAACAACCTCATACTAACTCATTAGTATAGGTATGTAACAGCATCTCCCCTTCAATTTCATTTTAAACTTAAACACCTTTCAAAACTTGCCCAAAACTTGCACATGGTCTTAGCAGTTCTTCCCAACTGTCCATATCCGAGGACTCGGCTATTCGAATAGTTTTACCCTCTGCAGAGGTAGTACGCTTTTCCCACATCCATCCGGTCACTCATCGTGTCAGCCACGTCCCGCCATACCAGAGGTATGCGAAGTTGAGTTCCCGGCCATAGTCTGTCCTTTGCTCATGCTAGTATAGGACCCTGCCTCTACGACACTTTCCATCGACACTCAAATCCTCAGAAACTAAGTGTGAGGACTCGTAGTTCTGTCCGGCGGACCCAAGGGAGCCCTTCAATCCTCTTCCGGTAGACTTCAATGAAGAGGACCCAGGTCAGGGGGTAGGTCCTCAGACCATCCCCTCATGGAACGAGGTTATCCTCGTTATTGAGGCATCCAGTACTAACACGAGCAAATTATATGACTACGCCCTTGCCCATAGGTGGGTAAATGTGGTCGCACAGATTATTGGTTGTTCGGTAAGTACTAGGACACAATGTGCACTTTTCCAAAACAACACCACCATTCTCCAACTTAATACCGACCTTTCGGCATTTCACCTTCATCCAAGTACCTTCAAAGGAGTTTTGAAAAACTTTGTTTTTCCCAACTTATAGTTTTAAATAACTACTTTATACTTCTACATAAGGTGGCAAAATAGTTTTCAGGTATTTTGAAAAAGGGATTTTTCTAAAATCATTGATTCCTTGGAATAACTCTTGAGACTAAAATAGATGTATATAAATGCAAGCTCAGTGAAGTAGCTTGCCTTGTTCAACACAGTGGTACTGGTCCTGATCTTCGAGTTCAACGAAACCTCCTTCTTCGATAAATCCGTCAACGGTATCGTCTAAACGTTAAACAAGCAAAACAAACAATCACTACACTAGCTCAACATCATCACATCATTACAATCACAAATGTTACAATTAGCTACTGCACACATCAAGCAACACAAGGTGGTTTTAATTTAATTGAATTAATCTTTATTTAATTGTTTTCAAACTAAGGCAGAAACTAGTTGTACACCAATTAATTCACCATTCAATCTATGTTGGTCACAAAAATTCAAACTAAAATTCTATGGATAGCTACTGATGTGTAGAAGACCACCCAATTAGATTGGGGTCATTTGGAGTTATCAAACTCCCTACACATTTGTTTTAGTTCAGAAGGACTTTAATCAAGTTTTAGCTACCAAACAAATTTAGGTTGCTCCAAAATTTAAATCCTTTTAGGGATAACTAACCTTGGTTGAATTTGACCTAACAAAATTGGTTTTAGTTTAATTGGACCTGCTATTAAATCACACTAATTGGTTTAGTGCAGAAGGGTGCACTGAAGTTTAACCAAAGTCTAAGGAGTTTACACTACTCAATTAATTCTACCAAAATTTGGGGAGCTAAAGGATCCTAATACAAAGCTACCAAAATTGGTTTCAAGTCATTTGGACTAATGTAACTCCAGAAACAAATGGTTTGGTGTTTCAAACCTTCTGGAGCATTTTTAATAATACATTTTTATTATTTACTTAAATGAGATGAGACCACTTTGGTGAGTTAAATATTTTCATAAGCTTTCCAGAACATTTGAGTTTGATTTATTTGGATTTATAGAACTCGAGATATTGAATTTATAAACTAGGTCCAGTACTGATTTTTCCAGAGAGAAAGAATTAGAAAATTCCTCTTCTCTGGATAATGTGAAAAACCTGACATGTGGGGTCTACTAGTCAGTGACTCAGTGGAAAATTGTGCGCGCGCTGAAAAAGTTTAAAAGTCTGACGTGTGGGGTCCACACGTCAGCGTGTCATCCACCGAAACGGTACGCAACCGTGGATTTCTAATCCTACGGCTGGGGATCAAGGACAACGTCGATGACCTTTTCCTGGCGGCGCCGGTGTTCCGGCGACGGCGAGGGTGGCCAGTGGGGTTACCTGGGTGGCCTGGGGACGGTGGAGAGGGCGGCGTTCGACGGCGGAGGTCGTGGGGAAGCTAGGGAGGTGAACGGAGCTTGGTGGGGAAGCTCCTGGCGTCGGCGGCGACTTCCTCCTTTGCCTCGGCCGTGCTCCAACTCCGGCGGGCTCTCCACGAGACGTCTGTGCAAGAACAGAGGGAAAAAGGGTGCATGAGGGTGCGGTGGTAATGGAGAGCAAGATGCAATCCAGAGAGGGGGAAATGAGAGAGTAGCACGGCGCGTCCGTGGTCGACGCCTTCCTCGGGCACGGCGGCGCCCTGAGAAGATCACGGCAGCAGCAACCTTGCTGCGGTGGCTCCGGCTTCCTTGTGGTGCATGAGAGAGTGAGGAGTGAGTGAGAGGCAGGGGTGTGGAGTGGAGAGGTGGTTCGTGGCTCGGTGGGTATTTGAGGCCGAGCTCGGCTCGTCGTGGACGTGGTGCGGGGAGGGTTCCAGAGAGGGGGAGATCTTTCCGTGGGGTGTGCGTCTAAGGTGTTGGGAAACTAGGGAGCAGGAGGGGTTGCGTGGAGGCTAGCAGCGCTTGCCCGAGGTGGGAACGGTTGCGTGCGCTCCCGGCGGTGCTCGGCGTCCAAGGCGTGGCAGCGGCGTGCGATGGATCGCTGGCGTCGCTGCAGGGCTCCAGAGGTGGTGTGGGCTTGTCTGCGAAGTTGAGAGTTGTCAGGAGAGCGTCGGGGACGAGTCACACGTGCTGGGGTGCCGTGATGGAGAAGAGCGGGGTCGGCGTCCACGCGCGGCCGGGACACGGCGAGCTTCGACACGGCAACAGGGGGGTACGGCGTTGCTGCGCTGCTCGCTCGGTCTCCTCCTACCTGACGGGTGCGGAGAGAGGTGATGGGAGGGATGACACAGAGCGGGGCCAGCTGGGGCTCTTCCTTTGCCACGCTTCCACGCCGGCACGGCGCAGTGCGGTGGCGTGCTCCCGTCGACGGCTACGGGCCCAGCGGCCAAGTTGCACGTTTCTTCCGTGCTCTGGTGAGTGAGTGAGGTGAGTGGTGAGTGTAGCAGCAAGTAATCGAAGAGGGAAACATCAAATCGATTGATTTGATTTTGGTTTCCACGATTGGAGGAAGAACACGGGCAGTGCCCACCATGTGTTCGATGGAATGTTTCAATGAACTTTAATTCAAACTTTCTTGAATTAGTTCCATACTTTGGTTCATAGGTACAGACATGGATTTTTGGTATGGGGGTAGAATTTATTTGATATGTGCAACATAGCACCATTCTTGATTTGGAAAAGATAAAGAAGATATTTGATATTGGATTTGGGACTTTTGGAAATATTTTAATTGAGAGAGGTAAGTTGCAAGAATTAAGTGGAAATGATCCTACTACCATTCCACTGAAATTTTGTTTGAAAAGAAATAGTTTCTGTGAAATATTTTTGTGTCATAATCCTAATAACCCCTAAAGATTAAAGAAGGGATCTTGGAATTTGACAAATTGAAAATATCTTTGTAATTAGACATTTTGAGGAAAGGGGTAATATGATAATGAGATGGTTATTATTGCATCTCATTCCAGGATCTTATAAAATAAAATAATTGTCATAGCAAAATAAAGATGTAGACAGGGAGAGAAATTTAAATAAGACATTTTTCTTCTAGTTAGTGTTTTTATTGGGAGTGTGTGAACAATCAAGTCCCCTCCCAAATTGTTGTCAGGGGGGTGTTCTAAAGTTTTCAAGCATACTTGAATAATTAACCACACCAGCAAACAAGTTGGCAGGAAACAACAACCAACACTAGACAATCAATTATAATTTCAACCAAGTTTTTATCACTTAGACAAGTGGTGGGGTGGTGATCCAGTGTCCTCCTGACAAGGTAAGGTGGGAAAAACTCAATTCCCTATTTTGATATTTTTCCAAAGAGGGTTGCTAAAATATATGGGCCACATAATTCCCACCTTTATTGTTTTCCAAGGAAATGAAAATATGAGTTGAAATAAGAGCTGCCAACACAAGGGAAATATCAAGATATAGATCTCCATACTTTTGGAAACACATAATTTTGGAAATACTTTTATTTTCAAGAATAGGTATTTTGGTTGTGGATACACAAAACAACCTTTGAAAATAAGTTGGTCCAAATAAGAGTAGAGAAGATATATGGAATATTTTGTTCTTGTCATGACATGATCACCAAGTTGAATATATTTTTATATTGGTTGGGTCTTGGATTTGCTAGTCAAACAACCCAAACAACAAGTCACACCAGTCCAAGCATAGCAACGGGAAGGAAAACACAATCATCAGCAAAACATTTCAAAAGTTTTTGTTGGTTCTGAAATTTGGGGTCTGGTAAAACTAAGTTAATCTGGTTTCCAGAATTTGGGATGTTACAGATCCTTCCCCCCTTAAAATAAATCTCGCCTCGAGATTTGCCCGGGGTACACGAGAGTACGAGGGCACGGGTTTTTGGGGAAAAGCAGGGGTTCTTTTGATATCTGTGCCACCAATAATTGGCTTAAAGACACAGTGGGGTTGGGTTATCCAGAGAGATTTCTTTTGCAAAGGACACTGGGAAAACGAGGGATACTGTTTAGAATAAAGGATAGAAGGACACGGGATTGTCTGCTTACTCACTGGTAGGTGGGACCAGGGTCCACCTGTCATTCTCTCCGTCCCTTTCTTCCCTCCTTCCTCCTTGCTCACCCTAGCTTCGCACCCGTCCACCTCTTAGTGCGCGAAGCACTCTCCTGCGGTACTGCTGCGCGTGCGGTCCGTCGATGCAGCGGCAGACACGGCTTTTACGACACCTATGTGGTTTCGCGCCATTAAGGTGAGTACTGCTCGGGATTCCTTCCTTTTTCCCGCGCAAAGCGGTGTCGAGGAGCGGCATCCGAGCCCCGGTTATAAGTTAGTAACCTTCGAAAACATTTCTCCTATCGCATCGTCGCCATGGGCTTCATTAGTGATTTCTTCCGAGCCTACGTTGATACGATGGAGGATGCGGGCATCATCGAGGGCTTCTTCATCTTCGTGCTCTTCGTGTTCTTGATTTCGATGGTGTACAGCCTGCTGTTCGTAGCAGTGGTCCTCTTAGCCGTGGCCTTGTGCAATTTGTGGTCTGGCGCTGGGGCTGGTGCTGCGACGGTGGCGCAAGCGGCGCCGGAGGAGCCAGATGCGGCGGAGGGGCCAGCTGCGGTGGAGGAGCTTGCGGCGGCGGTGGAGCGGGCTGTGGTGGAGGAACCAGCTGTTCCGCCGGTGGCTGGGGTGGCTGTTCTTCCGGCTGGAGGTGAGCCGGCTGCTCGAGGCGTCTGTCGCCGTCGCGCGATTCGCGATTTGGCTTCGGATGAGCCAGGCTCCTCCTCTGGTGGCGTTCTGGAGCTCGAGAGGGAGTAGGAGTCTCTGGGGTGCCGTTGCATCCGTGCTGAACATTGGCAGTGTTCTTCGTAGGAGTTGAATTTGTATCCTCTGTTTGCTTCTGTACTGAACTTAGTTGATGTATCCACCTTGCCTCCTTAAGTGAGACTTGTATCTCTGAATTTTCCCTTAGTCGTAATAGATCTGATCTTGCAGCACAGATAGGAGGTAGAGGTACTAGAATAATCTTGCTTTAGTGAGAAAATATTTTTTTAGGAAATAACACTGCATTATATGGTACCAACCATTTGCAGTGGTAGCATAACATTTCAACCATATAGGTTGAACACAACAACTAAAAACACCCTACAAGAAGTCCTTCTGTGTTCCAGCGAGCATTGACTCCCAGCAAGCATTATACGGCTTGCGAGGGTTACATCTCGTGGAGGGCTCGGGCCCCTTTCTTTAACATGCGGGATGCACAAGGTTCATATTGGGTGAGGAACCTTGTGATGAAGGCATGTAGGAAACCACACACAAAATAATTTGCATACTACAAAATAGTCCCATTCAAAGTTTGCATTAATTCACAGGGGGGGGTATATGCGTCCGGGGTCACATATACGGTCCCTGGTTTAAGTGATCTGTTGTTTCTTTCAAAACCTTTAACTGAGGAAAGAGCATGATATTCCATCAGGTGTCAACCAAGTGGTTAACAAGATGATAAGAACACCAAGTTTTTATTTGGGCTGAACTGACATCAGACAGGGAACAGACAACAACCTTGCATTACAAGAAACACGAGAAAACAAACAACAAACAAACAACAGACTAACAACTTTGTTGCTCCACACGCACAAACATACAAGCGCTGGTCAGGCTGACTAAACCTGGGTTCTACTCTGCCTGAGAGGTTCTAGGAGTCGGTGAAGCGTGGCCGAGACAAAGAGTGGTGTCCACATCTCCATCTTCCACGGGGTGGGGAACTACAGGCACGCCTTCGGAGACTACACCTTGCTCCTGGGGTGGCTGCTGAACTCGGGCTAGGGCTTGCGGCACAGATGCATCAACACTGTGGTCCAGCAAATCATCTAGGATCGACTGTCTTGCTTCCTGAGCTTGCCCACGGTGGGAGGTGGGTAGGTTCCTCGCTCGACTCAGTTCCAGGTGGGCTCGACCAAGGTGGCGCCTTGTAATTATGAGTTCCGCCATCAGGGAGTGGAAAAATCTTGTCATTGAGGCTCCGTAAGTAACCAGGGTGATTACGGCAGGGTCGACTTCCCTTCCGATGGGAATTTGAGCAGGCTCCACTCCAAGCGGAGGAGTGACGGGAAGAAGTTGGAAAGCTCGACTCTGCGCCATTGCCGGTTCTGCATACCGGAGACGGACAAGGCCTTCCCAGGCTGCTACCTGGAGGGCTTGATCTAGGGTGGGCATGCTCCTACCATGGATCAAGTAGGCCTGACTTGTGCCCAACGGACACGAGTTGATGTGCACGTCGACTTGGAATTCACGCCCGGCAGGCGGGAGGGAGTTCTCTAACACCACATATCGGGGGCGGGCATGCCGACCAAGAATATGGTAGACGGCCTTCCAAAGCATCAGTGGAAATCTGCCATGCTCCTCGGCAGTGGTTTCCAGAATGACCCTGGGGTTTGCCATTGGGTGGCTTTGGCTCGGGAGAAAGGATAAGAACACGGGATTCCTGCCTCAGGAGAGTTGGGTTGCTATGGACGGTGAGTGAGGGTGGGTATAGATGGCAGATGGAACGGGACCTTATATGGGCTAGGTTGTGTCGGCTCCTTTCTATGGAAGAACCTGGTGAGCGTCTCTCAGGTAGTGGGGACAAGTCTTACTGTACTCTACTGTGAATCGACGCCTGGCCATGCCGGTTAGGCAGGGATGGGTCAAATCCGTTGACTCACTGTAGGGGAACGTCACAAACAAACAATAAACACACAAGGTATATGTAGTACCGGTGTACGCCTAATACTCGTGGTAGTGGGTAGTATACTAAAGTTCCCTAGGGGCCTTGGTTATAAATAGTTGATGAAGTCTCCATTTCATCACCTCGGGCTTCAGCTGGAATACTTGAGATTGGGGTTGCAACTGGAGTAGAATGGTTGACGTTGAACGAAAGTCTTCAGAAGTCTCTTGCTTTGTTGATATCGATGAGGTTGGCATTTGTAGATCAACCACCTTGATGTTGAATGTTGAGTATTCAAAATGGGGGCTTCTTCTCGTAGGTGCTAGCTAATTAGGTCTCCTTTGGGTTCATCGTCAAGTATTTTGAACAGGTACAAGAGAGTAGAAAAATTCTTGGAAAATCTTAAAATAGAAGGGTAAGACTCGGAAATATTTGAGAAGATGAGAAGAGTGGGAGTCATTTTTGGACTTCCCTAGATAAAGATATATCTTTGGTATTAATATATTTTTAACAAAATATTTTCCTTCCTAACTAACGTCCAAGCTAACTAAGGTCTGTTACAGTCAGGATGGCTCTGATACCAAGTCTGTGGGGACCCCGGACTAACTGTCCGAAATACCCTTGTGCCTACGTATCAGCGATCCCATGATCAGTGCGTCGCTGAAGCACAATTAAACTTGGTAACCAAAGAACATCCGTACATACCGAATTTATTTACTTACTTGAGGGAAGTGATCAGCTTCAACAGGTGCTTGCAGCGGAAATCACCAAACAACGTGGAGCCCAAGTCACTCGCCTTAACCCAACAGGCAGCTGACTGGGAAGCGCCCTAGTTCGCAAAGACGCCAGAGAACACCTGCTCCTCTTTAAAATCTGGCTAAGACAATAGCCAGGGACGAAACCAATATGAGTACATTTGATTGTACTCGCAAACTACCCCAACTAGAGTAAGCACTAGTTTTAGTTTGAAAACTTTTACTTAGCTTTGAAATAACTTAAAAGAAAGCCTTTTCTGAAAAGGGGTAAGAAGAAATTTTTACAACTATCCTTTAAGAAATCATTATTTTAGTTGTTTCTCAAAAACTCCTCCTTTTTCCCGACCATAACTCATTATGGTCCAATTAACTTCAACAACCTCATACTAACTCATTAGTATAGGTATGTAACAGCATCTCCCCTTCAATTTCATTTTAAACTTAAACACCTTTCAAAACTTGCCCAAAACTTGCACATGGTCTTAGCAGTTCTTCCCAACTGTCCATATCCGAGGACTCGGCTATTCGAATAGTTTTACCCTCTGCAGAGGTAGTACGCTTTTCCCACATCCATCCGGTCACTCATCGTGTCAGCCACGTCCCGCCATACCAGAGGTATGCGAAGTTGAGTTCCCGGCCATAGTCTGTCCTTTGCTCATGCTAGTATAGGACCCTGCCTCTACGACACTTTCCATCGACACTCAAATCCTCAGAAACTAAGTGTGAGGACTCGTAGTTCTGTCCGGCGGACCCAAGGGAG
The DNA here is from genome assembly GCA_947311845.1 of Poa pratensis. Classification (NCBI taxonomy): domain Eukaryota; kingdom Viridiplantae; phylum Streptophyta; class Magnoliopsida; order Poales; family Poaceae; genus Poa; species Poa pratensis. Next base: position 54,644,464 of record CAMZMU010000034.1, on the reverse strand, counting down.
CCCTTCAATCCTCTTCCGGTAGACTTCAATGAAGAGGACCCAGGTCAGGGGGTAGGTCCTCAGACCATCCCCTCATGGAACGAGGTTATCCTCGTTATTGAGGCATCCAGTACTAACACGAGCAAATTATATGACTACGCCCTTGCCCATAGGTGGGTAAATGTGGTCGCACAGATTATTGGTTGTTCGGTAAGTACTAGGACACAATGTGCACTTTTCCAAAACAACACCACCATTCTCCAACTTAATACCGACCTTTCGGCATTTCACCTTCATCCAAGTACCTTCAAAGGAGTTTTGAAAAACTTTGTTTTTCCCAACTTATAGTTTTAAATAACTACTTTATACTTCTACATAAGGTGGCAAAATAGTTTTCAGGTATTTTGAAAAAGGGATTTTTCTAAAATCATTGATTCCTTGGAATAACTCTTGAGACTAAAATAGATGTATATAAATGCAAGCTCAGTGAAGTAGCTTGCCTTGTTCAACACAGTGGTACTGGTCCTGATCTTCGGTTCAACGAAACCTCCTTCTTCGATAAATCCGTCAACGGTATCGTCTAAACGTTAAACAAGCAAAACAAACAATCACTACACTAGCTCAACATCATCACATCATTACAATCACAAATGTTACAATTAGCTACTGCACACATCAAGCAACACAAGGTGGTTTTAATTTAATTGAATTAATCTTTATTTAATTGTTTTCAAACTAAGGCAGAAACTAGTTGTACACCAATTAATTCACCATTCAATCTATGTTGGTCACAAAAATTCAAACTAAAATTCTATGGATAGCTACTGATGTGTAGAAGACCACCCAATTGGATTGGGGTCATTTGGAGTTACCAAACTCCCTACACATTTGTTTTAGTTCAGAAGGACTTTAATCAAGTTTTAGCTACCAAACAAATTTAGGTTGCTCCAAAATTTAAATCCTTTTAGGGATAACTAACCTTGGTTGAATTTGACCTAACAAAATTGGTTTTAGTTTAATTGGACCTACTATTAAATCACACTAATTGGTTTAGTGCAGAAGGGTGCACTGAAGTTCAACCAAAGCTAAGGAGTTTACACTACTCAATTAATTCTACCAAAATTTGGGGAGCTAAAGGATCCTAATACAAAGCTACCAAAATTGGTTTCAAGTCATTTGGACTAATGTAACTCCAGAAACAAATGGTTTGGTGTTTCAAACCTTCTGGAGCATTTTTAATAATACATTTTTATTATTTACTTAAATGAGATGAGACCACTTTGGTGAGTTAAAGATTTTCATAAGCTTTCCAGAACATTTGAGTTTGATTTATTTGGATTTATAGAACTCGAGATATTGAATTTATAAACTAGGTCCAGTACTGATTTTTCCAGAGAGAAAGAATTAGAAAATTCCTCTTCTCTGGATAATGTTGAAAAACCTGACATGTGGGGTCTACTAGTCAGTGACTCAGTGGAAAATTGTGCGCGCGCTGAAAAAGTTTAAAAGTCTGACGTGTGGGGTCCACACGTCAGCGTGTCATCCACCGAAACGGTACGCAACCGTGGATTTCTAATCCTACGGCTGGGGATCAAGGACAACGTCGATGACCTTTTCCTGGCGGCGCCGGTGTTCCGGCGACGGCGAGGGTGGCCAGTGGGGTTACCTGGGTGGCCTGGGGACGGTGGAGAGGGCGGCGTTCGACGGCGGAGGTCGTGGGGAAGCTAGGGAGGTGAACGGAGCTTGGTGGGGAAGCTCCTGGCGTCGGCGGCGACTTCCTCCTTTGCCTCGGCCGTGCTCCAACTCCGGCGGGCTCTCCACGAGACGTCTGTGCAAGAACAGAGGGAAAAAGGGTGCATGAGGGTGCGGTGGTAATGGAGAGCAAGATGCAAGCCAGAGAGGGGGAAATGAGAGAGTAGCACGGCGCGTCCGTGGTCGACGCCTTCCTCGGGCACGGCGGCGCCCTGAGAAGATCACGGCAGCAGCAACCTTGCTGCGGTGGCTCCGGCTTCCTTGTGGTGCATGAGAGGGAGTGAGGAGTGAGTGAGAGGCAGGGGTGTGGAGTGGAGAGGTGGTTCGTGGCTCGGTGGGTATTTGAGGCCGAGCTCGGCTCGTCGTGGACGTGGTGCGGGGAGGGTTCCAGAGAGGGGGAGATCTTGCCGTGGGGTGTGCGTCTAAGGTGTTGGGAAACTAGGGAGCAGGAGGGGTTGCGTGGAGGCTAGCAGCGCTTGCCCGAGGTGGGAACGGTTGCGTGCGCTCCCGGCGGTGCTCGGCGTCCAAGGCGTGGCAGCGGCGTGCGATGGATCGCTGGCGTCGCTGCAGGGCTCCAGAGGTGGTGTGGGCTTGTCTGCGAAGTTGAGAGTTGTCAGGAGAGCGTCGGGGACGAGTCACACGTGCTGGGGTGCCGTGATGGAGAAGAGCGGGGTCGGCGTCCACGCGCGGCCGGGACACGGCGAGCTTCGACACGGCAACAGGGGGGTACGGCGTTGCTGCGCTGCTCGCTCGGTCTCCTCCTACCTGACGGGTGCGGAGAGAGGTGATGGGAGGGATGACACAGAGCGGGGCCAGCTGGGGCTCTTCCTTTGCCACGCTTCCACCGCCGGCACGGCGCAGTGCGGTGGCGTGCTTCCGTCGACGGCTACGGGCCCAGCGGCCAAGTTGCACGTTTCTTCCGTGCTCTGGTGAGTGAGTGAGGTGAGTGGTGAGTGTAGCAGCAAGTAATCGAAGAGGGAAACATCAAATCGATTGATTTGATTTTGGTTTCCACGATTGGAGGAAGAACACGGGCAGTGCCCACCATGTGTTCGATGGAATGTTTCAATGAGACTTTAATTCAAACTTTCTTGAATTAGTTCCATACTTTGGTTCATAGGTACAGACATGGATTTTTGGTATGGGGGTAGAATTTATTTGATATGTGCAACATAGCACCATTCTTGATTTGGAAAAGATAAAGAAGATATTTGATATTGGATTTGGGACTTTTGGAAATATTTTAATTGAGAGAGGTAAGTTGCAAGAATTAAGTGGAAATGATCCTACTACCATTCCACTGAAATTTTGTTTGAAAAGAAATAGTTTCTGTGAAATATTTTTGTGTCATAATCCTAATAACCCCTAAAGATTAAAGAAGGGATCTTGGAATTTGACAAATTGAAAATATCTTTGTAATTAGACATTTTGAGGAAAGGGGTAATATGATAATGAGATGGTTATTATTGCATCTCATTCCAGGATCTTATAAAATAAAATAATTGTCATAGCAAAATAAAGATGTAGACAGGGAGAGAAATTTAAATAAGACATTTTTCTTCTAGTTAGTGTTTTTATTGGGAGTGTGTGAACAATCAAGTCCCCTCCCAAATTGTTGTCAGGGGGGTGTTCTAAAGTTTTCAAGCATACTTGAATAATTAACCACACCAGCAAACAAGTTGGCAGGAAACAACAACCAACACTAGACAATCAATTATAATTTCAACCAAGTTTTTATCACTTAGACAAGTGGTGGGGTGGTGATCCAGTGTCCTCCTGACAAGGGTAAGGTGGGAAAAACTCAATTCCCTATTTTGATATTTTTCCAAAGAGGGTTGCTAAAATATATGGGCCACATAATTCCCACCTTTATTGTTTTCCAAGGAAATGAAAATATGAGTTGAAATAAGAGCTGCCAACACAAGGGAAATATCAAGATATAGATCTCCATACTTTTGGAAACACATAATTTTGGAAATACTTTTATTTTCAAGAATAGGTATTTTGGTTGTGGATACACAAAACAACCTTTGAAAATAAGTTGGTCCAAATAAGAGTAGAGAAGATATATGGAATATTTTGTTCTTGTCATGACATGATCACCAAGTTGAATATATTTTTATATTGGTTGGGTCTTGGATTTGCTAGTCAAACAACCCAAACAACAAGTCACACCAGTCCAAGCATAGCAACGGGAAGGAAAACACAATCATCAGCAAAACATTTCAAAAGTTTTTGTTGGTTCTGAAATTTGGGGTCTGGTAAAACTAAGTTAATCTGGTTTCCAGAATTTGGGATGTTACAATGCTCTTAAGGACGAAGGCAGGAATAGGATCCTTATAGGCACAAAGAAGCTAGCTGAGTTGGCCGCCTAGGTTTCTAGGGGTTTTCCCCGTGTCCTTTTTCCCTTTTCAGTTGGCTTAGCCGCCTATGCTTGCTACTTCTATATCAATATAAAAGGCAACGTTTTTGCCTTGTTTAAACAAACATCTAAGAAACATGACCAACACAATGATTGCAAAAAAGACATCCAATCGAGACTTGCACAAATTTCGATCGTTTCCCCTTCGTTTTGCCAAAAATGGTTTCTTCCTTCAGTTGCAATGTTTTGTTACAGCTTGAAAAAAAAACAATGATGAAGCAATACTAGTCAAGTAGTCATAACAAAAGCAGTTACATGCAATGGAACAAATCAACGGGAGTTAGACGAGAGACGCGCACGAATTGACGGGGCCAAAGTATATACCAACGGCTACAAGGGCCAGTTCGGTCATTTCTCTTTTGTACTGCGACGACGACCCGTGTGGATTATAAAAATAAAACAAAACTGTTGCTGTCGATCCCGAGAGAGTCAGAGAGATGCTGCTAGAACAAAATCGTTTTCTGGATCAGAAGGCCTGCTCTTGGAAAAGACACCCTCCTTTTTTTACATAGACAGCTCGGATAATTAACTCAAATCTACAGACCTAGGCAACAGCTTTAGACTAGTCACAATGGGGAGTATCATATACTAGCATCATGCATATGATACTAGTCTATGTTACTACCTCCACAGTGGATAGTAACATATGTATGGTATCATATAACACTGCATTTATTAGGTTGTAGACTCATTTTGCATTGGAATCCGTTATGTTACGGTATCTACCTATGATACCACTATCACCTCTCTCATCATTAATTGCAGTGACACGTCAGCTTTTTGCCAACATGGCATGCATGATACCACCTATGATACCCCCATTGTGACTAGTCTTACGCCAAGCTTAAGCTCAGCTACTCCTTTTTTTACATCGACGGTCCAGATAATCAACTCTTGGAGTAGTTCTGTCGCCTTATAGTCCGAACATCACTTGGCCAATTAATTAGTACACTTGTTAGGTTTTAATAATTCTTGTTCACCTTTTTCATTTTGTCATTGTCCGTGAGTTCTTCCATCCTTAACTGCAAAAAAGTTCTTCCTTCCGTCCTTAGCTGTCACGATGTCAAAGAACCATGTAGCTTATCGAATCTACCATAAGGAATCCATATATCTTCTTTTAGCGACAGTTATGCTCATATAAGGATAAAAATCTACTTGGAATTATTGGCTAGAAAAGCAACGTGTGGGCTAGATATGTGCTGAAAAAGAACAATACAAATCCACTTAAATACATGGGGTTAAGAGTGGATTTCACTTGTTAACACTTAAATATACATTTGTATACTAATTACCCCCATTTAGTCAAAATTTGTATGGATTACGTACATTAGAAACCTTTAACCCTCTTTTCCGGACGCATGTCCACTGGGTAAAATGTGAGGGGATGATTGATGTTAAGAAATGTGAGGACGACGATGAGGGATGGCTAGGCCAAACGAGAGCAGAGTGGACATATCTTCTCGCGAATTGTGCTAGTGTGTGAAATCAGACTGCAGACTCTTGTTACCTTTCAAACCCTGTAGTTTGGCATTAACTCAGGGGAAAGTGCATTTGAAGGCTAAGCTACACATAGCTCTTTATGCGGAAAAAATCGAAATCATATTTTGGTATTTCAAAACAAGTTGGAAAATCATGGATGTAGGTTATGCTATCTTCAACCAACGTGTAAAATCGTAAATATAACTATGTTGTATTTAGGTTGTGCAAAAAGACAAAAATTTGAATCTCAAAGTAGTGCACAATGCAAATTTGAACTCTCCAAAATCTGTCAGATTTTGTTATTTTTTGTGTAGTCCGGAATATGAATTATTTAGGGTTGAGATTTTGCACGTTGGTAGAATACACTATTTTTTTACATCCGGGATTGTTTTGAGAATTTTGTTGACACTCCGAAATATGATTTTCGAATTTGCAAATAAAGGTCTATGTGGAGCTCGACCTCCATATTGCCGCACTCATTAACTCAGTCACATTTTTTCTCAATGACTATAGGTCCGACATTGTATAACTTTTATCTAGCGCGTCAACTATATATAAATTACACGAAATCGTATCAGAAATTACGAGTACTTTGCTATGAAAATTAATACATGGTGTAAACTTAATTTTCAAGACTGGATTAAGTTCACACATGTGCCTTTCAAAAACCAATCGTATGTATAAAAGTGGTATCATGATGACTTCTTTTCCAGGTATCTATGGGAAAGTATCTGTCGCACTTATCCATCATCCGTAGCTAGAACGAACTGGACATTCACAAAAGACAAAACTATAGAAGAAAACAAAGAGAAAAAAAGAAAGAAAGGCCCGGACGAGCATATAACAATCAGCCCCGCTTCTGGCGCCTACACTTGTCACGCGTGGTGCGACGCACGCGCGGATACAAGCACACGAAGCGAAGCAGTCACACACCCACGCCCAGAGCAAACAAAACGAGCAGCGCCTCCCTCCCCGTTCTCCTCTTCTTCAGGCCGGGGCCATAGAAAGAGGAGGAGCGGAGCTGAAGCGGTTATCGCATCGTCTTCCTCCTCGTCAAACTGTGAGCTCCCATCTTCTCTTCCTCCGGTCTCCTTTTCTTCCGGATAAATGATTGAGATCTTCCTGCGGGTCGGCCGCTGGAAGTTTCTTGCCGAAATCGCGCTCCGCTCGTTTTACGCATTTGTTCTCTCGAGGTGCCGAGTTTCTTGTCTTGTTCTTCTTGCATGTTTTGGGGCGAATCTGTGTGTGGAAACCAGGGAGAGGTTCTGGTCCGTGATAGACGCGGCTGTTGGTGATTCATTTTCCAAGCTCTTTATCTCCCCTGGTAGTGGTAGGCGCTTGGATGCTACGATTTTATTTCGTCGTACTAAACTGCTCTTGCTCAATTGGTTCACTGTTACTGTTGTGGACGAAACTCTCGCTATTTCGACTAAACCGTTAGCACGGGGTTGCAGATGCTATTGAATCTGATTTACAAAAGTAGTATGAATCAGAGACGTGCTAGCCGAGCGACGGATCATAGATTCCTAATTAGTTGCTTTTTTAATTTTTAATTTCGTTCTAGTAAGGTTTATCATATTTGGGCATTAAAACCTGCTGACTCTATGATTACCCCATGAATTGTTTTCTATGCAGCAGTATGCATGCCAGATGCAAACGGTCGAGTTAGCATCCTTTTTAATAGGGGGGGGGGGGGGGGGGGTTTATTGCAGATCCTCCTCCTAGTGCCTTTTGTCAGATAACTAGAGAAAAAATGGGTATGATTTTGCAGGAGTGGCAACTTGCGTTTTTCAATTGGAGTCGCTTGGTGGTTAGTTGACAATGTTAGGCCCTGTATAGTAATTTAGTTGTCAGCAATCACACTTATTGACATCATTGTGTTCTGGATCTCAGGCTGAACTGTTGTCAACGTACTCTGTCTGATCTGCTAGTACCTCGTTCTGCCACTTGTAGTGTGTAGTGATCACTGAGAATAATATTTTCTCCCAACTCTAGCAGGAGTCGTTAAGTCGATTGCACAAGAACGAAAGATCCATGGGAGGTTTCGTCGATCCCTTCATCCCATCGTCGGCATGGCCTCAGGACATGGTGTTCGCCGGCTCTTCCTCGTGGACAGGCACCGGAGCCTCCTCTCTCGCCGGTTCCTCGGCCCAAGGCATGGGGTTCTACCACCTCCAAAACGGCTCCTCCCCAACCGCGTTTCCTGCCAGCGGCGCCGCGCTATCGTCTGCGGAGTTGCAGGACCAGCTGCTGCTGCTGCAGGGCGACGGCCTGGACTTTGACGACGCTGGCTTGCTGGGGTCGATCCTGCCGTGCCCCGTGTCGCTGACTGACAGCGCCCCGGTGATCTGCAGCTCGAACGATAGCAGTGGGAGCGAGCAGTCCGGTGTCGGTGCCGGCCTGCCTCAGTTTCTCATGGGAACAGAGCACCCGGTTGCGTGGCCCCCGGCCTGCCTCGGCTCCATGGCGGGCGATGAGACCTCGACGCAGAGCTTCGGGTTCGGCGGCATCACGGGCGAGGATATCCTGCACGAGGCTGCAGCCTTCGCCCCAAACGGCGCGCACGTAAGTCTCGTAAACCTTGGCATGGATAATTACTAAATGATCTTCCCTTAATCTTCTTTGTAGATAATCATTTTGTTCTGCAGGATGATGCTGAGTTCAGCAGCGGCAAGCTGGTGTCGTTCTCTCCTGGGCCGCAAGTTCGCCCGGGCGGCATCGACACTCTACAGCAGATGAACCAAAATGTAAGTGAGACCACTGCAACTATTTCATTTGGTTTTCTCGAGACACTAGTAGTCTGTCGTACTAGTAATTAGCTGACGGTTGGCGCTGAATCCGATCGACCGTACGTGATGAATCGCGCGTGTCACCTAACCTGATGTCCTGATCGCAACGTGTGCAGGAATTCAGCGGCGGCCTGCGCCACCTGGACCTCTCCTCGCTGGTTCCCGGGCCACAGCTTGCACCGTTCAATCCCAAACAGGTTACTGAGGACGGCAACATTAACGGGAATGGGGCCACCGGAAGCGGAGGTGGTGCTGCTCCCAAGCCTCGCGCCAGGGCTCGCCGGGGCCAGGCCACGGATCCGCACAGCATCGCCGAGAGGGTGAGCATCCCCGTCCATCGCATCGCAGCGAGCCAGCGATTCTCGCTCATCTTCCTCGGCGCTGATCATTGATAATGATCTTGGGGTTTCTGACTGGGTTCTGTCTGCTTGCAGCTCCGGAGGGAGAAGATCTCTGACAGGATGAAGAATTTGCAGGAACTGGTTCCAAACTCAAACAAGGTATCATCTCCATTTACTCTTTTTTTTAGTTTAAGGGGGTCGATATCCACCGTTCGAATAGATAGAATAAAATTGACCTAGTTTATAAGGAAAACCGGGCCAAAATATCATACAAACTGTACAATGTCCTGTTTATGAGGAAAACATGGCCAAAAAACCGCACAGACGAAGCGACCCGCCGCCCACACGACACAAGTTGACCAAACGCCACAAACACACACCACCTGCTCCGGGGCCGCCGCCCCGGCGTAGCAACCAGATCGACATTCGCATTGCCCGAAAGCGATCCAGTCATGGTCAACGAACCCTCTGCCCGCGCAGTTTTCATCCAGGTCGCCACCAAAACCAGCCTGTTCCAGGGCCACCGCCCCGACGTAGCAACCATATCAATTTTCGCATTGCCCGAAGGCGATTCAGTCGGATCGACGAACCCTCTGCCCACGCAGTCTTCATCCAGGTCGCCACCCAGACCCACGTGAAACAAGGGTGTTGCCTCATAGAATCGTCGTAGCGTGAGAGACCAAGGCCGCCGCCTCGACGTCCACCACCGTCCGGAGCCGCCACCCCGACATCCACCTCCAATGACCACATAGCAATTCTACCCATCCGCCACGAACCCGTCGCACCGAGAGAGCCGGTGACACCAAGACGACGCCTCCAACAAGGTAATGACGCGTTTGTCACCGTTGCCCGCCCCCGAAGGGGCTTATGCTTTCACCCGGAGACCATCGGACCGCTCTCGTCGGGCCGTATGTCGAGACTCCCCAACGATGCCAACAAGAAGGAGAACGACGCCCATAGGGCGCCGCCATCGTTGGCACCGACCGGAGTCGGTGCAAGGCTTTCGCCCGGAGTTCGATCCGCCCACGAAGCAAGGGAGCCGCAAGATCAGAGATCGCAACCGTGGCCAACCACCTAGCTCCACCGCATGCCGAAGCGCCCGCAGCACCTCACGCAACGGTCGTCGACATGCCCGCCGTGCCTCCTGCCACGGCCGTCGATCCGGGCCGCTGCCCCGACTTCCTCTTCCCGGGAGGCTCGAGCAATAGCTCCCCCTCGCCCACAACACGCGCCAAAGGCCACGCATGCTGCCGCTGCACTCCAGCTTCGCCGCCGTCCGCACACTGCCCTGCCAAGCCCGCCAGGCCCAGATCGAGCCTGGCTAGGCCCAGATCGAGCGCGAGCACGAGGTCCTCCCCGCCGCCCGCGCCCACCGCGCCGCACTGCCGCTAGAAGGAGCCCGCCGGCCGCCATCTACGCCCGAGCCCGCCGGCTCGGCATCCCCGACCCTGACCGTCGTCGCCCCCACGGCCCGGTCCGCCTCCCATCTAGACCTCGAGGACCTGCCGCCCCGGCCGCCTTTTGGCAGCGAGGGGGCGCCGCCACCATCACGTACGAGGCCAGCGACGGCAGCGACGAGGGCGGCGGCCGGTGAGAGTGGCTGGCAGCGTGGATTCGTCTCCCTGGCGCCGCCTAGGGGAGCCACGCGAGGGGAAACTTGTTTTATCTCTTACTCTTTTTTCCTGTTCGACCAGCACGCCCACCTGACGCAGTGGTAGAGCACAAGGAACATGCACATCACGGCTATGTTTAGCTGACAACCAACCAGGAAGACCACCCTACGTTAGTTAGGCAAAGTCCAGATTGCCATTGCTATACATGGGACATTTTCGAGTTGCATCCTAAAATAGTGCCACGCTGTTAGCGAATGCAGTCTATATGTATGGGCATTGTACGTTAATTTGTTGAGACCAAGGAAGAAACTGCCATTATTCTTCCTTCTCTCCCTCCATTGCCCCGGCGCCCTATCGCCCACGGCAGAGAAGCGGCGAGGTCCTGCACCTCGCCCTCCTCCGACCAACCGTGGGTGGGTGTGTGGGTGGTGACTCTGGTGGTGTGTGACCGTGAAAAACTTAGCCGATTTTTTCCTATATCTGTTCAATTGACTTTGTGGTGTGCTTGTTTCTGAACTAGTTTCTGCTGCGCAGACGGACAAGGCGTCTATGCTTGAAGAGATCATCGAGTACATAAAGTTTCTTCAGTTACAAACCAAGGTCCGTGTGCAGTATATTACATTCAGCTAAAATTTCCTTCTCCCTGCTTCTTTACTGACGTCATTGATATGTTTGTTTGAAGGTTCTGAGCATGAGCAGGCTGGGCGCGACCGAAGCCGTGGTTCCGCTTCTGATGGAGTCTCAGGATGAGGTAAAGAGATACCAATCCGTTGTCCTTTTGGGAGTTCATTCTTCTGTTCTCACCGATTCCAAATTGTGATGCAGAGCTCTGGACTTCTCCTGGGATCCCCAAGATCAAGATCCCAATCCGATGAAGACAACGCGGCGTTCGAGCAGGAGATCGCGAAGCTGATGGAGAACAACATGACGTTGGCGATGCAGTACCTGCAGAGCAAGGGCCTCTGCCTCATGCCCATCGGGCTGGCGTCGGCTCTGTCGACCCAGAAGGGGACGGCCTCTGCCGCCGTTCGGCCGGAGACCGGCGCTGCTGCGGGCATCCCGACGGAGATCAAGTTCAAGACGATGTGATGTGATGGAGCCCGCGGCCGGTGCTTAGATTAACTGTTTTCTTTCTGCTGTCGCTTGTCATCACCAGACCATGTTGATCAATCCAATTCCTCCCCGATCGTGTAGCTCTACTATTTGCCTATGCATTCTCAAGAAATCAGAGTCGAATGGCCCTTCCTTACGTCTTACCAAAATGAATGAATAACTGAAAAATCGATTATTTCAACTGCAGCGACAAAAAATCTACAGATTTCGGGACACAATCAAATTTCTAACAAGCCAAAGAAAGCGATTCGTTTCGATCAAAATTTAACTCCGATTTAGGCGGGACCGCAATTACATTGTGGATGGGTGGATCTGCCGTCGTTGGTGTCCGCCTGTTCCTCTAGGCCTTCCTGGAGAGCAGCTGTGCGCGGAGCTCAGCAGGGTCGACGTCGGCGAACCGGTTCTCGGGGATCCAGTTGCCCGTCTTGGGGTCCCTCATCCAGAAGGTATCCCTGACTGATGTCGCCTGGCTGGCGCCGCCCTCCGCGCCCGAGACCCTCGCCGTCATTGCCGTCATGCTCTGCTTCACCTCTGCTCCCGCCGCGGCGGCGTAACCCCGCCGGCTGCAGCACCACGGACATAATAACAAGACGAACAAGAAACATGGTACTATTAAGAACAAAACGAGAAACATGGCAGTAAGAAAATCAGAAACGTCCGAGGCCATGGAAACGAGAGGAGACGGAGGGGTGATGGGCAGGCAACCTGAACGCCGCGAGTAGTCTGGTGATTGGAGCGCGCGACATTGCTCCCACCTCTCGAGATTGGACCGGAGTTGATGGGGGCTGGCAGGAGTAGAACCGGATCGCTCTGTTTTGCCCCCGTCGACTCCCATGGTCTGTATATATAGGGAGATTGATGTCGGCGCTAGGGTTTTTTTTCCTTTGGGTTTAGGCCGCGGGCAGCTGGGCCCGAGTCCAGCCGGCTGATGGAGGGGCCCTCGTGGTTTCAGGTTTGGCAGTTTCCTATTCGGTTATTACTCGTCTCCGCCGCAAAACCGTTCGATGCATGCGAACCGGGCGCGCTTGTATTTTTCTTTAAAAAAATACACCTAAGTCTATCTTATATCTGATATTTATCAAGAAAAAACTGCTGTAAGGGAAGAGATACAGCTCTCAGCCAGTACGGTCGCGCTTCCGCCCGTAGCCCGGAGCAAGGGGAGGCCATAGAGCTTCACCCCGGCTGCAGGCGTGGCCACATCGCACAGGTAGGGCTCACCGGCCGGAGGTCCAGCAACCGTGAATACTCTTCTTCAATTTTCGTGCCTAGGTAGTTTTATTTCTTTTCCTGAATTTTTGGTTAGCAATTTGACAACATGGAGGATTACTTACCTAATCGGTTTTTCAATTATGCACAACCATGGGATTGAGAAGCCACTCATAGAAAAAAATTGATTGTCTTGAAAAGAAACAGAGATGATATTAGCGAAGTTGAAAAAGATCCTTAAGAAAATAATCCTTTGCCCTAACAACAAATGAGACACTAAATTGGAGTAATGAACTAATGACTATTGTGATGTGTTATGGTTTCGATCATCTTTTTTTGCTTTCTTATAACCTGACTGTCCATGTTTTTTTTCAAGCACCGTCGTAGGAGGAAATTCAGAGCAACTTTTAGGACCGTATTGGTGCAAATCCTAAGTTCCAGAACTATTTCGGACATGGCCAGTAACTTCGAGGACTGTAGATGCATTTCAACCTTTTAATCAGCTATCACCACCGCACCAAGCAACATCCAGCTAAAAAACAGCTTGTTTCAACCCTAAGAAAATGCACCAGTGTGTGACTAATACTTCTTAGCACTGAGAGTCTGAGACCATATCCACTAGGTGGGTTCGGTTCAAAGAAAAATGTGTCGGAATCCCTTTTGTTTACCCTGTGTAGTGTTGGAATCGCTTTGCCATGCTGATTGGTATGCATCCAAAAATATTATTTTAGTCTGACAGTGTCCCATCTTCAACGCCATATCTGTCTTCTCTTGTCACTGGAGTGTGGACCCAATGACGCACCTAGTCTCTTCAACCGAACCAACTGTTTGAGTCGCTCAGATTGCATGCATCGATTCCCTTCTATATATTGAACGGGTTCAAAGATAGGAAAGAGAAGGTTAGAAATGGCTTTTACACCATATATATAGTGAATGGCCTAAGAAACTATGGTGCGTCCGGCCGGTCAAACGTGCGGGAAGACCTACCTCGTGTTTGACTCACTGGCCACCGGGTCGGCTCGACATGGCCCAGTAATGAACAGTGTGGCACGAAAAAGGCTCGAAGAGGCACAACACAAGCATGGGGGAGCAAACAGGATTAGATACCCCAGTAGTGCTTGTCGTAAAGGATGAGTATTCACCCTTGGTCTATGCGGATCAGGGGCCACATTTTTCGTTGAAGGACTTTCGGGTGCCTAGTTTAGGAAAACGCCTGGTCTGACTAATTTTGTGCCTGACACGGCCCAATATGGGCCTAAAAGGCCCGTGTGCCCGTTTGCCTTGTTTCGGGTTTAGGTTTTATTATCGGATTTTTTTTTGGAAAAATACTAAAATAGAGAGAAAATATAAAAATTTACAAAAATACACAAATTAAAAAATCAAGAAAATATGGAAAAATCTGAAAATCCTTGTGCTTCCCGGATCGTGTCCATGTCGTGCCTCATTTTGGCCCGAATTTGTTTGCCGCGCTCGGGCCGACGCATGTGGCTATGTGAAAAAAGCCCGACCCAATACGGGCTTCGTGCGAGACCCGACCCGATTTTTTTGGTGCCATGCTTCGTGCACGACGGCCACCATTAGCTTACTGCGTGAAAGGATGTACTGACCTTTCTTTCTCTTAGCGTGCACGAATTTAGGCCGGTCGTGTTTTGTTTCGCTTGGCTCCATGTTCTTCTCTATCCCTCCTCCTAGGCTCCCAGCTCTAGTCCTCGATGCCGCGAGCATTTCCACTATCAAAATCCTCTGGGTGAGTAGTAGCGGCGGTTGTGGCCGTCATCTTTGGGTATTCATAATCACAAGGTACAGTAGCTGTCGGCGATGGCCAATGTAGACCTAGAGGTCACGAAATCGATGCCGGAGCAAAAGGGCGTTGTGCTCCCGTTCTTCCATTTGACCATCCACTCCGTGTAGTGACGCTTGGACCTATTCCACGAACCCACCTCGACGAGCAAGGTCAACACGATGGTTTAAGTTACAAATCCTCTGGGTGAGTAGTAGCGGCGGTTGTGGCCGTCATCTTTGGTTATTCATAATCACAAGGTACAGTAGCTGTCGGCGACGACCAATGTAGACCTAGAGGTCACGGAATCGATGCCGAGCAAAAGGGCGTTGTGCTCCTGTTCTTCCATGTGGCCATCCACTCCGTGTAGTGACGCTTGGACCTATTCCACGAACCCACCTCGACGAGCAAGGTCAACACGATGGTTTAAGTTACAAAATCCTCTGGGTGAGTAGTAGCGGCGGTTGTGGCCGTCATCTTTGGTTATTCATAATCACAAGGTACAGTAGCTGTCGGCGACGACCAATGTAGACCTAGAGGTCACGGAATCGATGCCCGAGCAAAAGGGCGTTGTGCTCCTGTTCTTCCATGTGGCCATCCACTCCGTGTAGTGACGCTTGGACCTATTCCACGAACCCACCTCGACGAGCAAGGTCAACACGATGGTTTAAGTTACATGTAAAAATTAGAATAATAGATACATAATAAGAAATAGATTTTTCTTGTGAACTATTAGGCTTGATGAGACACACATTCACTATGACATGGCCGACCCACATCACCAATCTAGTCCTACTCATCTAAAGAATGTAGTCCCACTAGTGTTGGCCATATGGGCCAGTCGTGGCATGACGCAACCCAACACGCAAGTAAAAGGGTCAGGTCGCGCATGACATGGGGGGGCCCTTTTACAGAAGGGTTGTGACGTACCGACTCGAAGGCCTGAAAAGTGCAATTGGCCCGACACGCGAGTTAAGAGAACCGACCCGACACGACATGGTTGCGGGCCGTCCCGCGTGCTTTTTAGCCTTTTTCAAGAAAAATAGAAAAAGTCTAAAAAATAAGAAAAAAATAAAAGGGCCGTACGGGCCGGCCTTAAGTCCTTGTGGCGTCCGCGTGACATTAATCCTTGGCGGGCCGAACACCAGCCCGGCCCTTTTATTCACATGCCATGTGGCGTCCGTTCCCGGCCGAAAATCCGAGCCCACGGGCTGGCCTGCGAGGCAAGGGCCGGGACACTCCTACTCCATCTTCCTCCTGCAACTAGTACTGGCATCTGTATTCCCAAACCAACTGCCATCTACTATCTTCCTCGCCGGACGGGAACTGTACTACCGTACCCGCCTTCACCCACCGACCACGCGCCCGCAGAGCTCTCTCGTCTACACCCGGCAGCTGCCATGGACAGGATGCGGGACGCCCTGGAGCGGGCCAAGATGCTGGTCGGCATGGAGGTCGACGAGGAGGCCGCACTGCCGCCGCCAGAGGAGCAGTCCTTCTTGGACGACATCAACCGGCACTGCACCCTCAACACCACCCAGGTAATACGCCCGCCTCCTTCTCCTCCTCGTCCTGCTCTCCTCTCCCTCCCGCCTTCCTGTCCTCGCTAACACTCGGATCCGTGGCGTCCTCGCCCAGATCTGGCAGCGAGCGGATTGTTGACCGAGATGATGCTAACTAGCCGATTCTCAGGGGCTGACCTGCGAGAAATTATTGTATAGGATAGGTCGCGGTAGAATTATGCGGCTATGCTGTTTACCAGGTTACGGCTAATTGCTCTTGCTGAGCGTATGGTGGTTGTATCGTGGAACTGAAATTCATGCTTGTTTGGTCTTATTTGTGCAGAGGCTGTATGGTTTCGCGATATGCTTGGCTGCTGGTTTGACGTGCACTTTCTTGGTGAGTTTATCTGACTTAACAGCATTCTCATGCGCACTTTCCCCTTTTCTTATCGCACATGGAACTCCGCGTCATTCTTGTTTTCTCTTCGGTTGTTGCTTCGTGAATGCTGTCAAGTGATGTAGGATAGAAAAATTGGTCCATCCACCTTTATGTAACAGTCTTAATGCTTCACCCTTGCAGTATGTTCTTTACCTATGGTTTGATTCATATGCTTCATACATCACACCGCTGTCTTTTGTTATCAATTCGAGATTACATTGGGTACCAATAGAAGTACTTAATACTATTCACCTTTGTTTGCCAAATTTTGGCATGACTGATCTTATAAATGTTACATTGGAGTACTTACTACTGTTCCCTGAGCTCCTTTCTAGGGAGAACCTGCTTCCAAGCCTTCTCATATTATGATGTGTTCCCTTGTAGAGTTCCATAATTAATTTGTTGAAGCATTATTCCACATGATGTATTAATCACGGTAGTTGCATTCTTGCATCACATGATATTAGAGATAATGCAGAGTTGGGGACCATCATGTAGTGCAATGTGGTTCTTGTTCCATACACTTGATTCTATGTATTATATCTGCCTAGTTTTGAATTTTTGCTATTGCTATTTTCTACTCTCGAGTTGTTATATTTCAGCATTTTTCTTCTTTCGTTGCAGTCAATGCTCGTTTTCTTCCATCCTGTAAAATTTGGGGTTACATTCACACTTGGCAATATGATGGCACTCGGAAGGTCTGTTACACCATTTCTTGAAGTTTTGTTTACTAGAATCTGTGTCCTTTTTCTTTCCTTTTGAGAATCCATTTATATCCTTTATCTTTAGTTTTTATACTGTAAAAAGAGTTAGTTGCATACTATGTTTTCTGGTCCTAAAAGACTATGTCCTCTTTAGATGCTATTTTTCTTATTTGAGGTTATGGACAAAATTTTATATGATCAAAGAATCCCCTAACATTTCAAAAATCCTTCTACTAACTTATATGTCTCCACAACCAGTAAATCAGCATGATGTTTAGGAGGACTTCGCACTTTTTCACTTAGTTATGTGGATGCAATATCAGAACCTTCATTAACTCTTCATATCACTCTGAAGAATGTGAATTTCTAGTTTTGCAACTTCACATAGTTATAGGGGTTTATGTGCTTAATGCAATCTAACTTCGGCATAGATAAAGAAAATCTTTACAAAATGTTACTCCCTCCGTTCCAAATTAGATGACTTCCATTTGTCCACATGTGGATGTATCTAGACATGTTACATATATAGATACATCAACATGTCCACAAATGGAAGTCATCTAATTTGGAACGGAGGGAGTACATGATTTAGTCGTTACTTTGTGAGCACCTCAATATCTAAGTACCTTACATATATAGATACATCCACATGTGGACAAATGGAAGTCATCTAATTTGGAACGGAGGGAGTACATGATTTAGTCGTTACTTTGTGAGCACCTCAATATCTAAGTACCTACCTTGCCACTTAAGGTATATGCTCTGTAATGTTAATGCACCTTCGGTAACTAGATTACATTTTATGTGTCTCAAAGTTTTTCTTCTTGTCAGCTAATGCTGGGACTATTTGTTTGACAGTACAGCATTTCTTATAGGTCCGAAGAGGCAATTTGATATGATGCTTGATTCTGTGCGCATATATGCCACTGCTATATACATTGCAAGCATCATTGTTTCTCTATTCTGCGCTCTATTAGTAAGTAAACTGATTTGGAAATTTGGCATATTTCGTAATTGTATGCCATGCTTATGTGTTAATTTATAATCAACTACACCTGTGATCTTTTCCCCCACAACAGGTTCACAGTAAGGTGTTGACTCTACTTGCCATCATTTTGGAATTTGGTGCCCTTGTCTGGTGAGTTGAATCTCCCCCATTGTTTGAATTTTAACAATAGGTTCTGTCAACCTTGCATAATGCTGGCTCAGCCGCACGCTCATAACATCTTCTGGGTCCAGTTATGCTTAAGAAAAACTCATTCAAAGTTATACATCTTCTAAAGCATGGATCAATACGCTGCTATTTTCCTTCAGAAAATATTTGCAGCTAAGAGATATCGTAGTGTGTATCTGCATATGCCATCGGTTAAAACTTGCAGGATGCAAAACTAATGTCTCATCATATCACACAAAATGGACAAACGTGTTTTGATCTGCAAAGGGTTAAACCACATAAAGTAGCATTGCGAAAGTATGAGGGATATAGCACAATTCTGAAGATACAGTTGTTGGTATTTGCAGGTACAGTCTAAGCTATATACCCTTTGCACGGGCAGTTGTTTCGAAAGTGATGGCGTCTTGCTTCGACACCGAATTCTAGAGCAACCATCCTGATCCGATCTACCTCTCGTTGCTGGATCAGTAGACATTGGTGATGTACCTCTCATTGCTGGATCAGTAGAGACATTGGTGATATACCTCTCATTGCTGGATCAGTAGATACTGGTGATATATTGTGTACTTCTAACAAGCTCGTGAACTTAAGATTAGAAATCATGTTAACCTTTTCCTACTGTTCAGCCCTTCTTTCACACATCTGTATATGTCGTCTCGTTTGTTCCCTTTGGCTTGAGATTTCCATCCGTGTGAATGGCTGGCACACTCGTTGTGTATGATAGGAGTATCGTGGTGCTTGTTTGAAAATCCTGCTACCGAAGGGTTGCTGAAAACCAGCCGTTGTCAGATTCACTGTATATCATGGTGGTGCATGTGTCTGAATGTCAGTGCTTAAGGAGAATAATAGTCACATGATGAAGCGCTAGTCACTTTATCTACAAATTGCTCTTTGTGGACGCCTAAATAATTTGATATGCTATGTATTTGTTGTATATATTAAACTTGTGCTTTTTATGCTTAAAGACCTTCTAAGTATTTATTGTATATGAAATTAATGCTTATTATGCCATTCTATGTGGCAAAAACAATCATTTTATTTTCCGAGGGACCTCTCCAAGCATTGCACGTCACTGGATCAACTTCTTTAAAGTTCTTTTTTTGTAACAACTTCTTTAAAGTTGTTCTGGCATTCTGTTGGAATATGATAATCCGATATTACATGTTTTGCCGTTTGGTTAGCTACCTTTTTTTTTAGATGTTTCGTTAGCTACTTTTGAACTTTGAGGTAATCTGCAATGGAAGTTTACTTAACTGATGTGAAAATGAAGACATCACTTATTCACTTGTACTCTCTCTGTTCCAAATTAATTGACTTGGTTTTGTTCAAATATGGATGT
Source organism: Poa pratensis (assembly GCA_947311845.1). NCBI lineage: Eukaryota > Viridiplantae > Streptophyta > Magnoliopsida > Poales > Poaceae > Poa > Poa pratensis. Next base: position 54,624,832 of record CAMZMU010000034.1, on the reverse strand, counting down.
ATCTATACTTGTATGGTGTCTAGATACATGCGTGTATAACCAAACGTGTGTCAATTAAATCCGAACGGAGGAGTATAAAATAGAGACATGTCCTAACAATGCTTTTATATTGCCCGGATAGATAACCCGCTGCCTCGTTATATTGACTGCTGCTGGCTCTCTGGTGCATCAAGATTGGTGCAAAAAAAAAGATTGATGCAGTATTCCTCATCTTTTTGATGTTTTGGGATAGACGGAACTTCAACTCTGATAAAGTCCTGACTTGGATTGCTGACGTAAACTTTGCTGCTCTTCAACATAGAGATGCTCCCCCTATCCAGTATTCCAGATCCATATTTTAAATCTTTCAGCACAAGAGGTGCTTATGATTAACACCTAGATTTATGATTCCAATTTACAAGTCAAAAGAATTTTGAAGGTTCATTTCCCCCAAAATAATTAGTTGATGCATCACAAAACAAATACAATCGCACATTCATTTTACCATGTAATCTCAAGGCGGAAGGCTTTAAGCTTTAAAGTCCGTTTCTTCGTTTCATGGGGCAATGGTGTGACAGCTGATTAACGGACATCATACAACAGAAGTTAAACAAAGAGCTGACAACATAATTTCGAATCTCCTTGCTAAATTTCACCCCTTCCATTTCAGTGTTGGAAAAGTTTTAACATCCAGCAGCCATTACAGTTATTGACTTACACATCTCCCGTCCAGACAACCACAGATAAGCCACCCGTAACTTGCTCTACTATACACTTCCCAATCTTGCTACAGATTATGCAAAGGCGTGAGGACAGCCGGACAGTGCTGGGGCTTGAATTAGCAATGGACAATTGGACACTGCACCTTTTTTTTCTTTACAGGTAAATACTTACATTCATACAGCTAGGATCAGATTTTACAGGTTACAGTGGAGCTATGTGAACCATGAAATCACATGCTCATTGCTCTTGAGGTGGAAAGATCAGCTTCCCCGTCCACTTCGCTTCCTGCTCCGTCTCCCACTGCCTGCAACATTTTTAGTCCACCAAATATTACTGGGAGAACATGGTATAGGTCTAAGTCTAGATATACATTCACCAATATCACAAGGCAAAATAAAGGCCATACTGACTGAGGTCAGCAATTCACACCTTTATCTGGGAGAGATACCGGTCAAAAGCACCGTCACCATACAGGATCTTAGCTCCACAGCCAGGTAGGTCCAATGATCCTACTGCATCTTCATCTACAACCACTGCGTCAATACGCTTCTCTCCAGATTTTGTATCTGGAATCTGCATGGCAGTGGTAATTCATAAATTTATGGTGATTTACAGACAGCCGGCACCACCAAGATGTGTGCAAGGTAAACAAAAGGTATACAAATTCGTCGTGGGACAAACCTCATACATGGAATCCATGAGAATATTCTCAAGGATGGTCCTTAAGCCTCGTGCACCCGTATTTTTGCACATTGCCTTCTGGGCAATTATTCTTAGTGCAGCATCTGTAAAGTGAAGCTTAACCTGGAAGCAAACATTGAGGCAATATGAAACACGAGCTAGATAATAGGTTGCCTGCTTCCAACAAAAATATACTTTGATAATAGGCTGCATGCGTTCCAATGTAAATATACTCACATTGTTCATGCTGAACAATTTCTTGAATTGTTTACCTAGAGCATTCTTTGGCTCCGTGAGAACCTAGCAGGATACCATTGTATCAGTGACCCATTGGAAGTTACATTACGACCATACAAAAATATAGGTACATGCCTTTCCTCCCTAATAAGGTAAATAACTAGAGCACAAGACGATCAAGGATCTGTTTCTCCTAAAGCACATAATCATGCTACCTGAACAAGTTGGTCCTCGTTTAGTGCTGCCAAGCTAACAAGGATAGGAAAACGTCCAATGAACTCCGGGATGAGCCCATATGCTATAAGATCACCACTCTCAACCTGAAAATAAAGCCAGATAAGAGCACAGGTTTTATAAAACCAGAGTATTGGAAAACCAAAGTATTTAGTCGCCAGGCAAAACAATACTTTAGTTTTGCATAAGACTTCAGTTTAGGAAAAAACAAGTCAGGACTAAAGTTTCTAATACAGCAAAAAAAAAAAAGTTTTGGACAATAATTCAGTTTTTAAAACCACATTATTCAATGCATCCAAACATGTCAAAGTATTTAATACTGCAGTATTTTTAGAAACTGTGGTATTGGTTGAATACTTCAAAAATACTTTGATGCCAAACTAGAACTAATACATTCACCTTCTCCATGAAACAAAGGCTTTCAAAAATATCTGGCTCCCAGACACGTGGTACTCACTGATTCCAACAAGGACGATGTCACTTGAGCGCTTGAAATACCACCAGCTCTCATGCTTGCACGGACAGGTGCCCCAAATCCAATAGAAGAATCTTGCCGCCTATTTTTTTAAAAGGGGGTGGGATGCACCTTAGATGAAGACTGATAGGAAACACCAGAGATAGCGGCTTCCAAATAGGTAAAAACAATGATACCTCTCTGATATAGTTTTCTCCAAGTCAATAAAGGCACCCCCACATATAAACAGAATGTCCTTTGTATCTATCTGTATGACATGAAGACCACAGAATTAAGCTAGCCCATGATTACATACCTTAAACAAGGAATGGCTACAAAAGTGGAACATAGTTTAGCTGGTAGAAAGCAATTAAAAATTGCTAGTGAAGGTGGCATTTGTGGTGTAAACAGTAGTGGTGCTTTTTAAAAGCTGTGGGTCAGCAGACACGCAGATTTTCCAAAAGAAACTTAGTCTTAAAAATATGCATTCACCCTAGAAGTTACTAGCATTACATGTCCTAGCTCCTGGCACCTCCACTAGGTGTAAAGAAACAATATGATATTTGTATAAAGAAGCACTAAATGCAACCAATCCAGCATGCATTCATTACAAAGTTCTCTTTTCTACTAAATACTAATATGATGGCAAGGTCATAACCAATATTATTCCACATTTTCTCTATTTTCGCTATCTACAGGATGCGGGAACAACTGGCATGGTGTAATTCTTCGGACAAAACAATATAGCATGAACCCTTTCTTGTGGAAGAATGTCATATACAAATTGTGCTAGGAGTAAGTGCTAACAGTACCTGTATATTATCACCACGAGGATGCTTCCTTGCTCCTTTCTCAGGGACATTGACAACCTGAAGATGTCAACATAGAAAAATAAGACATCCGTATGTAGAGATAATTATCAAGAATTTTTACATTTCAGAACAAATACTGTAGGTAACCAATATCTGCTTACAAACATTTAGACTTTCTGTGTAATTGAGTAGGCTAACAGAGACGTGAGCTGACTGGGTGATCCAGAGGTTAATGCATATGACTCACCGTGCCTTCCAGCATTTTCAACAAAGCCTGCTGAACACCTTCACCTGACACATCTCTACTAATGTTTTGGCTCTCAGCCTGCATGTTGAATGCACCAACTGATTAATAATGACGTCCATACCAAGGAAAATGTTCAATGAAAAGCTAACCAGGACAGACCTTCTTAGTGATCTTATCAACTTCATCAATATACACCATCCCTTGTTGTGCTGCTTGCACATTAAAATCTGCCACCTAGTTAATGTCCAAATATAACACCCATAGTTCAGTTTCAAAGACAAGATATTAAGATTTAAGAGAACCAGAAGGTCCTATTTTTTTAAGAAAATGTGTAGTCAAAACCATAGTACCATACCGTAAGTAACTTGTATAATATAGATTCTACATCTTCTCCTACATACCCTGCCTGCAGGAAGTTGGAAATTCAAGCCTTGGTGTCAGAACCAAGTAGATATGAAAACAGAAAAAAAAACACTGAGAAATTATGCCTAATGAAACCAGGTGATAACAGCTGATCATTTTCCATTACATGAATGACTCGCAAAGTTGTATATAAGAATGGATTATCGTATTCGTATACCTAACCATTTTAGCTCACATCCTACAATTCTCTAAATAATGAACTCAAACTATTTAGCAGGTACAAAATGGCCACTGTTAGTAACAATATCTACAAATGATGTTGGTTGTGTGCAGACATCATTATGCACTTCTGCTATTCTCCAGAAAGTAAGATTAGTGAATAGTGAACACTTGCCTGGGTCAATGTTGTTGCATCAGCAATTACAAATGGCACATTCACAAACCGAGCTAATGTCTTTGCAAGTAAAGTTTTACCTGTGAAACAAATGAAGCATCAGAACAAAATACTACTGAGTGCCTCTCCTTTTATTATAGTTCATCCAGCATAGAAAAAAACCAGGATTGAATGTGTTCCAATCACATCAACTGTGATTAGCAGCAAATGTTACCTGAACCAGTAGGCCCCATTAACAGTACATTGCTTTTCTCTAGTTCAACATTGTCTTCAGCATCAGCTTCTCCATCAGAACAACCCAAATCTGCTCCAGACCTAAGGTTTTAGCTTATATACCACATAATTAGTCACTGAATAATATGCATCAATTCTAAATTCTGCAGGTGCAATAAGAAATTTCCACAACTCATTTCGTAAACAAAGGAAAAAAAATTGAGGTGGTATAATGTAACTGACCCTTTCTGTACAGATTGATGGTATATACGTTTATAGTGGTTGTATACTGCGACAGATAGCACCTGCAAATTCAAATGATAGTATCAGATCAGAAAATCAAAGCTACGGAAGTACTTGAGCTTATCATTTATAGTGGTTGACTGTTGAGTTACACTAAACTGAGCAGGAGTACTTGAGCTTATCATGCAGATTAGAATAGACAAATAAATATCTATGTGAAACTTTTGCTGCTCATGGCTAATACAACTTAAAAGTGAGAATGTGATGTTTAGACAGGTTGATTGGCAAAATATCATCAAAACTATGTGTACCATATTATGTGTATGGATCAGTGGAACTTATACCATATTTTGGTTGATCAAAGGTGAAACCATCAGAGTTCTTCCGTACAACTTTTGTAGAAAATTGTTAGCACTGGCGGATAGGAAGGAGCCGTGAGCCGTGAGCCGTGTCTCCCCGCAAAAGGCAAGATCTCCGGTTTTCTATCCCTAAAAGAAATGTTGCTATTTTATTGCATGGTCCTCTCCAACTTCCAAGCTCTGTTTGTGAGGTTAGAGACTATTGACTTCTTCTTCCATTCGCACCGTACCAGCCATCCGTGCATACCCTTCGGCCTTCGTTTTTTTTTCTCTTCTCTTCTCTTCTCTTATCACTCTTGTCCATCAATGGTTCAAGCCAAGCTCTACCCCCTGAGCATCTCCCTTCTTTGCTTTTGAGCATAGCAAGTCGCCAGAACAGGTTCTAGCAAGAAGCCGGTGCAACAATTTGACTGAAAATTAATTGTTTCTTCTCATTTATTTATTTCTAAATTTTCCATTTCAGTTGCAAGTCTCTATGTTATCAACACTTACTGAGTGTATCAGTCATTATTTTGCTACAGTCTCCCAAATTAAATATTTCCACTCACGCACTTAATGGATGTGTGAGAGGCGAGACTACGAGACCATGGTTTGTGCCAGGCTGCCAGGCATGCGTATCCTACTGGCAATTTGAACACTGTTGACCTCTGGACGAAACTACAACACAAAATGAACCTCCCGCGAAACTATTTCACGCATCTAACCCTTTTGGGTAGCGCCTCACGATCGGGCGCTACCCTTACACAGTGTAAAGCCTTACGATCAGGCTTTACACTGATGTGTAGCGCCTGATCGTAAGGCGCTATACAGTGTAGCGCCTTACCGTAAGGCGCTACACTGTGTAAGGGTAGCGCCCGATCGTGAGGCGCTACACAAAAGGGTCAGAAGCGTGAAATAGTTTCGCGGGAGGTTCATTTTGTGTTAAACTTTCGTCCAGATGTCAACAGTGTCGATTTTGCCTATCCTACTACGCCAAATAGACCATATTACCATTCGTGAACTGTCCTTATTGGCTGGTCTGATCAAGCAGCAGGCTCAGCCTCTACACCGAACTAGCTCAAACGATGTAAGCTAATAAGTACTACTAGGTATAATTCCACACCACTGATCTGCATCGATATCTGTTAAGTGTAAACTTCCTAAAATAAGTAGACCATAATTTCGTTCTCATTTGAGAGAGCAATGCCCCAAACTTTCACAAACAACACAACTAGCACAATTAAAATAAAAAACATTGTTGGTATTCACTCTTATGAGAATCCTCACCTTCTTGGCTCTGTCTTGCCCAATTACATACTTATCGAGCCCCTTGGAGATCTCCTTAGGCGTCGGGAAATCCTTGCCAAGGTTGGAGCCGCCCCATCCTTCCTTTCCCCCTCCCTCCTCGCCCCCAGCGCCACCAGCTCCTCCCCCGCCACCGCGGACGGGTACGCGGACGACGTTAAGGTCAGGGTGGAAGGGCGGGCCGGGCGGCACGTGCACGGCGACGCCGCTCCCATCCTTATCGTCGCGCGAAGACGAGCTCGCACGGACGGTCTCCCAGAAGGAGGGGTCCCTGTCCCTGACCCTGACACCGTCCGGGGGAGGTCGGCCCGGACGCGGCCGATCTCGACGAAGGTGCCCTGGAGGGGCGCGAGGAGGTTGGGGCGGAAGAAGTAGGCGGTGCGGCAGTTGGGGCAGAGGTTGAGCGCCTGGTAACCGCCGGCGCCGGCGGGGGCGGTTGGGGAGGGGCGCGGTGGGAGAAGAGGATGTCCATGTGCTTGGAGCAGCGCGGGCAGTGGGCCTCCGCGCGGATACGCCGCGGCTCCGGGTCATCGGTGGAGGAGGAGCCGCCCCCGGAGGAGGAGGAGGAGGAGGGGCCCTCCCACTTGCGCCGATCCTGGAGGAGCCGGTGCGGCGGCGCGGTGGCAGGGGAGCACTCGGCTGCGGTGAGGGCGGAGGCGGCGCGCGTGGCTGCGGCGGCGAGGCGCCTCCACCGGAGGAGGCCGGACATGGCGGAGGAGAGGAGCTGCGGATTGGGGGAGTCGATCGAGAGAGAGAGAGAAAGAGAGTGTGTTTGTGTTGTGTAGTGTTGGGGGGTGTGGCTAGCGAAATTCTGCGTTGTTTCGCTGGAGTAGTTATGATTTTTTTTACGTGGCGGGGGCCTGGGGAGGTGGATACGTGGATTCCGGGACGGCGAGGCTGGAATCTTGGGATCGGATAAGGCACGTTGCTGCACGCTCAGATTTCTCTCCTTGCTGTCCGGAGATTCGTGCCTGTACTCCCCTCGTTTACAATGACAATGCATGTTAAATTTTGAAATTTTTTACCAAATGTATAGAAAAATATCAAAATTTAAAATATAAATTTTATAATATTAGAATCATCATAAATTTTGTTTTCATATTATATACATTTGATATTATAAATATTGATATTTTTTAATACACTTGGTCAAACTTTGAACTTCGAAAAAATATAAAGTGAAATAAATAAAAATGGAGTGAGTACTTCTTTTCTTTCCGGTTTTCTTCTTTGGGAAAGTTCTTCTACATAAGATGGAAATTGCTTCGAGACAAAAAAATTTAGATAAAACGTCAAACACCCGACGATAAATTAGTACGCCAAAACATATACAAAGTGTTGAACCCAGTTTGCAACAAAGGACTGCACACACAAGAAACAAGGCTACTAGGTGGTTACAACTATATCTGGCCATGGGAAGCCCTGCCCGATATTCCCAGCTTGCCCACGGGCCGGACCTAGCCTTAGATTTGAGCCCAAAGGTCGGATGGGCCTAGGCCTGGGTTTGCATATTGGCGTTTTAAGGAAGAGGCCCGGCCCGAGGCCCGATGGGTGATACGTCTAAACGTATCTATAATTTTTTATGTTTCATGTTTGTTTTATAACAAATGCTACATGTTTTATTTACATTATATATCATTTTTATGCATTTTCTGGGACTAACCTATTAACAAGATGCCACAGTGTCAGTTCCTGTTTTCTGCTGTCGTTTTGTTTCAAAAAAGCTAGTCGGGAAATATTCTCGGAATTGGACGAAAATTTATGGAGCCCAGTTTTTCCCCGACACGAAGACGAAGTCCAAAGGGTAGCCGAGGTGGCGCACTAGGGGGCCCAGACGCCACCCCGACGCGGCAGAAGGTGGGGCCAAGCCGGGGGGTCGTCTGGCACCCTCGGGTGGCCCCCCGAGTCACCTCTTCGCCTATATATTCTCCGTCTCCTGAAAACCCTAAACACCCGATCAGAAATCCACGAAAAGTTATGTCGCCGCCGTCGTCATCAACCCTAGTTCGGGAGGGTTCTGAAACTCTTCCCGGCACCCTGCCGGAGGGGAGATCATCACCGGAGGGCTCTACACCGCCATGTCTGCCTCCGGACTGATGCGTGAGTAGTTCCCCACGGGACTACAGGTCCATAGAAGTAGCTCTACACTTTGTGCTATCATGTTTCGATCTTGTGAGCTGCCTAACATGATCAAGATCATCTTTATGTAATGCTACATGTTGTGTTTGCTGGGATCCGATGAATTGTGAAGTTATGATCAAGATTGTTTATTTATCTATCTATATGTTTTACTTATGTTCTTGCATACTCTCCGATGCTAGTGGTTGCTTTGGCCAAGTAGCTGCTAGTGTCTCCAAGAGGGGGTATTTATGCTAGATAATGGGTTCATGTCTCCGGTTGCCCGGGCTCGAGATGACAGAAATGACTAAGTCTCTGGATGTGCTGTTGCCACCAGGGAGAAAACAACGATGTTATGTTTACGTGTCATTTGAATTGTTTACATTACACACTTTGCTTATTACAATTATCTGTTGCCTGCAACTTAATACCTGCGGGAGACACGGATGTTATTTCGCAGGTGGATTGTTAGTCATAGATGCAGCTAGCAAGCGGTCTATGTATTTTGTTATAATGCCCAATAAATACTACAATGAACTTGTTATTGTCATAATATGCATTGTCATGCTTTTGCTATTTGTCAATTGCCCAGCTGTAATTTGTTTACCAACATGTTAGTTTATCTGTTTTATGGAGAGACACCACTAGTGAACTGTGGACCCCGGTCCTTTATTTTACACTGATAAAAATACCGTTTCCACCACATCCTACACTCATTTGCTCGCTGTTCATTTTTTCATTTACATTTATTTTACACACCATACGTTTAATCCTTTGTATTCAACAAGCTAGGGAGATTGACAACCTTCCTGTTTCGTTGGGTCAAACTAGTTTGATTGTGTTGTGTGCAGGTCCAAGTCAACTTGCTGGCGCCTGGCTGACACCGTGTTGCAGCTCTTCCAAGTCCTACTGGTTCGATAACCTTGGTTTTGCAATGAAGGGAAAACTGCTACTCTGCTGCTTCATACCTTCCTCTTGGGGTTTTCAACGGGCGGTTGTCGCCGCATCGAGACACTTTTCTTACGCCGTTGCCGAGGAGTTGGAAGCTACAGCAAGGGGAGTTTCACATAACCTCTTTTATTACTTTGTTTTTGTCTTGCTTAGTTTATTTTTGTTAAGTCTTGTTTGCTTTAATATTAAAAACTACAAAAAAAAATAGAATTTCAGCTTTTAGTCTTTTTCATGTTTTTCTTAGTTTTACCTTTTGCTTAGTTATTATGGCTAGGTCTACTCCTTATGCTATGACACCTGAAACTGAAGTTCTTACTTTTAAACAAAGGAGTGGAGAGAGTTTTAAAGAGGTTTGGGTTAGAATCTTAGAATCAAGATTGTTCATCTATGAAAAAACTGAACCAAGATTTACATTAAGTCTATTACTTAGTAGTTTCTATTTTGGTATTATTTTTTGATATAGGTATGCTTTAGACTCTATAGTTGGAGGAGACTTCCTTCGGCATAATGGAGACCAAGCCTTTAATGCTATAAAAAGCCTAATAGCATCATCTTCATCAACAAATAACAAAATGGAATCAACTCTTGAAAACATTGCTAGTAGATTGGATACTCTTGAGATAAATATGTCTAGCATAGGAAATGTTCATAGTATCGTTCGTGAGCTGCATGAGGCTGCCCTTTATAAGGTACCACAAGTTACTTTTGAAACTAAATCCTCACCAAATTGGATTCCCTATATTAAAATCAAAATTAAAGGAAATAATTTTCATGTTGTTTGTGATATTGTGACAGAATTTTCCCTTATGCCTAAGTCTATTTATGATTCTTTAAATTTATGGGGACTCTTTGAATGCACAAATCATCTAAGCCTTGCTGATAACTCTATCAAGATCCCTCGGGGAATATCAGAAGATGTTCAAACAAAATTATTTGGTACCTTCATTTCTATTGATTACTATGTTATTGAATGTGCAGGTGAAGGACAAATCATACTTGGGAGATCATTTTTGAAACTTGTTAGAGATGTTATTGACATGCATGAAGGGACTATGGTGTTCCACTCTACAACAATAAGAAAGCATATTTTTTCCAAGAAAAAGGGTAAGATATCTAAGGGAAGACATTTGGACATTATAAATATTGGCAATACTTGATTCTTGCTTTATGCCTAGCTAAAAGGCTTTAAAGAGAAGCGCTTATGGGAGGCAACCCATTTTTTATTTCCTGTTATTATCTTGGTTTTCTTGAGTCAAGGTTGTTATTACCTCTGTAATAACACCTTTGTATCTTTTGTTTTCATTTTTGTGCCAAGAAAAGCCTCTAATGGCAAGAAAGTGCTAACGTTGAGTTTGCTGTCTAGAAACAGATTTCTGCTCTTCACTGTACGAAAATCCAAAAATCACAGAACGTGATCTTGATCTGAAATTTTTTATGTGTAAGCCTCAGCTTTATACCTATCTTTCGTTAGTTTATCATTTTCTGAATTGAGCAACGTAAGTGCCTAAAAAAATTCATCTTTACAGACTGTTCTGGTTTTGACAGATTCTGTCTTTATTTTGCATTCTCACTTTTGCGGGTGTTAAGTGAGGTTCTCTAAGGGTAGAGAGCATCACATAAGGCTAGTAATAGTAGCTTATGTTTAAAATGAGTGCTTGCAATGTGTCTTTACAGAACCAAGTGGATTAATGTTTTGATGCACTAACCCTCTAATGAAGTTTATGAGAAGTTTTCAAGCATTAAGAGAGAAGGATGATAGAAGAAGATCATTATCAGGTCATCTCTAGTGAGCCTATATTTTTATTGCCTCACACTTTAAGTGCTGTTCTTGGAGCGTCTGTGTGTTTATATTTTCAGTTTGTTTATGTTTTGTTCTCTGGTCATAACTAAGTTGGATCCTAGCATTCTTGTGTGGGAGAGAGACACGCTCCGTTTTTTCCTAGAATACTCTTGTTCTTCACTTATACCTGTTGAGTATTTTGTTTTTGCTCTGCTTAGCTTCAATCTCTTGTTTTTCATGTATCTCTTGTTCGGAGCTATTAGTTTCTTTTGTAGAAAGTACTCTCTTGCTTCACTTATGTCGGGGATATTATCCCCGGGTAACTACAAACGCAGGGAATCTTCCGGGTTGCCCTCTGAGTCGGTCGCCCGGAACCGGCTTCCGGTCGCCTGCCTCGCTGGCGCCTTGGATCCCATTCGTAGGCATCCAAGGACTAGAAAACAAGAAGCGTAGGCCCAGCACTGCACCGCGCCCCCGAAGTCAAAGATGACGTCGGCTGCCGTGGCGGCCGTACCGCGTGCCCTGCGATCGACAAGACGGGGAGAGCAGGCCATCATCACGCATGCTGGCACGGCCTCCCACCATGCCACGTCCTCACCGGCGGCCTGTCTCCGCTACCCGACGCCGGGTAGCCGCTTCTGTAACCGGCTGCTCTGCCTATATAAGGAGAGCCGGATCCCACGTAGCAAGGGTTGGATCCCAGTTCCCCCTAGAGACTCACCTCATCTTCTACCAGGAAGAGAACACCCGATACAGCTCCAGGAGCACCTTTGTAACACCTTGTGACCACGATATACCACAGCTAGGCAGGAGTAGGGGTGTTAGCTCCCCACGAGGGCTCCGAACCTGGGTACGTCTCGGTGTTCACCTTGCTCGTATCCAATCCCGTGCACACGCCGTCGCTCGCCACCTATGTCCCCACGGGAGAAGTCACCCCCAGTGACATATGCCGTGCACAATACCACGACATTTGGCGCCTACCGTGGGGCCTAGCGCGGCGACCGGGGTCACGTTCTGCACGGGACCCCTCACTGCTTTCGGCAAGCGCGTCGCGTCAGGCCTCATCCTGACGCTCGGCGCCTTCGACTGCATCATGGACAACGCCGCCTGCTTCGCGGACGTCCCTCCCACGGGCGGAGGCTCCATCATCCACTTCGGCAGCCATCGCGTCTACATCGACGTTGTCCCTAGTGAATATCCTGACACCGTACTTCCCTGTCCGGACACTCTGTCTGTTTGCTCCGACTCCAGCGACGAGTCCCGTGTCTACGCGGAGGTCTTCGCCACCGGCGTCGACCACAACGCGGACTTGCGTACCCTCGCCGCGAGCGCGGAAGCACGTCTTCCACGGCGGAGGACGGCGCGCTCCAAGCAACCCTCGACGCGCTCCGCACGCCTCTCAACATCAACGTCGACCCGGCCGTTGCGGCCGCAGAACTAGAGGCGTAGCGCCAGCGCCTCGTCGACATCGCCGTCGAGGTCGCCGGCACCAAACACCGCCTCGCTGCCCGGATGCGCGAGTACGACTCCACCCACAACATCGCCCCGGCCAGCGACCACCCCAGCCGGTTGGAGGAGATCCGCCGCAAGGGAGGTGCGCTCGGCGGCCGGCTGAACGAGGACCCCGTCCGGCCGAGCTTCGTCATGCCTGTCTACGACAGCCCCGCCAAAAACATGTGCGTGGCCCAAGCTGCCTCGCGCGAGCTCGATAACCTCCAGGGTGACGCGCTGGCCGCCCAGTGCCTGTGAGTCCAGCAGCTCCTCGACGCTACCAACCGGATGCAGGCTGCGTCAGACGCTGACGTGACCCCCACCCGGAGACCAGCAAGTCCAGAGGAGCTTCCTCGATGGCCGGCAACAAGCAGTGGGTCTCCGGCGGACCTGAGAAAAGCGTCAACTCGGGCAAGGACAAGCACCACCCCAACGAGCACGACCGCACCCATCACGCTGGCGGTCGGTGAGAGGATGACCGAGATACCGGCGATCGCACCCGTCACGCCGGCACCCGGCAAGATGACGACCGGGACCGCAACAGAGCGTGGACCGGGAAAGGGAAGGCCAACCCTGAGCCGACTCAGGCTGGCGGCAAGGGGCCCGTCGGTAGCCGGCTAGGCCCTCTGGGGCCGAAACCCGATGCCGACATGCGCGGCCGCATCAACAAGGTGGTCGCGTCGCGCGCCATCGAAGAAGAGGACTGCCACGTCCACGACTGTTTCAGCCCCCGCATCCGAAAGGAGCCGTTCCCGCCTCGCTTCTACCTCCCCCGGGAGACGCCCAAGTACAACGGCTCCGCCAAGCCAGAAGACTGGCTCCTGGATTACCTCACCGCGGTCGGCATAGCTGGCGGCAACAGGTGGGTGGCTGTGCGCTACGTCCCACTCATGCTGGTGGGCAGCTCGCACCTGGCTGAACAGCCTGCCGGACGGCAGCATCAACACCTGGCTGGACTTCCAGGAAGTCTTCGTCGGGAACTTCAACAACACCTACAAGCGCCCGGGTCGCCCGCGCCACTTGCAGCTCTGCACCCAAGAAGAAAAGGAGTCCGACCGCGACTACCTCACCCGCTGGTCCGAGCTGCGCAACTCCTGCGAGGGCATCGACGAGCGCGAGGCCATCCGTTACTTCACTGACGGCTGCCGCGGCGACACCATGCTCAAGCACAAGCTCCTACGGGCGGAGCCGGATAACATGGCCTACCTCCAGAGATCGCCGAGAAGTATGCCACAGCCGACTCCGCCTTGAAGGTGCCGGTCCGGCTACCAACCCCGCCAAGTCGGCTGCCGGCGAGGCGAAGAAGAAAGATCCGCCTCGAGACCACGACGAGGCCGGCTCCTTCAGGCGATACGCGGACGGCCGGCGCGACGACCGCAACAAGAGGAAGGGCCTGTACTCAGAAAACCGCCACGACTCTCAGTACGTCGCTCTCGGCGAGGAAGGCCGCCGTCGCCCAGACGGAGACCGCATGAGGGAAAGCCGCCGTGGCAGAAGAACCGGTACACCCTCGACAGCATGCTCGACATGCCCTACAAGTACCACAGCATTGACCGCAGCCCTGCAAACCACTCCACCCGACAGTGCAGCTGGACTGCTCGGATCGCCCGCGGCGAGGGCCTGCCTGCAGCCCCTCCCCGCGCGCCGGCTGACGGTAACCGCGATAACAACCGCGACCGCGACGGCGACCGCCGGGCACCCGACAAACAACGTCGGACTCCGCCTCGCCGGTCCCCGGCTCGGCAACCCGACAACCGCGGAACCTTCCCCAACGGGATGTTGCCTATCTCATCTACACTAGCGAGCGTGATGATAAGCGTGCCAGGCGGCAGCGTCACGCGGAGGTAAACGCCACCGTCCCTCCCGTCCCCCAGTACATGAACTGGTCGGAGAAGCCCATCACCTGGGGGCATGAGGACCATCCGGCTGTCATGCCGCGTCCAGGCGGCTACGCGCTGCTCCTGGACCCGATCATCCTCACAGACAGCACCGCCGTCACGTTCTCCCGCGTCCTCATCGACGGCGGCAGCAGCATCAACATACTCTACCGCGACACGGCGAAGAAGCTAGGCATCAACCTGAGCCGCCTGGAACCCAGCTCGACGACCTTCCATGGCATAGTGACGGGGCTCTCATGCTCCCAATGGGCCAGATCAAGCTGGATGTCATCTTCGACACAAAGGAGAACTACCACCGCGAGCCGATCTGGTTCGAGGTGGTGGACCACCAGAGCGCGTACCACGTGATACTCGGGCGTCCCGCCCTCGCCAAATTCATGGCTGTCCCCCACTATGCATACCTGAAGATGAAGATGCCAGGCGAAAAGGGCATCATCACCGTCGTGGGCGACTACCGGCGCTCCCTGGACTACGCGTCGGCTAGCGCGAAGATGGCGGACGCCATCCTCTTAGCCGAGGAGCTGAAAGAAATCAAGCGCAAGGTCACCGCCGACCCGACTCCGGCTCCAGATGCCAAGAAGCCGGCGGGCGAGTCCGCCTTAAAGCCGCCAAGGATACCAGGAAGGTTCTCCTCGACCCGACCGACCCCACCAAGTTTGTGCTCGTCGGGTCGAGCCTCGATAGCAAATAGGAAGGCGAGCTCGTCGATTTCCTCCATGAGAATTGGGACATCTTCGCATGGTCTCCAAAGGACATGCCGGGTGTGCCGAGGGAGTTCGCCGAGCACTCGCTCCATGTGAAACCGGGCACGAAGCCGGTACGACAAGCCCTCCGTCGCTTCGCGGAAGAAAGGAGAAAAGCTATCGGAAAAGAGATAGCCCGGCTACTGGAAGCCGGGTTCATCATGGAAGTTTTCCACCCTGAGTGGCTAGCCAACCCTGTAATGGTGTTGAAGAAGAATGATACTTGGCGCATGTGTATCGATTACACCAGCCTGAACAAGGCTTGCCCCAAGGATCCCTTCGCCTTGCCCCGGATCGATCAAGTTATCGACTCCATGGCCGGCTGCGAGTTGCTCTCGTTCCTGGAAGCCGATTCCGGCTACCACCAAATCAAGCTGAACCCGGAGGATTACTTAAAAACGTCCTTCATCACCCCGTACGGCGCCTTCTGCTACATCACCATGTCGTTTGGCCTGAAGAACGCATGGGCCACCTACCAACGGTGCATGCAGAAGTGCTTGCACAACCAGATCGGCCGCAATGTGCATGCATATGTGGACGACATCGTCGTCAAGACCAAGGAGCGGGGCACCCTCCTTGGCGATCTCGAGGAGACGTTCGCCAACCTCCGCCGCTTCCAGATGAAGCTGAACCCGGAGAAGTGCGTGTTCGGTGTCCCGGCGGGCCAGCTACTCGGTTTCCTCGTGTCAGCTCGAGGGATCGAGGTCAACCCGGACAAGATTTCCGCCATCGAGCGCATGCACCGGCCCCAGAACCTACGAGAAGTTCGCCGGCTGCCTGGCCTCACTCAGCCGGTTCGCCAGTCGGCTAGCGAGAAGGCCCTCCCGTTGTACCGCCTCCTCAGGCGAGCAGGCGGTTTTCACTGGAACGATGAAGCCGACGCCGCCTTCATCGGCCTCAAGAAAGCCCTGTCGACCGCGCCAGTCCTCGCTCCCCCATTGCCCAAGGAGCCGATGATGATGTACATCGCTGCCACTAACCGGGTGGTCAGCGTTGTCCTTGTGGTGGAGCTCATGGAGGAGGGCAAGACGCAGCTCGTACAGCGTCCCGTGTATTACCTGAGTGAGGTGCTTTCGAGATCCAAGCAAAATTACCCTCACTACTAGAAGATGGCCTACGACGTGTACCTCGCCGCCAGAAAACTCAAGCACTACTTCCAGGAGCACCCCATCATGGTGGTGAGCTCTTCTCCTCTCTCGGAGATCATTGGCAACAAGGATGCCACCGGCCGGATCGCCAAGTGGGCCGTCGTCTTGGCGGCTCACCACATCCTCTACGAGCCGAGGGTGGCCATCAAGACTCAGTTCCTCGCTGATTTCTTTGTCGACTGGGCGGAGACGCAGTACCTTCCACCGGCTCCTGACTCCTCGCACTGGCTAATGCACTTCGACGGCTCCAAGATGCGCGGGGGCCTAGGAGCCGGCATCGTCCTCTCCTCTCCGAAAGGCGACAAGCTGGAGTACGTCCTACAAATCCACTTCACCACCTCCAACAACATCGCCGAGTATGAGGCGCTCACCCATGGACTCCGGCTCGCCAAAGGCATGAACATCCGCCGGATCATGTGCTTCGGGGACTCGGACCTCGTAGTGCAGCAAGCGTCGGGTAACTGGGACGCCAAGGACGCAAACATGGCCTCCTACCGCTTCTTCGTCCAACAGCTCTCCGGCTGTTTCGAAGGATGTGAGTTCCATCACATCCCACGCGCAAACAACGAAGCGGCCGACACCCTGGCGTGCATAGGCTCCACCCGACAGTCCATCCCACCCGGCATCTCCCTCGAGCACCTGCGCAAGCCATCCATCATACCGTCACCCGACTCCGAGTCCATCTACATACCGGATCTCAGACCCCCGACCTCCACCGCGGCTACCGGCTCCGCGGACCCGGGAGACATAATCGTCGACTCGGGGGCTGGGAACCCGACACCGCCCTCCAGCTCCACTGACCCGGGGGCTGAGGACTGGGCGATGGATGATGTCTTCGCTGTCCAGGAAGTGCCATCTTGGGCGCAGCCTTTCCTCACCTACATCGTCAAAGGCGAGTTGCCAGAGGATGAGGTCCTGGCAAGACAAGTCGTGCGCCGATGCAAAGCATACACCATCATCAACGGCGAGCTGTACAAATGCAGCGTCTCTGGCGTGTTCCAACGCTGCGTGAAGCGGGAGGACGGCTGCGACCTCCTCAAAGAAATCCACCAAGGCGAATGCGGCCACCACGCGTCATCGCGGGTCATCGCGGCCAAAGCACTCCGTCGCGGCTTCTTCTGGCCCACCGCGCTGGCGGACGCGGAAGAGCTTGTCCGCAAGTGCAAGGGCTGTCAGCTCTTCCGGTCACAGCAGCATCAGCCGGCGTCGGCTCTGAAGACCGTACCTATCACCTGGCCGTTTGCTGTCTGGGGACTCGACATGGTCGGTCCTTTCCGGACAGGGCGAAGCGGGCTACCACATCTCCTGGTGGCGGTGGACAAGTTCAGCAAGTGGATCGAGGTGAAACCCATCGCAACGCTCGACGGCTACAACACCATCGCTTTCTTCGAGGACATCATCAGCCGGTACGGGTTCCCGCACAGCATCATCACCGACAATGGCAGGAACTTCGCCAAGGGCGTCTTCGCGCGCTACTGCGGCCGCAGAGGCATCCGCCTCGACCTCGCCGCCGTCTCGCACCCGGAAACCAATGGGCAAGTCGAAAGAGCGAACGGCCTAATCCTGTCCGGCATCTGGTCCCGGCTAGAAGAACCACTACACCGAGCTCCCGGATGCTGGCTCGACGAGCTGCCCTCCGTGATCTGGAGCCTGCGCACGACTCCCAACCGGTCGACTGGCTACACCCCGTTCTTCCTCGTGTACGGCGCCAAGGCAGTCCTGCCAGTCGACATCGAGTACGACGCACCACGGGTGGTCCTGTACATGGAGGCAGAAGCAAAAGAGGCGCGAGAGGAAGGAGTCGACCTCCTAGAAGAAGCATGCGAGCTGGTGCTGTCAAGATCAGCCATCTACCAACAAAGCCTGCGTCGGTACCACAGCCGTCGCGTGAAGCCGATCGCTTTTCGCGAAGGAGACCTCGTCCTCCGGTGGATCCAGGACAAGAAAGGCATGCACAAACTATCCCCGCCATGGGAGGGTCCTTTTATCATAAGCGAGGTCCTGCATAACGACGCCTACTACCTCGTCGACGCGAGAAAACCAAGAAAAAAAAGAAAGACAGGTCAGGCGTGGAGTCGGAGAGGCCGTGGAACGCCGCCCTCCTCCGTCCCTTCTACACTTAGGTGTAAGATGTACATACCCTTGTATCCAAATCATAAATAAGAGCAGGCAGTCCCAAGCTACACTTGGGGGCTGGCCTTTTTGTATCTTTTTCAGTTTGCATACCTCTTCCTTCTCTTAGCCGGCCTCCCAGACTCGTAACCGGGGGCTCGCCGGTCGCCTACGGCTCATTCTTTCCCAGAGATGGAATAGTAACGTGCACTGGCACCAGAGGCCCACTCTTCGGTTCCAGCCGCAGAACCGCAACCCGGCAGTACGGTTGGCAAGAGCAAAGCCCGAGGTCGCTTGCACGCAAAAAAACATAAGGGGAAAGAGCGGTCACCGGCCCCCGCGAATCACCCAAAGCCAGTTATTTAGATCTAAGTATTGTGCCATGTGCGTTCCGGCACCTCTTCGGTTCCGGCTGCAGACCGCAACCCGACCAGCCGGCAAGAGCCTGCGCCTGGACGGCTAGCCGCACAAGAAAAAAGGTCGACATACTTGGAAAAGGGCGAGTCGTGTTCTTCCACTCGCATGAAACCTGGCGTCTCCTCTACTCGCATAATTTTTTTTTACTGGCAAATGCTCATGTTTGCCCTACTTGTGATTTTCACAAACACTGGAGCCCGGTCCGGCCAGCCGGTACCCGGCACCCGACCCAGCTCCCTCGCCGCCAGCTGACAAGAAACTCGGGGGCTGGGGACAGAAAGAACCAAGATGCAAAAGGAAAAAGGAGCCAAGATAAAGTTCTGACCCGGCCTCCCTACGGCACGCCGACCCAAAACTCGGGGGCTGGGGGATGCCCGTTCGGCATCAAGATAAAAGAAAACGCTAACAAGTGAAAGGACATAGTCCGTTAATCTTGTTTTGACGTTTGATCACAACACTTGGAAGTATTTAACATACCGCTAAGTGTCCACAGGAATTATGATTGTCTAAATCAAAAGGATGCTAGTGTATCTCTCTCTATGCAAAAAGGAAGAAATGCATGTTGTCGGATTTTAGATGGTGAAGGGAGAAGACGCGCTGCAGGGCGGCCGGCCCCCAGGCCAGCCCAGGCCGGTCCCAGGCCGGTTGTGACGGGCAGTCCGCCGGCCCCCTGGCCGGCCCAGGCCGGCTGTGTCGGGCTGCCCGCCGGCCCCCAGGCCGGCCCTGGCCGGTCTCCAGACCGGTTGCATCTGCTGCCCCGCCGGCCCCCAGGCCGGCCCTGGCCGGTCTCCAGACCGGTTGCATCTGCTGCCCCGCCGGCCCCCAGGCCGGCCCTGCTTCCTGCGCGACCACTCTTACCCCTTCAACGGCCATATTTTGAAGGGGACTATAAATGACTCTTCACCAACCTTTGGACAACTAGCTTGACCACATTGAAGAACACCATTATTGCAAGCTCAAGATTTGTTAGATCTCCCAATCCTCCACCCAAACTCGTTGATACTTGGAGGATTGAAGGAGAAGCCCGGATCTACATCTTCACCAAGCCGTTCTTCATTTCCCCCTCATTCACTTGAGGGACCCTTTGCTAGGATTTCCATTGGGAAAACCTAGTTCATTATTGTACTCACTTGTTGTCTTTGTGACAGATTTGTAGCTGTTCGGGAGCCCCCAATCCTCTTGTGGGTTGTGCCCCGGATCGTTGTTGTAAGGGCTCCGGATTCCGCCTTGAAGGATTCCGATAGTGGAAGGTGAACCAAACCTTTGTGGTGCGGTTCATCGGAGAAGAAGGTGACGCCTTTGTGGCGGTTGAGTTTTGACCTTCGTGGTAGCTCACACCTCTCCAACGAGACGTACTCCCCTAAAAAGGAGGAACTCGGGATTACATCCGTGTCTCCGCGTGCTTTCACTTCGGTTACTTCTATCCTTGTTTATAGTCTTTACTTCGTGTATCTTGTTTAGTTGCTAGCTTGTCATATAGGTAAATTCACCTTAGTTGCATATCTAGAGAATTTACCTTTTGTGTCAAGCCTAATTTGAAAAAGTACTAAAATTGAAGTAGCACCTATTCACCCCCCCTCTAGGTGTCATACGATCCTTTCAATTGGTATCAGAGCCTCGGCTCTCTTGTTGGGCTTAACCGCCTAAGAGAAGTATGACACAAGTGATGTGATCCGCGAGGACCAAGCCACTACGGCATCCATGGCCGATCTCAAAACGATGGAGACATCTTTGAAATCGTCCATGGATACCCAATTTGCCGAGATGCGTGACTTGATCAAGCAACTCGCAAGTGGCAAGGTTCCTAAGGAGACCCCCACTAGAGGACTCCGCTACTCCATGACGGTGATACCGAGGAGGAAAAGAGAAAAGAAAGGGGTTGAAAATACCGACCTAAGAAATCTCCACATCTACCACCATCCCGAAGGTGGGAAGCCGGAGTACCATGGGTTCCCTTGTGTACTCTCCCGACCCACCTATCCATCATACTCGCATAAACCCTTTGGGTCCACCTCCTAAACTTAATGCATTGGCTTTTGCTACTTGGCAACACTTAATGAAATCTCATATCAACAGTTCCTCTATCGAGCTTTGGAGGATCATTCAAGAGGGATACAAGGCCGTGAATCCTAACAACTTGACAAGAAGAGAGGTGGCCGAGAAACAACTCAATGCTTCCGCTCTCCACATGATTGAACTTGCCGTTGGAGAAAGTGGCTTCATCACATTCAACATGTCTCCACCGCCAAAGAAGCTTGGGATTGCCTTGAGGTGGCATTTCTTGGAAATGAAAGCATGAAGAGGAATAGATTTGATGCTTGAGCAATGAGCCGAAGGTTTCTACATGCTTGATAGTGAAACTCATGAGAGATGTATGGAAGACTCAAGATTCTCCCAAAGCCTTTTATAATGTTGGGGCAACCTATGTGGATGATGCTTGGATCAAGAGGAAGTATGTGAATGCTCTCATGCCCTTCGAGCCCGTTGACTTGAAGGCCTTACAAGGAAAATTCAACTACCTTGAGATGACATCCAATGAAGTTATGCAAGAGATGCAAGCCTCCAAGGTTGCCACCAAGAATGCTCTAGACAACCGTGCTAGGGCCATGGGAATGAAACAAGGTCCCTCTCTTGCTTTGAAGGCCAAGGTTGTGTGCCTTGATGAACATGATGAAGTTGAAGCATGCCCGAACAACCTTCCTCCCGATGACTTGAACAAGCCCTCCATGGTCACATAGCTCTTGCAACAAGGACTTTTGGAATGACCCGGCCAAGGCAAAGGCTCAACTTGATCGAACAAACAATCCAAGTGGGAAGAAGGAGTTTGCTAATAGGATAAAGACTTGCTACAATTGTCATAACAAGCATCACTTCATCAAAGATTGTCCATATGAGAATAGAGAGCAAAACGGTGGAAGGCTTGTCCTCAAGGGCCAATCAAACATGATACAAAAGAAGCCTTTTGTCAAGAGAAGCCATTCTTCAAGAAAGCACCAAGAATTGTGTTGATGACTCAAGAAGAGTATCCTTCCGAGGATTCCGAAGAAGAAGAACCCACTCGTGAGGTGGCCGCTTTGGCCATTGTATCAACTCCACCTCCTTCTCTCTTCGAATCCCCCAATGAGAACCTCTCCATCAACACCGCTCGTTGCCTCATGGCTCACGTCACCGAGGTATCATCTTCTACTCCCAAGACTATGCAAGAAAGAACTTATTGCTTCCGATACTATTGTGGCTAACTTGCAAGGTGAAACTAAGGCATATGTTGAGTCTCTCTTGAGACAACTTGATGCGGCCGAAGAAATCCTTGATGACAAGGGAAAATTGAGAGAGAGGATGCTCTCACCATTGCATCCTTGAATGCCTCTCTTCAAGAAGAGAGTGAATATAGAACTTCTCTTGAGGAAAGAATTGAGTCTCTTGATGATAAAAATGATGAAATAATTGCTAAAATCATTAAGGATAGAGACCATGTCTTTGCTAAATATAAAGTGATTAAAAAGGAGAAAGCCGAGTTTGTGGTTGCTAATGCTAGACTCCTTGAGGATATGGAGAAACTTAACAAGGCTCACAAGGCCTTGGAAAGTACCCACTCTCTTCT
The DNA here is from genome assembly GCA_947311845.1 of Poa pratensis. Classification (NCBI taxonomy): domain Eukaryota; kingdom Viridiplantae; phylum Streptophyta; class Magnoliopsida; order Poales; family Poaceae; genus Poa; species Poa pratensis. The sequence goes on along the minus strand of CAMZMU010000034.1, from coordinate 54,602,350 downwards.
AGTCAAGTCTCATGAGCAACTTCAAACTCAACTTTCTAAATCTAACTCACCTAGCACCTCTACTCCCTCTTGTGATCATGCAAATGTTATTGAGGAAAATGCTAGGTTGAAGGTTGAGCTTGCCAAGGCCACTAGTGCCAAGACCTCTATTCCTAAAGGTAAAGAAAAGGTTGTTGCTCAAATTTTTGAGCAAAAGCCACACAAAGGGAAGGAGGGTCTTGGTTATGTGGCCAAGGCAAAGAAGAAGAAGAGCAACACCAATGCCAAGCCCGCACAAGCCAAGACTCCATTGCGGGTGGTAATGCCACTAGGGGCAAGACCACTCGTAGTGACTTTGCGGGGCATAACAATCCCAACTACATTCTTTATGTTGATTATTATGGGATGTTTATGCAAAATATGTTGGTCCTTATGATGGTTACATTGCTTATTCTATTTGGGTTCCTAAGACCCTTGTTGCTAACAAAAGAGGACCCATTGAGAAATGGGTACCTAAAACCAAGCAATGATTTCTTGTAGGACTATGCTTCCGGTGGGTCTAAATGGGTGGTTGATAGTGGATGCACTAGTCATATGACCGGAAGCAAGGAGATCATGACGGAGTTGGGACCAAATATAAATCAAGCATCCGTCTCCTATGGTGATAAATCAAAAGCGGAGGTAAGGGTCTCGGCAAGGTGGTAGTTGCAAAGGATATCACCCTTGTAAATGTCATGCTTGTCGAGTCCCTCGGTTACAATCTTATGTCCGTTCGTGCACTTAATAAGATGAATTTTGATGTCCATTTTACTATTGATATGGTGGTACTCTTGAGGAGCAAGACTCTAAAGGTCATGTTCGTTGGGTATGTTGAAAATGAGTTGTTCGTGGTGGACTTTTCGGGGTCTACCAACACTCAAGCAATATGCCTATTCGGAAAGGCCGACGTGGGATGGTTGTGGCATCGCCGCTTGTCCCATGTCAACATGAGAACTTTGCAAAGTCTTCACAAGGGTGGCCACATTCTTGGACTAAAAGACAATGTTTCTTTTTCTAGAGATCGTCTTTGTAGGGCTTGTGTTGAAGGAAAGATGCATGATTCTCCCCATCCAAGCAAGACCATCATTTCATCAAAGAGGATATTGGAACTTCTTCATGTTGATCTCTTTGGTGCCGTGCCTCAACCAAGTCTTGGTGGGAAGAAATATTGTTTGGTGATTGTTGATGACTATTCAAGATTTACTTGGGTTTATTTCTTCAAGACGAAGGATGAGACCCAACAAGCCGTCATCGACTTTTCCAATGAAGTTCAACGCCAACACAATGTCCCTATATTGGTCATTAGGAGTGATAATGGCTCCGAGTTCAAGAACTACACCTTAAATGAGTTTCTTAGTGAAGAGGGGATTCGTCATCAATATTCCGCTGCATATACCCCTCAACAAAATGGTGTAGCCGAAAGGAAGAACCGGACTCTCATGGATATGGCAAGGTCTATGTTGGCGGAGTTTAAGTCTCCACTCTTCTTATGGGCCGAGCTATCTCCACGGCGTGTCATTCATCAAACCGGCTATTCTTTCGCGTTGGCAAGAAGTTTACCTTATGAGATGCTCACCGGCAACAAGCCCAATGTCTCCTACTACCGAGTATTTGGTTGTAAGTGTTTCTATAAGAACAAAAGTGTTCGTTTGTCTAAATTTGAATCTAAAGCTTTAGAGGGTGTTTTTGTTGGGTACGGTGCCGAATCTCACACCTATAGAGTCTATGACAAAACCGTTGGGAAAGTCATAGAATCTTGTGATGTGAGGTTCGATGAGAATGACGGCTCCCAAGTGGCGCAATTTCATGTTTGTGATGTAGATAATGAAGAGCCTCAAGATGCTATAAGAAGAATGGGCATTGGTTTCCATCGTCCCGTTGAGATTCATTACGAGTCTCCTCAAGCAAGTCCAAGCTCCATTCAAGTGGAGGCCTCTTCATCACAAGTTGAAACGGCGCCTATCATGGAAGCAAATGATGCACCACCCCAAGAACAAGTTCAAGACCCTCCTCATGTTGACCAAGTTGCTATGCAAGAACCAAGTTCTCCTATTGTTGATGCTAGCCAAGGTCATGACCAAGATCAACCCTCTCCTTCCATTGTTGAAGATGTGCTTCAAGATGATCAAGGTCAACATTCCGGTCAAGACGGGGACTCAAATGATCAAGATGATCAAGAGATACCTCCAAGATGCAATAGAGATATCGAAGCCCGTCGTAAAGCAAGAGTTTAAAAGACTTTGAAATAAAGAGTCACCATCTAGAAAACATCCTTGGTGACCACAAGAGAGGTGTTACCACAAGAAGGCAATTGGCAAGCTTTAGTGAACATCAAGCTCATATTTCCATGGTGGAACCAAAGAAAGTGTTTGAAGCTCTTGAAGATCCGGATTGGTTAGAAGCTATGCATGATGAACTCAATAACTTCAAGCGCAACAAAGTGTGGAATCTAGTTGAGAAGCCAAAAGATTGCCGCAATGTTATAGGCACAAAGTGGATATTCAAGAACAAGCAAGATGAGCATGGAATGGTTGTGAGGAACAAGGCAAGATTGGTTGCACAAGGTACTCTCAAGTTGAAGGCATTGATTTTGGAGAGACTTATGCACCCGTGGCTCGCCTTGAGTCCATCCGTATCCTTCTTGCATATGCATCACATCATAACTTTAAATTGCAACAAATGGATGTGAAAAGTGCCTTTCTTAATGGTCCTTTAAAGGAGTTGGTATATGTTAAGCAACCACCGGGTTTCGAGGACCCTAAATTCCCTAACCATGTCTACAAGCTTGATAAGGCGCTCTATGGTCTCAAACAAGCACCTCGTGCTTGGTATGAGCACCTAAGAGAGCTATTGCTAGACCGTGGATTTGAATTGGGGCAAATCGATCCCACCTCTTTACCAAGAGGGTTAAAGGGGAGCTTTTCATATGCCAACTTTATGTTGATGATATTATATTTGGCTCATCTAACAAAGCTTTCAATGATGAATTTTCAAAGCTTATGACCGATAGGTTCGAGATGTCTATGATGGGCGAATTGAAGTTCTTTCTCGGTTTTGAGATCAAGCAATTGAATGAAGGGACTTTCATCTCTCAAACCAAATATACCCAAGACATGCTCAAGAGGTTCAATATGCACAATGCTAAGGGAAGCGGTTTCCCATGGACACCAAATGCCATCTTGAACTTAACCACGACGGTATCGATGTTGATCAAAAACTTTATCGCTCTATGATTGGTTCTTTGCTTTATCTTTGTGCATCTAGACCCGATATTGTGTTGAGTGTAGGGGTGTGTGCAAGGTATCAAGCCGCTCCTAAAGAAAGCCACATGGTGGCGGTCAATAGAATCCTTCGATATTTGGTTGATACCCCAAGGTTTGGTTTGTGGTACCCAAAGGGCACTAATTTCTCTCTTGCCGGGTACACGGATTCGGATTGGGCCGGTTGCAAGGATGATAGGAAATCAACTTCCGGGGCATGCCAATTTCTTGGTAGGTCCTTGGTGAGTTGGTCTTCTAAGAAGCAAAATTGCATATCTCTATCCTCCGCCGAAGCCGAGTATGTGGCGGCCGCTAGTGCATGCACTCAATTGTTATGGATGAGGCAAACTTTAAAGGAATACGGTGTCAATTGTGACAAAGTGCCTCTTTTGTGTGACAATGAAAGTGCTATCAAGATTGGCCACAATCCGGTGCAACACTCAAGAACGAAGCATATTGAGATTCGTCATCATTTTATTCGGGATCATATTGCTCGTGGTGATATTGAGCTTGGCTATATTCCAACCAAAGATCAACTTGCCGACATTTTCACGAAGCCACTTGATGAAGCAAGATTCACCTTTTGAGGCATGAGCTAAATATCGTGGATTCTAGGAGCTTGACTTGACCATCTTGCATACACACCTATATTTTGACTATGTATTTGGTTTAGGTGTAGGCATGGACATAGGGGGAGTGCGGTCCTAATCCATTGGACTATCCCTCCCCCCATTATGCCGACATTAAGAAATCATTTGCTTATCTATATTCGTTTCTATGAATTGTGAGCTTCAATGATGAGTAGTGGTCGTGAACCCAAGATATATCTTCGCGGTGTCACACCACACACTCATATATGGTGGCTTAGGCTACCGCCCTCTTCTCTGTGAAGAGTTGGTTTTTCCGTGGGTTTTGATGCATATTCGTTGTTCATCATCTTTTTCATCACATCCAATGTTGCTTATTTGGAGGTTTTTATCTTTTCCCATTGGATGTGTGAATTTTTTATTTCTTATTTTGCATCTCCCCGGTTTACTCAAAGGTTGCTCAATGGATATTCTTGAAGACGGATTTTTTAGCAGTGGTATTCTTGAAGATGCAACGAGTTCGGAGCTCAAAATCGTCATCGACAGAAAGTTGGTCGGCATCCGGAGAAGCTCTGCCCAGCGTCTGACCCGGCCCCCAGCCCGGCCCAGGCCGGCTCCAGGGCCGGCTGGCTCGGGTCGTCGTCCGGCCGTCAGCCCGGCCAAGGCCGGCTCCAGGGCCGGCTGGCTCGGGTCGTCGCCCGGCCGCCCGCCCTGCCTAGGCCGGCTCCAGGGCCGGCTCTCTCGGGTTCCTGCCCGGCCTTTCGCCGGCCGAGGCCGGCTCCAGGGCCGGTGCGCCCTCTCTTATATCGCGTGTGGGAGGCAATCCCGAACGGTTTTTCTTCTTCCTCGCCGTGCTATCCTCCTCCATGGCTGCCTCCCTATAACACCCCGGCCACCCCCGGGCCGGGCCTGTCACCCCTGGCAGCTCGCTAGGATCTCCAGACTGGCCCCACAGATCAACACTAGTCTTTTCTGCGCACTTTGTCCTCACTCGTGCGCACTCGGGAACCAGTTCCCGGTCGGTCACCCATCCTTGGATTACTCCGGGCTAAGCACGCTTAACCTCGGAGTTCCTTCCAGATGAGCTTCTGGAAAAAGAAGTTGCAACTTGTTGACATGAGTATCCTATCAATCCTATTGAGCCCTGAGCCAGGATCTCACATTCTTCCCCCTTAGAAGACCGACGCCCTCGTCGGTCAGCCCCCAGTCCAGGAACTTCCCCTCTTGGTACACGTCTGTGCGCCCAGTGCCGGCACATGCTCCACATGTCCGTGCCCCTGACCCGCACACGCCCGTGTTGCCGTGAGGGTCGGCTCTGATACCAAATTGTAACAACCCGGCCACCCCCGGGCCGGGCCTGTCACCCCTGGCAGCTCGCTAGGATCTCCAAACTGGCCCCACAGATCAACACTAGTCTTTTCTGCCCACTTTGTCCTCACTCATGCGCACCGGGAACCAGTTCCCGGTCGGTCATCCTTGGATTACTCCGGGCCAAGCACGCTTAACCTCGGAGTTCCTTCCAGATGAGCTTCCGGAAAAAGAAGTTGCAACTTGTTGACATGAGTATCCTATCAATCCTATTGAGCCCTGAGCCAGGATCTCACACTCCCTCCCCACCTCGAGCTCCTCCACCTCCCCCACCACTTGAGCCTCTCCCCACTTATTCCACTCCACATATCTGAAGCAGTTTTCCCCGATCTCCCTTCCTATCCAAGCAGTTTCTTCTTTGGTGCCGGATTTGGGGAGATCTCCTCCATTGTTGGTGATTCTTGAAGTTCCACTCAAGGTTGAAGATGGACAATTGGGATGATGAGTGGGAGGAGGAGGTTCCTTAGTCCAGCAGGGCCGGCAAGTCCAGCAAGACCTTTGATGGGCTGGATGACATTGTAGATGATCTCAATGCGGACTCTTCTTCCATGCCCAAGGCCAAGAAACTCAAGAAAGCTGTTGGGGTCAAGGTTACTACTAGCAAGAAAGGTGCCAAGAAAGCTGCCAAGTGCTGAGCGCTAAGTTGACGAGGGAATATATTGCGGTGTTGCTTCTATCTCCCCGGCAACGGCGCCAGAAAACGTCTTGATGATCCCGAAGAGCAAGTCTTGATGCCTGCACAAATAACGGGATTTAGGTTGAGACTCCAAGTGCAGAGTGTATAGTATAGTGGAAGACAGTTTTCCCCACGAGGGGTGACTCGAGGGTTTAATATCGAACTCTCGGGGAATCTGAAGTGGTAGATTTATCTTCTTATCCTTCTTTTGGGTTACCTACGAAACAAGGTTAGATGTTTTGGTCCTCAACCTCACCTGTGATTGTCAAGCACAAGGTGTAAGAATGATATCAGGATAGTTATGCAATGCAAACAGGAAATAAATATGCAATGATGGTGGATGCAATGGTAAATGATATTTTTGGATTTTTAAATGATGTATGCAAGATGAAAAGTATTTTTGTATTTTCGGATTTAATGATGGCTGAAAATATAAAAGTGGTATATGGTGTTGGAAAGGTGTTTCTTATGATTAAAAATGGACTGGGGTTCATGGTTTCACAAATGCACTCTCTCTTTATAAAGTGGTAGACAATGGAACACACACAGTTAACATATGAAATTGCAACACAGGGTTTGATAACAAGTTACTTAGATATATGGGCATCACGTCCTAACATAGAGATCTTTTGGTTATTAACCTCTCTTATACTCCACCAAGATGCGAACTAAATCATAACACCTCAGTAATTAAGATAACTCAGAGTATAGCAATAAGTATCATGACATGAAGTGAAAATAAGAACATGCTACATGTAGTCATGGAGTAGTGGCAATGCTCACGCCCACATCCCCGGTAGCATGGTATTTTAGTTGATCCCTAGTGAGGTAACAAAGTAAGGTAAAGATACCAAAGTGGATCGCAGAACTTTCTCTCACGTTCACTGCACTAGCCACCCCCCATTACTCCAACTAAGGCACACGTTCCCCCTCACACGCTCTCATAAACATGCTTGATCAAAACAAGTAGACAAGAACGGGGTACATAATATGCATCTATACTCATAACTGAAACAAACATTGCAATCTCAAACATATATTAACTCATAAAGATCCACCACAAAGGTATTACAACGGTGACCATAATCATGTTCAGCAGCTCATACGGTACTAATTAGTGAAGCTCAAGAGAGGAGAGATACATAAGTTACTTCCACAAACCCATAGTCCAGAGGTGGACTACTCCCTCTTCATCATGGAGACGGTGGAGAAGTCGATGGAGAAGGTGGAGGCCACGCCGGCAGCGCCCCGCCGGAGTTTTCCCCCTCCAATCTGCAGCTCCTGATCTCCGTTTCGGTGTTTCTGTGTTTCTGCGGCGCTCCTTCCAGAGAACGACGGGGGACCTTTTTTATAGGCGTTTTTAGGTCAAGACGAAGGCGGTGGAGCGAAGATCGACGGCAACGGAGCCACGAGGCCCAAACAGGTGGGTCCCACGCGACCACAGTACCTGGCCGCGTGGGCCAGGCCCGTTTGGCCCTCGGGTCTCCGTTTGCTTGCTTCCTTTTTCCGTAGTCCTTCTTCCTTCCAAATATTGACGCCCGCAAATTTCCAGGTGATTTCATTGACATTTGGGTCCCTGAAACATTAAAATACAAAACTAGGGTTTTCTGCCTGTGCAGGGTTAATTCCAAATAAATGGGAAAACTATGAAGTATTCCCAAAATCATGATAAAACATTGATATAACCCTTATATGATGCAAATATGATTGGAATATAAGCAATTAAAGTGCAAAGTTCATGTATGCATTTTACATGCATCACCAAGCCTCATGACAATCCCATGAACCGGTACGTGCATATTGGGTCAAGGTGAAACCTAGTGAATTCAAGAGAGATCGTTTGCTTTTCAACCCTATGCCTTTGGACAGCCCACATGCCTAGATGATAGTAGATTCTATTGCAAGATGCACCAGCAAATCTTTCATCAACGCATTGTAGTAAAAAAGAATGCTCATGTTCCCGTGGATTATTTCAACCTTGTCCAAGCTAGAGAAACCTGGCCTGATGTGATGGACATTATGGATTTTCATCAAATCTCTAAGCTCATGACTGTTAGTACTCCATATTCTCCTGATTTGCTTCAGCAATTCTATGCTACTGTTCATTTCTCCACTGAGCATGGTAAGAGGACTTTGACATGGATGAGTGCAGATACTGTGTGTTCAGCGTCTATGGCTGAGTTTGGGGCACTGTTTGGTCTTGAGGAATTGCCCGTTGCACCTTGCTATGTTCGTCTCCATCTCTCAAAGCTTATTCCAGCTGAGACTGGGATTCACCATTGTTATCCTCCGCAGAGAGGGCTTCTTGGGAAGATTCCTCATACAGTTCATATGTATCCTTTCTGGAGAATTGTTCACAACATTTTGAGAAACTGTCTTGCCTGCAAGTTTGGAGAGAAGGGTTTGGTTCATGACAGGATGGTCAATTGTCTTTATCACATTGTTGAGCTTAAAGAAAGGAACAAGCAAATTGATATTCTTGATTACCTATGGCAAGAGATGCAAATTGTGGTTGTCAAAGGCAAGATTCCCATTTATGTTTCGCTTCTGCAGACTCTCTTCAACACCAAGTTGCCTGATGATGTGGTTAATCAGTATGAGCTATTTTATCCTGCTCTTGTTGGTATTCGTCCTATGCCCGAGGGTGATCCTGTTTGGCCGCCTCCTAGTGATGCTCTTGAGGAAGAATCTGATGAAGAAGATGATGAGGAAGAGAAGAAAGGTGGCTTAGTTCAAGCACTCAAGAGGATGAACTGCTTCTTTGCGTACAAACGCAAATCCGAGTACAAGGCTTATCACAAGCAGAAGGTCTACAACCGCAATCAACGTACCATCATGACCCAGCTTAATCTTTCCTATCCAGACAGCTCAGCTGAAGTCTCAGAGAAAACCTACATGGCCCAGAACAAGTACACTTATTGGTTCGGCGATGACGCCTCCTCTCTTGCTCCATATTGGCAAGGCGACCCCGGTCAGTCTAGCTCTGGTCCAGCTGCTCATGATGCTGAGGATGACGAGGACTATGATGAGGATGAAGATGAGTGATCATGGGCCTTCATTTCACTTTCTCCCTTTTTGGTGTCTTGATGCCAAAGGGGGAGAGAGATCTCCGGGGATTTGCATTGCATTGCATCCATTTGCGTTTTCATATTTCCCTTCTCATTTGCATTGAACTTGTTTTTAAGTGAACTCTATTCTCTATGTATTGTGGAACTTCTGTCATGAATTATTGTACGGATATTATGGACCATTATGTTATTGTAAGGACTTCCCCGGTTTATTTCCTATTCTTTGGAGTCCATTACAAGGTGATAATTTTCCGAGATGATTTCTATATGAAGCCCATGGTGAGAAAATTGCTCTACTCATATAAGAACTATGGTGAGAATATCGCATATCTTTTGCTCACATAGTACCTATAGCATGCTTGCCTCTTGTTTTCGTTTGAGCATATGTTACTTGTATATCTTGTTGGCTTATAAGTTTAAGGGGGAGCTTCTCTCAAAAACTTTGCCATGCTTAAATGAGATATCCTTTTTGCAAATCCTTTTGTTGTCATCAAACATCAAAAAGGGGGAGATTGAAAGGACATAGTCCGTTAATCTTGTTTTGACGTTTGATCACAACACTTGGAAGTATTTAACATACCGCTAAGTGTCCACAGGAATTATGATTGTCTAAATCAAAAGGATGCTAGTGTATCTCTCTCTATGCAAAAAGGAAGAAATGCATGTTGTCAGATTTTAGATGGTGAAGGGAGAAGATGCGCTGCAGGGCGGTCGGCCCCTAGGCCGGCCCAGGCCGGTCCCTAGGCCGGCTGTGTCGGGCAGCCCGCCGGCCCCTAGGCCTGCCCAGGCCGGTCTCCAGACCGGTTGCATCTGCTGCCCCGCCCTGCTTCCTGCGCGACCACTCTTACCCCTTCAACGGCCATATTTTGAAGGGGACTATAAATGACTCTTCACCAACCTTTGGACAACTAGCTTGACCACATTGAAGAGCACCATTATTGCAAGCTCAAGATTTGTTAGATCTCCCAATCCCTCCACCCAAACTCGTTGATACTTGGAGGATTGAAGGAGAAGGCCCGGATCTACATCTTCACCAAGCCGTTCTTCATTTCTCCCTCATTCACTTGAGGGACCCTTTGCTAGAATTTCCTTTGGGAAAACCTAGTTCATTATTGTACTCACTTGTTGTCTTTGTGACAGATTTGTAGCTGTTCGGGAGCCCCCAATCCTCTTGTGGGTTGTGCCCCGGATCGTTGTTGTAAGGGCTCCGGATTCCGCCTTGAAGGATTCCGATAGTGGAAGGTGAACCAAACCTTTGTGGTGCGGTTCATCGGAGAAGAAGGTGACGCCTTTGTGGCGGTTGAGTTTTAACCTTCGTGGTAGCTCACACCTCTCCAACGAGACGTACTCCCCTAAAAAGGAGGAACTCGGGATTACATCCGTGTCTCCGCGTGTTTTCACTTTGGTTACTTCTATCCTTGTTTATAGTCTTTACTTCGTGTATCTTGTTTAGTTGCTAGCTTGTCATATAGGTAAATTCACCTTAGTTGCATATCTAGAGAGTTTACCTTTTGTGTCAAGCCTAATTTGAAAAAGTACTAAAATTGAAGTAGCACATATTCACCCCCCCCCCCTCTAGGTGTCATACGATCCTTTCAACAAGTACAAAAGAAAAATAAATAAAGAAGTCAGAAGCTCCGCATCAAGGTTCACAAGCAGGCCCAACAAGAGCGACATGCAACAAAAGCAAAGAAGTTCTTTAAAAACAAATACACCCGGCATCCTGGGGATCAAGCTCAAGCCTCCGGCTCGGCGGTCTTCGTCGCCTCCGGGGTCGACCCTGCGGCCGTCGTCGGCTCCCGACCCTACTCGGTAGTCCTCGTCGCCTCCGAGGGCGCCTGCTCCGGTCTGAGGCTCTGCTCCACGGCAATCTCCTTCTCCACCTCCGGCTCCAGAGGCACGATGTCCCCGAAGTCCACCATCCGCATGATGCGGCTGGCAGCAAGCGCGACGCCCGGCTCCTTGCGCAGCTCCTGGAAGCTGGCACCATCCCGGAGGCCGGAAGAAAGCCTCTTAGCCCTAACATGCTTGTACCAGGAGAGCATCACCGCTATCGTCATCTCGGACCCCCCGCGAGCCGCCGTGTCCTGGACGGTGTCCAGGGCCTTGGGAACGTCGTGGAGCTGGGCTGCGACATCAGCAGCAGTGTCAGCCCCGCCTTCTGGCCACAGCGTGCTATAGACGTCAGCGCCGAACTTGTGGAACCGCCCCGCCAACTCACCAAGTGCGGCGACCTGGTCCTCGGTGGTCCCCTCGGGTGCTGTTTCGCCGATATCGAAGTAGAAGCCTGAAGACCGGAAGAAAAGGATCAGAACCAAGAAAAAGAAGCACGAAGAAAGCATTAGAGGCAAAAACTTACGAACGACGGCCTCGTCGACCCAGGACAACTCCCCTCCAGCTCCCTCCGGCGGTCCTCGAGAAGCTTGGTGGCTTGCTTGTGGTCACGCCGCTGCCTCTCCTCCTTCAGCTTCAAGAGCTCGAGGGCCGCCACCCGCTCGGCAAGCATGTCGGTGGCCTCACCCTTCTCCTTCTTCGCCGTCTCCAGCTGCTCCGCTAGCGAGTCCTTCCACCCGACAAGCCTGTCTTACTCCGCCTCGCGGGTAGCGTTGGCCTTCTTCCGCTGCTCCGCCTCGGCCGCCAGCTGATCCGCCAGGGTGGCACGCTCACGGAGCGCTTTCGTCACCTCCTCGTGCCCCCGCACCTTGGCCGCGACCGCTTCCGCCGTCGAGCCTACACCAGGAAGTTTTGCCTCAGCCCCGACGCAAGATGAGGAAAGAAAAGATATGCAGGGTGGAACGCTTACTCTTGTTGCTTTCAAGTTGCTGCTTGAGCAGCCGCACCTCGTCCTCCAGCTGCTGGTTCCGCCTCAACGGCCCCCGTAGCGCGTTCTGGAAAGAAGAAGGAACAAGTCAAGACCTCGCCGGTGACCCGACACCGGCTCCAGGCACCCGCAGCCGCGAAAAACTCACCTCGACCGACTCCCGGATCATCCCGATCCCGGCCATCCCGGCCTTGATATTCCTCTCCATCTCGCAGACGACTGCGACTAGCGCCGCCATCTCGCAGTGTTGCTCCAGCCAAAGGTCGCTCTGGTGGCCGGCCTCCACCAGCTGCTCCACCTCCTCCATCCCCGCGGCCGCATCGACCCGAGCCTAGTCGCTGATCGGCTCCATGCCCAGCAAGCACCCCGCCGGGCGAACCAAGTCCGGCTGCAGGACCGGCTGCAGCTGCGGAACCGCCACCTCCGTCATCACGGCGTCGACCTGTGCGACCGCCGGGTCGGGAGCTGCACCCGCCTGGGCAGCCGCATCAAACACCACGATCTGCATCTCCGCCTGGGAGGTGGATGGGCCGACCACGCTGCCGTCGCCGCCTTGGGGCTCGTGCATCACCCGGGCGAAGTCGTCTGGCTGGGGAGTCGGAGCCCGAGGCGCAGCTGACTCCACCTCACCATCTCCGACAGTGCTGGGCAGCGGGAACCCGCCCCGCATCATGCTATCATCGATCACGGACTCCATGGCCCTACAGAGGATAGTCGCCGTAAGAAGAAAAACAAAAACAAGCAGAGGGTTCCCCCACAAGCGCTTCTATGAAGAAACTCACCCGGGAGCCACCAGACGGTGCGGTCACCGCGGCGGTTTGGAGTAGATGGGCTTCGATCACTTGGCGACAGGCGCCTGCGCCGCCCGGCTTGTCGCCCCGGTGGTCCTCGCCCGCTTGGACGCCGCAACGCCGGCTGGGGGAGGAATCTCCTCGACGTTGGAATCCTCGGCAACGAGGCGCTTCCCGTCATCGCTCTTGTCCTCCGGCCAGTCGCGTATGTCGACTCAGGGACCCGACCGACCGGAAGCCGCCCCTAAGACCTCGGCCTGGCTTTCCTCCTCCTCCTTGACGTCGGCCGCCGGGTTCGCCCTGGCGCCTACGTTGTCCTCGTCATCATCTTCGTCGTCGTCCTGGGGCTGATTCTCCCCGGCCCCCTCGACGAGGTCGCCCAGATTGGCGGCGAACTCCGGGCCGTTCGGACCATCCTCGACAGCCTGGCACGCGAACAACTGCGAAAGCAAAAAACACAGCAAGGTTCAGAAACGCCCAAAGACATCAAGGCCGACACGACGAAGCGGAATAAAGAAATACTCACCCGAGGGGGTCGGTTCGCGCGGCAGAACGACAGAAGGCCCCAGGTCCATCCTTTCTCCACCGTCAGCTTGGTGACGGTAATCAGCCAGCCGGCCAGCGCTTCGAACGAGAGGTCATTCCGCGACATGCGTGTCGGGTCCACGTTCCCGTCAAGAAAGCACATCTTGTGTTGCCGCATCTGCAGCGGCATCACCCGGTGCGCTATCCAGAAGAGCACCAGGTCCCGAGACGTGAGAAAATCGCGAATCAGGACCTTCATCTGCCCCACCAGCTCGGAGCCTACAGGGTGGGTGGCGCCCCGCGGCGCGCCCCAGTTCTCCTTCTCCGGTGCCCCGGGCACGTTGATACGTCTCAAACGTATCTATAATTTTTGATGTTCCATGTTGATATTATACCAATTGTTACATGATTTACATGCACTTCATATCATTTTTATACATTTTCTGAGACTAACCTATTAACAAGATGCCACAGTGCCAGTTCCTGTTTTCTGCTATTTTTCGTTTTCAGAAAAGCTAGTCAGGGAATATTCTCGGAATTGGACGAAAATCAACGGAGGTCCCTATTTCACCGACACGTCCACGGAGTCCAAAGGAGAGACGGAGAAGCGCCAGGAGGCGGCCACACCATGCCTGGGCGCGGTCCCACTGCCTGCGGCGTCGAGGGGTGGTGTGGGCCCCTCGGTCGCCCTCTGACGCCGCCCTTTCGCCTATTTATTCCTCCCGTATGGAAAACCCTAAATACCAGAGTCATATTCCAAGAAAAGTTCCGTAGCTCCGCCGCCATCGAAAACAAGTTTCGGGGGTCAGAAGTTCCTGTTCCGGCACCCTGCCGGGACGGGGATTGACCCCCGGAGCCTTCTCCATCGACGCCACCGCCTCCTTCATGCTCCGTGAGTAGTTCCCCCATGGACTACGAGTTCTAGCAGTAGCTAGTTGGTACTCTCTCTTCCATGTACTTCAATACAATGATCTCCTGAGCTGCCTTACATGATTGAGATCCATATGATGTAATCGGTGTTGTGTTTGTTGGGATCCGATGAATTGTTACATTATGATCAGTCTATTCATTAAAGTTTGTGAGTTATTGTTGCTGCAATCTTGTTGTGTTTAATGCTTGTCACTAGTGCACGAGTGGCATGATCTTAGATTTATGCTCTATAATTGTTGCTTAGATTGTATCTACAAGTTGAATGCACATGTCTTTGTCCAGAACCCGAGGCCCCGGAGTGACAGCAACTGGGATAACCGGAGGGGATGGTTTTGATATGAGGATCACATATTTTCACCAAGTGTTAATGCTTTGCTCCGGTGCTCTATTAAAAGGGGTACCTTAATTACCAGTAGTTTCCCTTGAGGCCCCGCTGCAAACGGGCTGGTAGGACAAAATATGTTAGGCAAGTTTCTCATTGCGAGCACGTATGACTATATATGGAAAACATGCCTACATGAATAATAGACTGGATGTTCTGTCCTAATGCTATTTCAATTATGTCAATTGCCCAACTGTAATTTGTTCACCCAACACTTGTTCTTGGAGAGTTACCACTAGCGTAGATAGCTAGGAACCCCGGTCCATCTGTAATCATCATTGCTTTCCCGTCAAGTACGCCATTAGAAATAGCATCAACTATTTTCCGGTGCCATTGCCTCTGTGTTACTGTTACTATTGCTCTCATATTACTGCTGCTTTCACATCACCCCTGTTACTAGTGCTTTTCTAGGTGCTGCTGAATTGACAACTCCGCTGTTAAGACTTATAAGTATTCTTTGTCTCCCCTTGTGTCGAATCAATAAATTTGGGTTTTACTTCCCTCGAAGACGGTTGCGATCCCCTATACTTGTGGGTCATCAAGACTATTTTCTAGCGCCGTTGCCGGGGACTACAAATCTTCATCCTCAAATAAGCTCCCATCAAGACGCTAACGAAAATATTATCAACTATTTTCTGGCGCCGTTGCCGGGGAGCATAGCTCTACTCATAAGTTCACCTGGGGAGTACACTCTACCTCTCTCTCTGTTTTTATTTTATTTTGTTTTGTCTAGTTTAGTTTTGTCTAGTATTATTTTGCTTAGTTTACTTTTGTT
The DNA here is from genome assembly GCA_947311845.1 of Poa pratensis. NCBI lineage: Eukaryota > Viridiplantae > Streptophyta > Magnoliopsida > Poales > Poaceae > Poa > Poa pratensis. The sequence continues at coordinate 54,587,149 of CAMZMU010000034.1, read as the reverse complement.
TAGTTTATTTTATCCTAGTTTACTTTTGTCTAGTTTATTTTTGTTTAGTTTTGTTTTTCTTATATACCCGAAAATCCATAAAAATTTAAAAACTGAAAATCTAAAAAAAACTGTTGCCATGCCTATTTTCTGGGAAACTAGATCTTATTTGTCAGGATGGCTCACTAAGGATAAACTAGATAAATTAAATGAACACCACTGGTCTGAAAAAGGGAAGCATCTATCACTACAAGTAATTAAACTGAATAATTTTGCTAAAGACTTGTGTTCTACATATGATGAATCTTGGTGCTTTAATGAATCTCGTTGCTATAGGAAGTGTAAACACCTCCCTTTACAATGTGATTATAATGATAATGCAACTTTGGCTTCTTATGCTAGAGGATGTTATGACTTTGACAACCTTGAGCAAATTGAAGAATTTTTTGTATTTACGGGAGCTTATGAAATTATAGCTTTGCTTAGAAATCGAGATGAAGCTCCTTATAGATCTGATACTTTTGCTATGCTTGGATGTTGCCTTGAGTATTATAATGATAATCCTTATATTACTGAATTTCTTGAGAAAAGACATCCTCAAAAAGAAGAAACCGTTGCCTTGCAGGAACATGTGGAAGAAGAAATTGCTGAAACTGAAATCTCATTGGATGAAAAAGAGGAGGAGAGTGATGAACAAAAGGAGGAAGAATGGATTAGCTACCCATGCCTACCTTCTAATGAGAGTAACTCTTTAACTCTTACATTATTTGATCGCCCTCCATGCTTACCAAAGGAGGATGAATGTTACGTTCCTGTGGATTCTCTTGAAATATTCCCTATGAGTAAAACTTGTGAGAATAATTATGCTACTGTCATTTATGATAATCCATGCTATTTTGATAAATCTTATGATAATCCTTTATTTGTGCCTGATATCGAAATGCATGGTAATAAGGAGGTTTGTTTAGAAAATGTTTATGATAAAGCTCTAGATGATGGTCCTATATTGCTTGATAATATTATGTATTCTACTATTGAAAATGGGATTGGAGAGGTCTTGACTTTATCTAGATGGAGTCCCATACCTCTTAAGAATGATCAATCATCTTGTTATAAAATTGTTAAAAGTAGGTTTGAAAGTTTTAATCCCACTATTTTGGAGCTTGATAAAAATTATATGTTTGTAGATCATGAAAAGCATGCTTTATGTGATAGTTATATTGTTGAGTTTGTTCATGATGCTACTGAAAATTATTATGAGAGAGGAAAATATGGTTGTAGAAATTTTCATGGTACTAAAGACCTCTCATGTTGAAAGTTCTGAAGTTATTTTTGTTTTATCTTCCTATGCTTGTCACTTTGTTCTTTATGAATTTATTTTTGTACAAGATTCCTATGCATAGGAAGTGGGTTAGACTTAAATGTGTTTCAAATTTGCTTCTTGATGCTCCTTTTGCTTCATTTCCTATTTTTATATGAGCATCATTAAAACTATCAAGCCTAGCTAAAAGGTGTTAAAGAAAAACGCTTATGGGAGGCAACCCATTATTTTTATTTCTGCAATTTTTCTTTTATTGAGTTAAGGTGTTTGTCTACTTCTGTAGCAACTCCTTTGTATCTTTACTTTTTGCATTGTTGTGCCAAGAAGAGTCTCTAATGATAAGATGATGCTAGATTTTGATTGCTGCGCAGAAACAGATTGTTGCTGTTCACTGTACGAAAATTATAAATTCATAGAAATGTGATTTTAATCTGCCAATTTTTGTGCGTAATCCTGATGTATGCACGCATCTTTCGTTAGTTCAACGTTTTTCGATCTGAGCAACGTAAGTGCCTCGAAAAAATTCGTCTTTGCGGACTGTTCTGTTTTAGACAGATTATGTCTTTTATTTTGCATTCTCTCGTTTACTAGTGTTGGGTGGAATTCTTTTTTGGGTGGAAGAGCTTCACATAACATCAGTGGCAGTAGTTAATGTTTAAAGTAACGGTCATATTGCGTCCTTACAGAACATGTGACTTTTTGATTGATGCACTAACCCTCTAATGAGAAATACTTTGAGTTTGGTGTGGCAGAAGTTTTCAAGGGTCAAGAGGGAAGAGTGATATAATAGGATGCAAAAGAGTGAAGAGCTTAAGCTTGGGGAGGCTCCCATGGATCTCCCCAGCATATTTCAAGAAGACTCAAGCGTCTAAGCTTGGGGATGCCCAAGGCATCCCCTTCTTCATCATCAAAATTATCAAGTCATCTCTAGTGAAACTATATTTTAATTCTTTCACATCATATGTGCTGTTCTTGGAGCGTCTGTGTGCTTTTATTTTCAGTATGTTATTTTTATTTTCTTATATCAACTTGATTGGATCCTAACATTATTGATTGGGAGAGAGACAGTCTCCGCTTTTTCATTAGAATACTACTATTCTTCACTTATACTTGTTGAGTATTCATACCTAGCGCTGTTTAGCTTTTAGCTCTTGTTTTCATGTATCTCTTGTCAGAGCTATTAGTTCTTTTAAAGAAAGTACTCTCTTGCTTCACTTATACTTGTTTGGAGAGTTATTAAAATAAATTGATTGGTGTTTGGTTGGAACAGAAAATGTTGCATGTGGTAAATGGTATAATGGAAAAGACTTACATACTCTTGTAGATCTCTAACTTGGATAATTTGATACTTGTCAATTGTTTTGAGTTAACAAGTAGGTCATGATTAAACTTTTGCATCATGTAAGTTAAGCCCATTAGTGAAGAACTACCGTAAAGCTTGTTGAAATTTGGTTTGCATAAGTGGTATCTCTAAGGTCTATGTCGTGGTGGGATCACGGCAGATGCCATAGGTATGGCTAAGATGGGGCCTAATGGTCGCTGGGGGAATCCGGGGAGGGTTTATGCACTCAAGAAGTGCACAAGCAAGAACACGCAAGAAACCGCAAGAACACGAACGAGAAACCAAGAAACCAAGCACACAAAGCACACCACGATGTACCCTGCTTCGGGGCCCTCTTGTGGAGGTAACACCCCTACTGCAGCACTATCCTACTCAGTGTATAGCTCAAGGTGACAAGTACAAGCTGCTCCTCGAGCTGTATGATGCTACAATGGTGAGAACTTGAGGTAGAAGATGAAGCTACAAAGGGGGGAAAGGAACTCCGAGCTTGGATCCGAGGTATCTCAGGGGATTCCGAAGTTCCTCTCTCTCTGTCGATTTATGAATGCCTCCCTCTTGTTCATCGATCCCTCAAGCAGGAGGGGGGGAAGCCCACTATATAGGCCAGCCGAGTTACCGGTGTGCCCCTCGCTGAACACTGTAGCCATGCCTCTGCTTTGGTCATCGTCGTACTCCTGTCAGGGACAAGACATGGCCTGCCCATCCCTGCTGCATAACGGCAGAGCTAGCATGTCCCCTCTGACAGAGACAGGACGTAGCCACGCCGTGCTACCTCGTAGCCTTTTCCCCGGATCTCGCGTGGTCAGCGGTCAGAGACGTGCAGCCCCGCCGAACCCGGGGCACGCCTCTGCCAGGCTCTGTGACAGACGCTCCCGCGTCAGGCGCTCTTGTACCAGGCAGGAAGTGACAGGAGCATTGACTCCTGCCCGACCTACGGCTCCTTGCCTCGGGTCTTGCGCTTAAGATCTTTACCAGGTCGGACCTTACTTCCTTCATATAGCTTCTCCTGCACTCACCATACAAACCATAGCACCGAGGTAGTTAGGTCGGCTGATCATAGCTCGGATTATGAACCTCGGCCCATGCCAACGGGATACCTCGGACCCCTCTGGGCCAAGATAGGTCGGCCTTCACATTCTCCAGGTCAAGATGAAGCTCGGACACTCCCAGGCCCAAGCAGGTCGGCCCTTTCCGTACCTCGGCATATCTTTAAACTCATCTTATGCCAAGCCTTGACCCTACCCGGGGGTAGCCCCCCGACATTAGTCCCCGAAGCTGGTGCGGTCCTACGACCTCGGATGGAGGGCCGTAGCAGGTTCAAAAATAAACAAGGTACCACCTCTAAATCCGACCTCAAACATAGCTCTGCCGAGGTACTTCCCACAGACCATAATCTAATCCGAGGTTGATATGCAATCTGAACTTTCCGAGCTTCTTGACTCAGCACAATCTTGCCTCAAGATTTTCCGAGGCACGTGGCGAGGAATCTCTGCCCGGACCTCGAAATCCGGACCTTTGAAAGACAGGTCCTGACCACACGCCGCCTTCGTCAGCCGGACCCACCAAACAGTGCACACGCGCACTCAAGTACTTGACCAACTTGATCGCCCACGACCCCTCGGTTCTCGCGCTGACCAGCACAGAAAATCCGGCGCTGGCGGTTGCCGTCCTGTGGCCCACGATGTGGCCGATCGTGCGGCCACAACTGTCGCAACTGCACGCTTGCCCGCACACGATCCCGCGTCTTCCCGGTAACCGCGCGGTAGTGCGCAGTTACCGCACGCGGTTATAAATAGGGGCCCAGGGGGAACTTCTCCTTCTTCCCCACTCGCCCGCAGCTCCGTGCTCTCCGCTTCCAGCGCCGCCGTCGAGCCCTCGCTGGTGACGTGTACCGCACCTTGCACCGCCACACCGCCGTTCTGCAGCAGCGTTCCGCACCGCCGTCGAGCGCCTCGCCGCACCGGAGTACGCGCGCTACGCCTTGCGCCGTCGACTCGCCGCCGATCCTTCGCGTTCTTCACCGGTGAGTTCTTCGTTTCTCCTCCATTGCCATGAACGTGTTCATCCGTAGCGATGAACTTGATGACCTTGATAAATCCGATGATCCACTCTCGCATTCTTTTAGCACTTTTAGATCTCATCTAGATTTATTTTAGATACATCCACAGCACTGTCCTCTTAGTTTTGCCCCTTGACGAACTCGAGTTTATTTTCCTTTTTAGCTCATCGGTAGATCTTTGCTAGTATCTCGCAGTGGTAGAAACGTGTTTCCCGCCTAAATCCTTTAGCCCGGCTGTCTCGAATGATCCGAGGTATTTACCCCGGCTACTCTGAATTATCCGAGGTACTTACCCCGGTTGAACCTCCCTCTTCTGCAGGAAAGCGTCCCCATGTCTTCTGCCTCGGATCACGCCGAGGAAGGAGCACCTGGAGAACGAGGTAGCTGGGAGGGATCTGATGTCACGGAGGTCGACATCAAGTGGCTCCGAGATTCACGGCGGATCCCGGCCAAACTCATCTGCCGGGTTCCGAAGAAAGAAGATATCGAACCCGAGGTGGAATCCGGGGAGCGGGTCGTCTTCCTGGATCACTTCGAACGTGGTTTCGGGCTCCCGGCCGGGAAATTCTTCCGGGACTTCTTGGACACCTTTGGGCTACAACCACACCACCTGCCCGCCAATGCCATCCTCCAACTTTCGGCCTACGCAACCTTTTCCGAGGGTTACCTCGGATTATGGCCAAGCATCGAGTCCTGGGCCAAGTACTTCCAGCTCAAGAAACAAAGTGTCCCGAACAAGAAGGTCGTGGACAAGGAGATGACCGCTTGCGGGGCGGCCTCGATTTCGCCTCGGCGCCTCTCTGAGTTTCCTCGGATTCAGGGCCTGGACTCCTGCCGAAAATGGCAACGCTCCTTCTTCTATGTGAAGAACCCGGGCACCGAAGACCTCATCAACTTGCCGGAGTTCACCATTGGAGCCCCTACTGCCCAACTCAACTGGGATTACGAGCCTGCACCCGACGCCCCCGAGGTTCTACTGATCCACCAAACCATGATGTCCCTCCAGGAGAAAAGTTGGGAGCAGATGACATTTTGCGCACCATGATCACCCGCCGAGTTAATCCTCTACAAGCGCGGGCCCATAAGATCTGCCACATGAGTGGTCGCTATGACCCCACCCGGAATAGCACTCATGAACTCGATGACTCCGAAGTGAAGAGGCGCATCCGGGCCATCGCCAAGACCACCATGCCCGATAAGTGGAAATGGGGTGTCAAGCCCTATGACCGAGATCACCTTCCACCCCAAGTAAGTGTACCTTACCCGACGTATAATATTCCTCGGTTTCATTTTCACCCCGACCTTGTATTGATTCTTGTGCTAACTCGGTTTTACTTCGCCACCTCTGCAGAAGTTCACTCGACAGGAAATCGAGGATGGCCCCCTTTCTTCTAAGGAGTGGACTCCCGACCTGCCTATTCCGGCCGCCGCCGAGGCTGAAGATCCGGACAATGAGGATCACCTCCCTATTCCCAAGGCCACCTCGGGTAAGACTCGCGGTTGCCCATCGCACCGCCCACCAGTTCGATCGTCCATCCAGGATTGGCCCGATGATGACGATGACGATTGCCAAATTCTGGAACCTGTCAATGTTATTCCAATTTCGTATGCTCCTCCAACATATAAGAACTTTCATCCAGCGTCTGCAGCTTCCCGGAAGCGCTCAGGACCCGGTACCTCGGATGCCGAGGCTTCCAAGACCTCGGAGACTGCAGCGCCCAAAGCCAAGCGTGCCAAGAAGACCTCGGCGAGGCACAAGAAACGAGGCCCCGTGGAGGAAGATGCGTAAGTCACCTTGCTCCTTTTACTTCTCACGCTGTTCCGAGGTTAAGTTTTTATACTCTAACTTAATCTTTCTTTTTCTCTAGCCCGGCGGCAGATCAAACAGAGCCACAGCTCGATACATTCACCACTGCCTCCAGTGGTTGAATCTCAGACAACCGAGGTCGAGGTTAACCTCGGCAGCCCCGCCAGAGCCTCTCCTCCAGAACGGTCCGTTGATATCCGCAGCCCGGAGAGGACCATCTCCTCCCCGGTGCGTGTCACCTCCGCCGAACTTCCACCGCCGAGCTCTGACTCCGGCCTGGGACACTCCGCTCCCCGCCGAGATCAGACTCCTCCGCGTCCTCAGAAGGATGCGGAGACAGATCGCGCCAAGACTCCGGCTAAGACCGTGCTGGAGCCTCGGCTCTCCCCCAAGTCTCAAGCTGCGCGCAACCAGCAGCAACAGCAGCAGAAGAAGCAACAACAACGACTGCAGAAGCAAAAGCTTCAGCAGCAGCAGAAAGATTCAGCTCCAAATGTTGAGCCCCCCACACAGCCACAGCAAACTCCGATGCCGCCACCGCCACCGGGACCCAAGGCTGCGAGCACCCAACTGGTGCCGCATGTCCCTGCGCCGAAGTCCACCTTGACCAAGACCGCGCCTTCGAGCTCTCAGGTCGCCACCTCCCGAGCTCTTTTCGCTGCTACCATCCAGCCGAACATCAGCAGCTGGGAGGTCGGGCAACTCCGGACCAAGAGCGGGAACAGCTTAGGCTCGGAGAAGCATTACGACATGGACTGGAACTCGGCTGACACTGCCGAGGTCTCCTCTAACCCGACCTCTGAGCATCCAGCTGGACCTAGCGCCGTGCTCCAGTCCATTTACAACATGCAGACTGCGGTCCTTGATTGCAGCAAGAAGGCATCGGTAAGTTTCTTTACGCAACTCTCTTTCTTCCTTTGAAACCAAATGACAAACATACACTATTCCCAGTCCCCGAGATTCGGGTTGAGCAATTGACACTCCACCGAGTTAAAATTGCTCGGCTTGAATCTCAAAAACTTGTCATTTCCCAATGCTGAGTCCCCGAGGCCAATGCCGAGTCCCCGGGACTCAATTGGGCCTCGGGTGCTAAAAAGACCTCGGATTCCTTCGAAATGTAACTTTTCAATATTCGTGTCAAATCTCTTTCCGCCGAACTGATCTCTCTATTTTTTCAGGAGTGCAACAATGCTCGGACAAAATCTTCAAGAACCTCCTGCTGGATCACAACACACTGAAGAAGTCTCACCGGACTCTTCTATCCGCAAAGGAGCAGAGCGACAAAGACTATGCCTCCAAGTTGAAGACAGCCGAAGATGAAATAGCTCGGCTGCAACAAGAGCTGAACCGGGCTAATGAAGCCAAAGCTGCTGTGGAGGACGCTATGAAGGTCAAAGACCAGGCCGCCGAACAGCAGCAAGAGCTTGCCAAGACCCTGGAGAACCGCGCTACCTCGGCCGAAACCGAACTGATCGCTCTCCGGGCTGCATCGAAAAGTTGGTTGTCCGAGCTCACTCGGATTAATCACCAAATGGACAGTAAGTTTCTTTCCCCTTTTCCTTATTTTCCGCCGACCTACACCCCGTGCCACCGTATGTCTTATTTCAGCGACAGCCTTTTTGTCTTCTTCAGAGAATTTGAGCACTCCAAGGACAAAGCTATCCGAGAAGTTCAAGCAGCTCGGGCAAAGAGGGCTGAGACAGAAACCCTCGGCGAAAGCTGGGATATCCAGGACCACCTTGTCGCCCTTAATGCTCGGATCAGGCCGCTCAGGGCCATTGGAACTAAACTGGTAGATGCTGCCATCGAGGTCCATCGTGCCCTCTGGCCCAAGGTTAAGACTCGAGCTCGCCACGAAGCTGAAAGGAGCCGAGGCTAGACTTCGGGAGTGGAGATGCTCATCAGCTCGGGCTGGAGCGGACAAGGCCCTGGTGTTCGTGCTGTCTTGGTATGAATCTGTTGAGATCCACACGGTTACCTCCCTGCGCAGGGGCTCTCCTTGGAACACCACTCCTGATGGCATTGAGAAACGCCAAGCAGCAGCCGACCTCTTTGCTAGTTATGCAAACACCCGGACCTTCAATGACGGGCGCCTCTATTCTGAGGATGAAGAGAGCTCGGACGAGGAAGAAGAGTCCGGTGAAGAAGGCTCTGACGGCGAGGAAATTGACTTCGACGAGCCTCAGAGCTCCAAGGGCAAGGCCGGCAAAACAACCGAGGTGGCCGGAGATTCTGATGATGACTTCAACTTCGACGAACCTCCGAACCCCAAGGGCAAGTCCGGCAAAGCCGTAGCCACCGAGGTGATCTCCACCGACGTGACGGACACCCCGGCATCCACTCCAACAACCGAGGTTGTTCCTGCGCCCGAGGTTGTTCCTGCGCCCGAGGCTCCTGCTTCCGAGGTCCCCACTACCACAACTTCGGCGACCGAGGTCTCTGGTTCCGAGGCCTGAACTTGTCTCCAGAAAAACATTAAATCCCCGGTATGCCGGGTGCAGATGTAATAGACCTTAAGTAGTTTGCCGTGCTACCTCTTAACATTATCTTGCTAGCCGAACCATGCTTTTCTAAGAATTATGCCGAACCCTTTTGGAACGAGTCCCCGAGTTCACTTTCGTGTTTACTATACTTGGCATTCTTTGCTCTTGTCTACCATTTTGGCGTTCGACAGTCGAGTCACAAGATTGTTGTTTATAGCATACAGTACTTAGCAAATGTCGAGGTGTGTTTCAAAATCATCCGACATAAATGAAAGGTAAAGACAGGGGTTAGTAAACGACACATGCCGAACTATACTTTTGGACCGAGTCCCCGAGTCCATTTTCATGTTTCCCACGTTTTTTCATCTTTGCTCTTGACTACCATTTCGGCGTTCGTCAGTCGAGTCACAAGATTAGTTACACAGCATACATTACTTGAAGTTTGAGACGAGGTTCAAAATAGTTCGGCATATGAACGAAATTGACAAACAGAAATAAAACACAAGCACATGAGCGAGGCAGTCCCCGAGCTTCAACCTCGGAGTGCCGACATTTCATTAAGGATTAACCGAGGCACATACATTGCGCCCTTCATGAGTAGAAAGGTCGGAGTAGAGCTATATTCCATGGTCGCCTGACCTCTGATCCGGGGTTGTCCAGCCCATCTTTCCTTGGTTCCTGCGCATCTATAAGATAGTACGAATCATTGAGCAGAGCTCGGCTCACAATGAACGGTCCCTCCCATGGAGGTGACAACTTGTGCCGACCTTTCTTGCGCTGCACCAGCCTCAGCACCAAATCTCCCTCGTGAAACACACGAGGGTTGACACTCCGGCTATGATAACGTCGGAGACCTTGTTGGTATATTACGGACCGAGATGAGGCCAATTCTCTAGCTTCCTCAAGCAGATCTACTGCATCCTCCCGAGCCTCTTTTGCCTCGGCTTCAGTGTACATTGCCACTCTGGGCGCATCATATTCGATGTCAGTGGGTAGCATAGCTTCTGCCCCATAGACCATAAAAAATGGCGTATAGCCAGTTGATCGATTTGGTGTGGTCCTTGGACCCCACAGTACTGCTGGTGTTTCATCTATCCAACACCCCGGCGTTTTCAGCAGTGGTTCAATGAGCCGAGCCTTGATGCCGGCCAACACTAGAGCATTTGATCTTTCCACTTGTCCATTAGACTCCGGATGTGCCACCGAGGCTATGTGTGGGGACCCCGGACTAACCGTCCGAAATACCCGATTATGCTTAACACAACGATCCCGTGATCAGTCTGTCGTTGCACATAATCCGAACTGAATATCAAAGTTTACATCCATACAATACCGAGTTTAAAGTCTTACAAACCTGGCCATACAGGCCTAATTATACATAGGTGCCTTCAAGGGCCAAACCATCTTTATTCAGCGGAAGCTACGGTAGTAGGGCTAAACCAACTCGACAACACCCGACAGGCAGCTGACTTATGAAGATCTTAGTTCGCATAGACGTCGCCAAACTCCTCTTCAACGCAGGGTTCCTCGAAATCTGGCTAAGACAATAGCCAGGGACGAAACCAATATGAGTACATTTGATTGTACTCGCAAACTACCCCAACTAGAGTAAGCACTAACTAGTTTTATTTTTAAAAACTTTTATGTGAAAACTCTCAAATCCTTACTGAAAAGGGGTGAGACGAAGTTTATAACCATCCTTTGAGAAAACACCACTTTAGCTATTTTTCCCGAAAAATCCTTCCCTGTCCGACCCAATCTCAATCAGGGTTCCAAACCCTTCACCACCTTGCACCAACTCATTGGTACAGGTAAGCAACCTTTTCCATCTCAGTTTCCTTTCAAACTCAACACTTTATAAAGCTTTTATCAAAACTTGCACATGGTCTTAGGACAGCCTTCCAACTGTCCGTATCCGAGGACTCGGCTATTCGAATAGTTTTACCCTCTGCAGAGGTAGTACGCTTTTCCCACACCCATCCGGTCACTCATCGTGTCAGCCACGTCCCGCCATACCGGAGGTATGCGAAGTTGAGTTCCCGGCCATAGCCTGTCCTTTGCTCATGCTAGTATAGGACCCTGCCGCTACGACACTTTCCACCGACACTCAAATCCTCAGAAACTAAGTGTGGGGACTCGTAGTTCTGCCCGGCGGACCCAAGGGAGCCCTTCAATCCTCTTCCTCCGACACGCTCATACCGGCTTCCGGTAGACTACAATGAAGAGGACCCAGGTCAGGGGGTAGGTCCTCAGACCATCCCCTCATGGAACGAGGTCATCCTCGTTGTTGAGGTATCCAGTACTAACACGAGCAAATTATATGACTACGCCCTTGCCCATATGTGGGTAAATGTGGTCGCACAGGTTATCGGCTGGTAGTCATAGTACTAGGACACAATGTGCATTTTTCGCAAAACAACACCATCCTTCTTTAACTGAGCACCGACCTTCCGGCAGGTCTATCCAAGTACTTTCAAAGGAGTTTCAAGAAAACATTGTTTTTCCCATCCTATAGTTTTAAATAACTACCTTATACTCCTACACAAGGTGGCAAAATAGTTTTTTTTTTCCGGTAGTTTGTAAAAAAGGGGGGGTTTTTCCAAAACTCATTGTTTCCTTTGAACAACTCTTGAGACTAAAATAGAGGTATATAAATGCAAGCTCAGTGAAGTAGCTTGCCTTGCTCAGCAAAGTTCTCGGGGTCTTGTTCCTGCTGATCAAAGTACTCCCCTTCCTCGAAGACTCCGGCAGCGTTTTCGTCTAACGTCAAACAAGCGATACAAATAATTACTATACTAACTCAAGCATCATCACAACATCACAATTGCTACACATAGCTACTGCACACATCAAGCAACACAAGGTGGTTTCAAATTGATTGAATTAAATTTGATTTAATTAATTTCAAACTAAGGCAGAAACTAGTTGTACACTAATTAATTCACCATTTAATCTATGTTTGTCACAAAAATTCAAACTAAAATTCTATGGATAGCTACTGGTGTGTAGAAGATCACCCAATTGGTTTGGGATCATTTGGAGTTACAAAACTCCCTACACATCTGTTTTAGTTCAGAAGGGTTTTAAACAAGTTTTAGCTACCAAACAAATTTGGTTGCTCCAAAAATTAAATCCTTTTAGGGGTATCTAACCTTGGTTGAGTGTGACCTAACAAAATTGGTTTTAGATCAATTGGATCTACCAACAGTTCACACTAATTGTTTTAGTGCAGAAGGGTGCACTGAAGTTCAACCAAAGGCTAAGGATTTTATACTACTCAATTAATTCTACCAAAATTTGGGGAGCTAAAGGATCCTAATACAAAGCTACCAAAATTGGTTTCAAGTTATTTGGATTTATATAACTCCAGAAACAAATGGTTTAGTGTTTTAAACCTTCTGGAGCATTTTTACTAATACATTTTTATTATTTATTTAAATGAGATGAGACCACTTTGGTGAGTTAAAGAATTTTATAAGCTTTCCAGAACATTTGAGTTTGATTTATTTGGATTCCTAGAACTCGAGTTATTGAATTTCAAAGTTGGGTCCAGTACTGGATTTCAGAAGAGATTTAAATTCGAAAAACCTAATTCTCTGGATAATGTTTAAAACTATGACATGTGGGGTCGGGTGGTCAGTGACTCAGTGGAAAACGTTTCGCGCGCGGCTTAATGTTTAAAACGCTGACGGGTGGGTCCCGCTTGTCGGCGTCTAAACGAAACGAACCGGTAAGCTACCGTTGGATCCAGATCCAACGGCGCAGGATCAACATCGTCCTCGACCACCGGAGTACGATGGAGCCGTGGCTCCGGCGGCGACGAGGTGGGTCAAGGCTCACCTAGGGGCCTCGGGTGGTGGCGGAGATGACGTAGATCGACGGCGGAGGGAGTGGGGAAGCTCTGGGACAAGTTGCGCGTGCTGGGACGGCTCCAATCGACGGCGGCGTGATCAGTTCCTCCTCCGTGGCCGTGCTCCAAGTCCGGCGACTCCTCCGCGGCGCTGCGGTGCACAGAACACGGGCAAACCGCGGCGGGTGAGCTAGGATGCAATGGTGACGCGGCTAGGGTGCAAAGAAGAGAGGGAGAGTGAGAGACACGGCTCGGCCGTGACCGTCGCCCACCTTCTGCTCCGGCGAGGTGCAGAGCACGGGCAAAGCAGCAGTGCTTCCGCGGCTGCGTTTCCGCCCTTCTGGCGGTGCACTGGAGTGGGTGGAGCGGAGTGGTGGTTGCGAGAGAGGGTGGAGAAATGGCGAGGCTCGGCGGCCTTTTTATGGGCGAGCACGGGCTCGTCGTGGACGTAGCGCAGGGACGGAGCTGGGGAGTGGGAGAGCTTGCCATTGGCGGCGTCTCTGCGCGAGTACGGAGCGATGCGGTGGCAAACGGGGAGTGGGCGCGGCGGTGCTCCTCGCTGACCATGGCAGTGGTGGCGTCGCACGCGTGCTCTGGCCGCGGCGTGGCGAGGGTGCACGCAAAGGGGGAGGGAGGTGCTGCGGCGCTCGGGTCGCTTCGAGCAGGTGCAGAGGGGAGAGGGGGATGCACTGGGCGCAGCGTCGCGTCGCGTCGCTGCCTCCTCTGCTCCCTCCACAGGGCGACCACGGACGGCAGCGTGCGGCGTCGCGTCGCGAGCGGCGAGCACGCCAGCGTGCTTGGCAGGGCTTGGGTCACTTCGAGCAGAGACAGAGGGAAGAGGGAGGGGTGTCGAGCACGGCGCGGCGTGCCTCTGCGTCGCGTTCTTGCTCACCACGGGGGCGACCCGTGCGGCAGCACGCCACGGGCGGCATCGACGTGGTGCACGCCACACTCCTCCTCCGAGTCAACGGGCTTGTTTCCCTCGCAATAATTCACGAGTGTGAGGTGAGAGGAAGGTGTAGGAGCTACTGGAGTGATCAAATTCTCCGAATTGAGCTCGAATTTGGAGTTGGATTTTTAGTTCAGTGATGAACACAGTGGTGATCACCACGTGTTCGATAAAATTCCTGAACCAAAACCAAATTTGAAATTTTGAATTTTCTTTTCACCAATTACTTCCAAATATTTTTCCAAGGTTGGGGATACCACTGGATGATTTTATTTGGGAGTGTTGCTTGGTGATTTTGATGGTTTTCCAAAGTTAAAGAAACATTTGGAATTTTGGAAATAGAATTTTGAAATACAATCTTAAAAAAAAAGAGGGAGAAAAGTATTAGAGATGAAATGGGAGGGATCACTTCTCTCCACTGAAGATTTGTTTGAACAAATTTTTGAATCAATACTTGAAGATTTTTGTGTGACACTTGTCACACTAGTTTTATTGTTTTTAGTATTTGTTTTATTTCTTTTCTCCTTTTTTTTTTTTTTGTTTTCCTTTCTCCAAGTTTTTATTTAGCAACAACAACACAAGCAAGCAAGCACACATAAAATAACAGAAAATTTTTGTTGGCCCACATTTCTGACTAATAAAACAGGGTTACAGATTTGGGATGTTACACTATGTCCAGCCGGATTCCCTTGTCCATGCAAAACCGAGCAAATTCTCCAACAGCAAAGTTTGTGCCATTGTCCGAGATAATGCTATGGGGGTACCCATACCGTAGAATGATTTCCTTCAAGAAAGTCACTGCTGAATGACCATCCAAATTCCGGATTGGTTTCACCTCGATCCATTTGGTGAACTTGTCCACCATTACCAGTATGTGCGTCATGTTACCTCGAGCTGGTTTGAACTCTCCCACCATATCCAAACACCATACCCAAACGGCCAAGTGATAGGAATTGTTTTGAGCGCCGAGGCTGGCATATGCGTCTGCTTGGCAAACCTTTGGCATCCTTCACATCTCCGGACTATGTCCTCTGCATCACCAAGAGCAGTGGGCCAATAGAACCCATGGCGGAACACCTTGGCCACTAGAGCTCTTGTGCTGCAATGATGTCCACACTCTCCTTGGTGGATATCCAAAAGCATCTCCTTGCCTTCAGCTGGCTCGACACACCGTTGCATCACCTCGGTTACGCTTCTTTTATAGAGCTCCTTGTTGATGATGGTGTACGCCTTGGCCCTCCTTTGAATTCTCCTAGCCTCGGTTGTGTCACTTGGCAAGCTTCCCTCTGTTATGAACTTCATGATTTGCTCCGCCCACTCCGGCACTGGGTGCAAAGGAAAAAAATTCTCGTCCACCTCCATTGGTTCGGTCATCATAATCTCTTCCATTATTTCCTCCACCATCCTGCGACCAGTCCCCGAGTCTTGACGAGCAGTCCCCGAGGTTCGGTGCGTAGTCCCCGAGCTCTGCCACGCAGTCCCCAGGTCCGACCAAACGCATCCGAGTCTACCTCCATTGGAACAGGTCCGGACTCTTGCTCCGCCGGGATGAAAATAGATTCGGATTCAGGAGAAGGTTTGATTGAAGGAGTTCGCAAGTGATTCAGGGCTACTCCAGGTGGTACTGCCTCTTTAGATGAACCGAGCTTTGACAACACGTCGGCAGCACTATTTTCTGTCTGAGGTATATGCCTGTACTCACACCCTTCAAAGAACCCGGATATCTTTTGCACATGGAACCGATATAACGCCATGTTGGCATCCAGGGTATCCCAAGTTCCAGAAGATTGTTGCACCACCAGGTCGGAATCGCCGAAGCATTCCATACGCCGGATACCGATCTCCTTCGCCACATTGAGTCCATGGATTAAGGCCTCATACTCCGCCACATTGTTTGATGCCGAGAAATGAATCTGCAGCACATACTTTTGCTGATCTCGCTTCGGTGAGGTGAGGACTATTCCGGCCCCCAGCCCGATCTTTGTCTTGGAGCCATCAAAATGCATCTTCCAATAATTATAGTCTGGCCTGGGTGGCTCATACTGCATCTCGGCCCAATCACAGAAGAAGTCCGGCAACGCCTGGGATTTAATTGCATCTCTTCTCTCATAATGTCGTGCATATGGAGACACCTCAATCGCCCATTTGGCAACTCGGCCAGTTGCATCTTTGCACCCATGATCTCCGAGATAGGAGCTTCGCACACCACCGTCATGGGATGCTCCTGGAAATAATGCTTCAACTTCTTGACCGCCAGGTAGACACCATACGTCATCTTCTGGTAGTGAGGGTAATTCTGCTTCGAGGTAGAGATCACCTCGCTCAAGTAATACACCGGTCTCTGCACCGACCTGCCACCTTCTTCACGCTCCACCACCACTGCCACACTTACAACTCGGTTTGTGGCCGCAATGTAAAGTAACATCGGCTCACTGTGCAATGGTGACGCCAACACCGGAGCGGTGGACAACATCTTTTTTAGCTCATTGAACGCCACATCGGCCTGCGGGGTCCATGTAAACCCGGTACTTTTCTTCATGAGCTGGTACAAAGGTAAGGCTTTTTCTCCCAGCCGACCTACAAATCGGCTCAACGAGGCTAGGCACCCTGTGAATTTCTGCACATCTTTCAAACACTTCGGTAATTTCATGTTCTCAATAGCTCGGATCTTGGCCGGGTTAACCTCGATACCTCGGCTAGACACCAGGAATCCAAGCAACTTTCCAGCCGGGACACCAAAGGTGCACTTGTCCGGGTTAAGTTTCAACTGATATTTTCTCAAATTCACAAATGTCTCCTCGAGATCCTCGAGGAGAGTACGTTTCTCCTTAGTTTTGATGACGATATCATCGACATACACTTGCACATTTTTGCCCATTTGAGAGTGCAAGCATTTCTGCATACACCTCTGATAAGTTGCCCCGGCATTCCTCAGACCAAAACACATGACACGATAGCAATACGCCCCATACGGGGTAATAAAAGCAGTCTTTATTTGATCCTTCGGGTTCAGTGGTATCTGGTGAAAACTAGAGTACGCATCGATAAAAGACAACAGTTCACAACCAGCAGTGGAATCAATCACCTGATCAATCCGAGGTAATGGAAACGGATCTTTCGGGCACGCCTTGCTGAGGTTAGTGAAGTCGATGCACATGCGCCACACCTTGACCACGGCTGGCTCGTCTTTCTTCTTTTCCATCAAGACTGGATTGGATATCTAGTCCGGATGCAGCACCTCCATAATGAACCCAGCTGCAAGCAACTTAGCCAGCTCGTCCAGCACCACTTGTCTTCGGTCGTCTGAGAGACGACGGGTCGGTTGCCTCACCGGTTTCACCTCCGGCCTGACAAATAAAGAGTGCTCTGCCAACTCCCTCGGAACACCAGGCAGGTCCTTAGCCGACCATGCGAAGATATCCCGATTCTCACGGAGGAAGTGACAGAGCTCGTGTAACATCCCAAAAATATTATCAGGATTATATTCCAAAAATGAGAACCAACAAAAACTTTTTGTTGTTTATTGTATGTTAATTGCTTCTTGTTACTTGAGTTGTTGTTCCTGCTGTTTGTGTGAGTGTTTGCTCTAGTGAACACTAGTAAGAAAGAAAGAAAACAAAATACAAAATCAAAGCAAGAAGATAAAAGTGACAAGTTGTCACTTAAAAATCTCAAAGTGACAAACTCAATTATTTTTCAAACCAAAGTCAGTGGAGATGCAATGTAAACACTCCCCATTTTGTTCCTACTACTTTCCCCTTTCAAATATTATTTTTGAACTTGTTTTAAAATTCTAAAATAAAAACAAATAGAAATAAATCAAATTACCTTAAACAAAGTACTATAAAAGAAAATGTTGCCAAACATTTTATTTGGCAATGCCAATTTTTGTGGAGCTTCTACATGTTATGAGGAGGCCCCACAAATATTTGCAGAATTTTCTAAAATGTTTAAGTACCTCAAATAAATCTAGGAAAAGCTTCTGGATATTGAAATAAAACTGAAAAATAAAAGAAAAGAGGAAGGAGGGGGTTTTCTGCAAAATGGTCATCGACCTCAGCCCCGACGACCATCGCCGTGTCGCCTTCACCGTCGTCGCCGTTTTTTTCGCCGCCAGGACCCCCCCTGGCCGCGCTCTCCCTCGCCCTCGACCCTCTGCACCTCTCTGCACCGCAGGGAAGAAAACGGGCACCTCTCCCGTCGCCTTAACGCCGATGTTCCCCGACGACCGCCGCGGATGCATTGGACGGCGCCGAGCAAATTGGCCCCGTCTCTGCTCCCCGACACGCACCACTCCTCTAGATGATTCTAGAACCTTGCCGGACCCCGTTAAACCCCAAGCCGCCACGAGCCTCTGCACCCTCGCCGTGTAATCGAAGAAATGGTCGCCGTGGACGCGCCATGGCCGCCGCCGTAGACCTCGACCATCGTGGACCGCCCCGAGCCTATAAAAGCACCCTGAGACCTCACTGAGACACCACACCTCTCCCTCGCGCTCTCCCTCGCTTCAATTTAGTCTATGCACCGCCGGAAGGCCGTGCACTGCCGCACCCGACGCCGCCGTTGAGGTCGTGCATCGCCGCGACGCCACACCCTTCCATTCTCCCCTCTGACCCCTCTACGCTGTTGCCCGAGCTCACCGCACTCACCCAGGCTTCTTTTCCCTCTTTTTAGCGCACGGACGCGACCCCGAAGCTCCGCCGAAGTTGCTGCCCGACGCCGACGAAGAGCGCGACATCGCCGCCGTCGACAGAGACTTCCCCAGCAACTGCCGCTCGCACCATCGTCTTCCCCGAGCCGCCGCCGTCGATTCGCGTCATCGCCGCTTCCTCCCGAGCCCCTAGGTGAGAGATCCGTCCACCTCGCCGTCGCCGGCGCGGCAGCGCCGCCCGTTTTAGGTCGCCGGCGTTTGCCGTCGACGTGGACAAACGTGGGCCGTTGGATCTGAATCCAACGGCAGCGTACCGTTTCGTTTATTAGAGAGAGACTGACGTGTGGACCCCACCCGTCAGCATTTTATTATTTTCCCCGCGCGCACTGTGTCGCTGACGTGTAGGTCCCACCTGCCAGCCTTTTCAACATTATCCAGAATAGTAAACTTTTCGAATTTAAATCTCTCTGTGAATTCAGTACTGGATCCAACTTTGAAATTAATATCTCGAGATTTAGGAATCCAAATAAATCAAACTCAATTTCTGGAAAGCTTATGAAATTGTTTAACCAACACAATTGGTCTCATGTCATTTAATTAAATAGTTAAAAAGTATTATTGAAAATGCCACAGAAGGTTTAAAATCTAAACTTGTTTGTTTCTGATACTCTGTTAGTCCAAATAATTCCAAACCAATTTTGCTAGCTTAGTACTGCCTTGTGTTAGCTCCCCTAATTTTGGTAGAATTAATTAAGCAGTATTAATTGTTGACTTTAAGATAAACCCTTCTGGACTAAAACAAACAAATATGTTTATTGGTTGATCCAAATGAGTTAGGACCAATTTTGTTAGCTCACATATAGCCATGTTTAGTTACCCCTAAAAGGGTTTAATTTTTGGAACAATAGAATTTAAATGGTAGCTAAAACTTGATTATTAAGCTACTGGATTCAATCCAATGTGTAGGGAGTTTGGTAACTCCAAATGATCCAATTCAAATTGGGTTGTATTCTACACATCAGTGCTTTCCATAGAATTTTAGTTTGTATTTTTGTGACCAACAGAACTCAAGTTGTGGAATTAAACATGAATAACTAGTTTCTGCCATAATTTGGACTTAATTAAATAATGTTTAATTCAATTTATTTGAAAACCAAATTGTGTGGTTTGATGTGTGCAGTAGCTAATTGTGATGTTTATGATTGTTGTGTTGAGATGATTGCTTGTATAGCTTAGTGATTGGTTGCATTGTTTGTTTATTAATTAGACGAGAACGTTGTCGGATATATCGAGGAAGGAGAGTTTGCTGAAGTTGAAGAACAAGAGCAAGATCACTTTGCCAAGCAAGGCAAGCTATTCTCTGAGCTTGCACTACCAACATATGCATCTACTTTCATAACATGTTTTACTCTCAAAGCAAGATTTATAAAACTCATTTCAAAAGTATATGGATATTATTTTGCCACCCTATGTAGTAGTTTATATAAAACTTTAGGATGGGAAAACAATGTTGTTTATTCAAAACTCCTTTGAAATGTCTTGTGAGTTTATGGAATGCCGAGATGTCGGTGTTGTGTTGGAAAAGTGGAAAAGTGGTGATGTTTATGAAAAATGCACAGTGTGTCCTTGTACTTACGTCAACCATCCAATACCCTGTGCGACCACCTCCACCACATATGGGAAAAGGGCGTAGTCATATAATTTGCTCATATTAGTATGGGACTCCTCAACAACGAGGATGACCTCGTTCCATGAGGGGATGGTCATGGCGACCTACCCCCTGACCTGGGTCCTGGCATCTGAGATGGGGGATTGAAGGGTTCGCTCGCCGGGCAGAACTACGAGTCCTCACACTTAGGTTTCCCGACGGGGAATCTGGACTGGGTGTTGATGGAAAGGATGATAATTTCGTAGCGGTAGGATCCTATACTAGCATGAGCAAAGGACAGGCTATGGTCGGCGGCTTACTTCGCATACACCTGTATGGCGAGACGTGGCGGACACGATGAGCTGCCGGATGGATGTGGGATAAAAGCGTGCTACCTCTGCAGAGGGTTAAAACTATTCGAATAGCCGAGTCCTCGGATATGGACAGCTGGGAGACCCTACTTTGACCATGTGCAAGTTTTTGGAAAAGCTTTTAAGTTTAAAAGAAATTGAAATGGTGATGGGGTTACACAGCTATACCAAATGAAGTGGTAGGAGTTGTGGAATAAATGGACTATGGTGAGCCATGGTCATGAAAAGGAGGAGTTTTTGAGAAACAAAATGAGATGGTGACTTCTTTCAAAGATGGTTATAAAACTCTTCTTACCTTTTTCAATAAAGATATAGAGATGTTTTAAAACAAATAAGAGTGCATACTCATGTTGGGGTAGTTTGCGAGTACATTCAAATGTACTCATATTGGTTTCGTCCCTGGCTATTGTCCTAGCCAGACTACGAGGAGGAGCACTACGCCGAGCAGGAATATGGCGACTTCTACGCCAACTAAGGATCTCCACAAGTCAGCTGCCTGTCGGGTTGTCATCGTTAGAATATGATGTCTACTACGCCGTAGCTTCCGCTGATATATTGGTTTGGCCCATGAAGGCACCTATGTAAGAACTTGGTCTAAATGACCATTTATGTAAGACTTTTATTCGGTACTGTAATGGATGTAAACTTTGGTATCCAATTCGGATTATGTGCAACGACAGACTGATCACGGGATCGTTGTGTTAAGCATAATCGGGTATTTCGGACAGCTAGTCCGGGGTCCCCACAGACTTGGTATCAGAGCCATCCTGACTTTAGGAAACCTTAGTTAGCATGGTCGTTTGTCAAATGTTACAAAAGATGAATTTCTAAAAAGAAAGGAATGAAGTATTTTCGAAAATGCTTATCTCCAATCCTCTTACTTATGCAAAATTTTACTCTCATTAAATATTACATTTTCCTTATCCCTAAAATTTTGTACACCTCTCATTAAGTTAAAATTTGACTCACTTGTTGCCCTACTATATTAAAATTTTGATATACTTGTCACCTAACTAACTTAAAATTTTGCTTAAAAACTGTAGATGGCACTCCATTGGACCGAGTTCGTTCAGCTGGAGAAGGACAGCAAGCTGACGTTTGAGAGGGACTTGTTCGAGTTGACCAAGCTGTTAGGTCGCCCCGCTCCAGAGTTTGAGGGAGCTCAGATTGATGTTCACGGTGTCGGAAGGCTGAGCTGGCTCATCAGATCGTCAGTTCGCAGGAACATCAAGTCTCCCAATTCCAGGACGCTCATCTTCACCACCAAGGAGGCCACCTGGGTTGACGGTCTCTGTACTGCTACACAGAGGATGCTAGCCCGACTTTGTGAGGAGCACAAGGCGGAGTTAGTAGACTCCCGTTTCCGGTTCTACGGGAGGCGCAACTGTGATGGACACCCTACTCCTTCACCTTACCACCCGATGTTTGGGAGCTACATCATGGACATGGAGATCTTACTTCAGTGCACTCAGGATGATCTGTTGCGCACTAGGATTCAGCTCCACTTCGACCGCGAGTCGCTCGTTGAGCTTCGCGAGAACGAGATGAAGCTGATGGTGGAGAAGGTTGCTCTTCTCAGGAAGAGGGCCCAGCTGAGGAAGACTATCGTGAAGCTCCGCACGAAGGTGGCAGAGCAGGATGGACTGATTGAGGATCTAGAGCACCATACTGACGAGATGGAGGAGGAGGGCGAGGATCTCCGCAAGGAGAACGACGCTTTCCTCAGTGACGATGATGACTTCGTGGAGGAGATGGACTGTGAGGAGGAGGATGATGAGGAGGAGTTAGTTGACGAGGAGGAGGAGCCACTCGAGCCAGTTCTCGAGGACGAGGAGGAGGATCCCGAGGAGCCAGCCTACCAGTCAGATGCTGACGTGTTAGAGCTGGAGGTTCCACCTCAGTAGGCGAGTGACTTGATCACTACCGCAGGATTAGGTTGACCCCCTATAGCTAGTCGAGTAGTAGTAGTGGTTCTTTTGGAAACCAGATGTTATGTTGTAAGCTTGAGTTGTAAGCTTGATGTTGATGTGAACTCTTTGATGTGTTGTTTGTGAAATATAAGTATGTTTGTCTTGTTTAAATCTGTGTGAACTATTTTCATATAAATCTTAGGATTAATCAACCACTTGAGAGATCATCTTTTCCCTTAGTCGAACTTTTCTTGCCTTGTCTCTTATACCCGGTGTGCTTCAGGATGCCACCCCGTCGCAGCAATGCGGAAGGATCAGGATCAGCACCACCACCACCGGACCCAACCCCCACCCAACTTCTCGCGCTTATCATGGAGGAGCGTGAAAATGCCCGGCAAGAGCGCCAAGCTCATCTCGCTGCCTTACAACAACTCGCAGCCGCTTATAACAACAACAACAACAACAACAACAACAACAACAACAATGGTGGTAACGGCAATGGCGATGGAAACCAGCGATCTACCTTGGGTGATTTTCAGAAGACCAACCCACCCACCTACTCCAAGGGACTTCACCCACTAGAAGCCGATGATTGGCTTCGCACCATCGACAACAATCTGGAAGTTGCTGCTGTGGGAGAGAATGAGAAAGTGCTGTATGCAACCCACTATCTCGCTGGACCTGCAAGAGCTTGGTGGGAACTACCAAGACTCTCCAGCCAGCTGGTCATGTCATCAACTGGGCTGAGTTCCAGGAGAAGTTCCGCAAGAAGCACATTCCCATGGACTCATTGAGAGGAAGAAGGATGAGTTCCGCAAGCTGAGGCAGGGAAGTAGAGATGTGGTCGGTTATCTTGAGGAGTTTACCGACTTATCTCGGTATGCTCCTGATGACACCGACAAAGAAGAGAAGAAGATGGAGCGTTTCATGAGTGGACTTCATGATGAACTGCAGTGTGCTCTGGTTATCCATGACTTCCGTGATCTGGAGTCACTTGTGGACAAAGCCATCCAGCTGGAGACCAAGCGCAAGTCTATGTATGAAGGTCGCAAGAGGAGGATGAATGCTCAGGAAGGTTCGAGCAGCCAGAAACCTCGTATCTTTCAGCAGAACCCCAGGCCTGCCTATCGTCCACCCCAAGTTCCACGCCCCAATTTCCCTAACCGCCCGAACAACTTCAACCGCCCCAATGACAATAACCGTCCCAGAGGAAACTTCAACAACTTCAACCCCAATGCCAATGTTGTCTGCTTTGAATGTGGCAACAAAGGTCACTACTCCAGAGAATGCCCCAATCCCAAGAAGCCTGTCCAACGCCCCAATGCACCTGCACCGAACAATGGTCCAGGCCGCAATGGAAATGGTAATGGCAAGAATGCCGCACCCCGCGGGAATGTTGCTGTTGTCAGAGGCCGTCTGCACCACATCAATGCTGAAGAGGCTGAAGAAGCGCCAGATGTTGTGCTGGGTACGTTTCTTGTCAACTCAGTACCTGCAACTGTTCTGTTTGATTCTGGTGCTACCCATTCGTTTATTACCAAAGAGTTTGTTTCTAAGGGAGGTTTAGTCGGGAGTCTTTTACCCAAACCAATGTTGGTACAAACCCCAGGACTGTTAGCCAAAACCAACCAGATGTGTTCCGAAACCCCCATAGAAATTGGAGGAGGAAGGTTTGCAGCCGACCTAATTATCTTAGGAAACCAAGGCATAGATGTTATTCTTGGAATGGATTGGTTAGCCAAGTACCACGGTCGTATTGACTGTGCCCGAAGAGCTGTTTCTCTCACTTCTGATGATGGAGTTGAAGTGGAGTATGCATCTGAGACCAGCCAGACCAGACCCGGATGCCATGAGAGCATAGCTCGACCCGCCCTAGATGAGATCCGTGTTGTTCATCTGTTCAAGGATGTTTTCCCAGAAGAATTGCCTGGTATGCCGCCAGACAGGGATATTGAGTTCATAATTGAGCTTATCCCAGGAACATCCCCCATATCCCAAAAGCCTTATCGGATGAATCCGGAAGAACTGGTGAGTTGAAGAAGCAGTTGGCTGATATGCTAAGCAAAGGTCTTGTCCGCCCAAGCGCTTCACCATGGGGATCACCCATTATTTTTGTGGACAAGAGAGACGGTACCACACGCCTGTGTGTGGATTATCGCAAGCTGAATGACGTGACCATTAAAAACAAGTACCCTCTTCCCAAGATCGAGGATCTGTTCGATCAAATGAACGGAGCCCGAGTCTTTTCAAAGATCGATCTTCGGACAGGTTACCATCAGTTGAAGATCCGAGAGACAGATATTCCCAAGACCGCCTTCACCACCCGTTACGGTTTGTTTGAATACACCGTCATGTCCTTTGGCTGACCAATGCCCCAGCCTATTTCATGAATCTCATGAACAAGATTTTCATGGAGTACCTCGACAAGTTCGTGGTAGTTTTCCTTGATGACATCCTTATTTATTCCAAGACCGAAGAGAGCATGCTGAACACCTGCGTCTAGTTTTGGAACCCTCCAAGAGCACCAGCTGTATGCCAAACTTAGCAAGTGTGAGTTTTGGCTCAGTGAAGTGGCATTTCTTGGACATATTGTATCCGCTGGAGGAATTTCTGTTGACCCTGAGAAGATACAAGCCATTCTTGACTGGTTATCCCCAACCAATGTTTTTGAAATCCGAAGCTTTCTCGGACTTGCCGGTTATTACCGCAAGTTCGTGAAGGATTTTCCAGTATAGCCAAACCTCTGACCCAACTGTTGAAGAAGGACAAGAAATTTGAATGGACTCAGAAGTGTGAGGATAGTTTCCAAGAACTGAAGAAGAACTAACCTCAGCCCCAATCCTGATCATGCCAGACGTCACCCAGAGTTTCGACGTGTATTGCGATGCATCACGCCTCGGACTTGGTTGCGTTCTGATGCAAGAAGGCAAAGTTGTGTCGTATCTGTCCCGGCAGTTGCGACCGCATGAAGAGAATTACCCAACCCATGACTTGGAGTTAGCTGCTGTGTCTTTGCTCTTAAGAAGTGGCGTCCCTATCTTGCGGGACATCGCTGCGAGGTCTATACAGATCACAAAAGCTTGAAGTATATTTTCACCCAGAAAGATCTGAACCTGCGACAGAGGAGATGGATGGAATTAATCAAGGATTATGATATTGGAATCCATTATCACCCTGGAAAGGCTAATGTAGTTGCCGATGCCCTTAGTCGCAAACCTTGCACCCTGAATGCCCTGATCCAAGCCGAACAGCCAGCCTTGTTCAAAGAGTTCCAAGATTTTGGACTAGAGCTTGTTAGCCATGGTTATCTCGCCAATTTAGAGTTAACCCCAACCCTGATGGATCAAATCAAAGAAGCCCAAAAAGGTCATGAAAGCATAGAGGGAATTAGGAAAAATTTCCCTCGGCAAAGCACCCGGTTTTACCGAAGATGCTGAGGAGTGCTGAAATTCAATGACCGTATCTGTGTGCCCAATGTCACGGAACTTAAGGAGTTAATCCTGAAGGAGGCCCATGAGACCCCTTACTCAATCCACCCCGGCGGAACCAAAATGTACCAAGACCTTCGAGGAAGATTTTGGTGGCATGGAATGAAGCGAGAGATTGGTTCATTCGTAGCCAAGTGTGACATCTGCCAGCGAGTTAAGGCTGAACATCAGCGACCCGCTGGATTGCTTCAACCTTTGAAAATTCCCGAGTGGAAGTGGGATGAGATTGGAATGGATTTTATTACCGGACTTCCAAATCCAACCGAGGCCATGATTCAATCTGGGTCATCGTTGATCGACTGACCAAGGTTGCCCATTTCATCCCTGTCAACACCACCTATCGGGGACATCAGTTGGCCGACTTGTATATTTCCAGAATAGTGAGCCTGCATGGTGTGCCTAAGAAGATTGTATCTGATAGAGGCACGCAATTCACCTCAAGGTTCTGGAAATCCCTTCATGAAGCCCTCGGAACCAAGCTAGCATTTAGCACAGCTTATCATCCCCAGACCGATGGCCAAACTGAGCGAGTGAACCAGATATTGGAGGACATGCTTCGTGCATGTGTTCTATCCTATGGTTCCAAGTGGGAAGATTGCCTTCCGTTTGCAGAATTCTCGTACAACAACAGTTATCAGTCCAGTCTGCAAATGGCCCCTTTTGAAGCCCTTTACGGCAAGAAGTGTCGTACACCCCTGAATTGGTCCGATACAGGAGAAGGCAAATTGTTTGGACCAGATACCCTCCGTGAAGCTGAAGAGCAAGTTCAGCTTATTCGTGAACGCTCAAAACTGCCCAATCCCGTCAGAAGAGTTATGCTGACACCAAGCGCCGTGACCTCACTTTCAGTATCGGAGATCATGTTTATCTCCGAGTGACACCCCTTAAAGGAATGCAGCGTTTCCATGTCAAAGGAAAGTTAGCGCCAAGGTATATTGGACCCTTCAAGGTCCTTGCTCGTCGAGGAGAAGTATCCTATCAGCTGGAGTTACCCCGAGTTAGGAGATTATCATGATGTCTTCCACATTTCCTTGCTCCGGAAGTGTCTTGAAGTTCCTGACCAGCCTGATGTTTTCAAAAACATCGACCACCTCTCCATCGACCTGAACCAAGACCTGACTTATCGTGAGAGACCCCTCAAAATTCTCGAAGAAGATGTTCGTGTTACCCGAAGACGTGCGATCAAGTTTTACAAAGTCCAGTGGACTAACCACTCTGAAGAAGAAGCAACTTGGGAACGCGAAGATTATCTTAGAAGCGAATTCCCAGACCTCCTTAAAACCTAAGCCTAGCAAATCTCGGGACGAGATTTATTTAAGGGGGGAAGGATTGTAACATCCCAAAATTATTATCAATTATATTCCAAAAATGAGAGCCAACAAAAACTTTTGTGTTTATTGTATGTTAATTGCTTTTGTTACTTGAGTGTTGTTCTTGCTGTTTGTGTGAGTGTTTGCTCTAGTGAACACTAGTAAGAAAGAAAGAAAACAAAATATAAAATCAAAGCAAGAAAAATAAAAGTGACAAGTTGTCACATAAAATCTCAAGTGACAAACTCAATTATTTTCAAACCAAAGTCAGTGGAGTTGTAATGTAAACACTCCCCATTTTGTTCCTACCACTTTCCCCTCAAATATTATTTTTGAACTAGTTTTAAAATTCTAAAATAAAAACAAATAAATAAATTAAATACATAAACAAAGTACTATGAAAGAAAATGTTGCCAAACATTTTATTTGGCAATGCCAATTTTTGTGGAGCTTCTACATGTTATGAGGCCCCACAAATATTTGCAGAATTTTCTAAAATGTTTAAGTACCTCAATTAAATCCAGGAAAAGCTTCTGGATATTGAAATAAAACTGAAAAATAAAAGAAAAGAGGAAGGAGGGGGTTTTCTGCAAAATGGTCATCGACCTCAGCCCCGATGACCATCGCCGTGTCGCCTTCACCGTCGTCGCCGTTTTTTCGCCGCCAGGACCCCCCTGGCCGCGCTCTCCCCTCGCCCTGCGCTCTGCACCTCTCTGCACCGCAGGGAAGAAAACGGGCACCTCTCCCGTCGCCTTAACGCCGATGTTCCCCGACGACCGCCGCGGATGCATTGGACGGCGCCGAGCAAATTGGCCCCCGTCTCTGCTCCCCGACACGCACCACTCCTCTAGATGATTCTAGAACCTTGCCGGACCCCGTTAAGCCCCAAGCCGCCACGAGCCTCTGCACCCTCGCCGTGTAATCGAGAAATGGTCGCCGTGGACGCGCCATGGCCGCCGCCGTAGACCCCGACCATCGTGGACCGCCCCGAGCCTATAAAAGCACCCTGAGACCTCACTGGACACCACACCTCTCCCTCGCGCTCTTCCCTCGCTCAATTTAGTCTGTGCACCGCCGGAGGGCATGCACTGCCGCACCCGACGCCGCCGTTGAGGTCGAGCACCACCACAACGCCACACCCTCCCATTCTTCCCTCTGACCCCTCTACGCTGTTGCCCAAGCTCACCGCACTCACCCAGGCTTCTTTTCCCTCTTTTAGCGCACGGACGCGACCCCGAAGCTCCGCCGAAGTTGCTGCCCGACGCCGACGAAGAGCGCGACATCGCCGCCGTCGACAGAGACTTCCCAGCAACTGCCGCTCGCACCATCGTCTTCCCCGAGCCGCCGCGTCGATTCGCGTCATCGCCGCTTCCTCCCGAGCCCCTAGGTGAGAGATCCGTCCACCTCGCGTCGCCGGCGCGGCAGCCGCCCGTTTAGGTCGCCGACGTTGCGTCGACGTGGACAAACGTGGCCGTTGGATCTGAATCCACGGCAGCGTACCGTTTCGTATTAGAGAGAGACTGACGTGTGGACCCCACCCGTCAGCATTTTATTATTTTCCCCGCGCGCACTGTGTCGCTGACGTGTAGGTCCACCTGCCAGACTTTTCAACATATCCAAATAGTAAACTTTTCGAATTTAAATCTATCTGTGAAATCAGTACTGGATCCACTTGAAATTCAATATCTCGAGATTTAGGAATCCAAATAAATCAAACTCAACTATTCTGGAAAGCTTATGAAATTGTTTAACCAACACAATTGGTCTCATGTCATTTAATATTATTGAAAATGCCACAGAAGGTTTAAAATCTAAACTTGTTTGTTTCTGATACTCTGTTAGCTCACATATAGCCATGTTTAGTTACCCCTAAAAGGGTTTAATTTTTGGAGAAACAGAATTTAAATGGTACTAAAACTTGAATATTAAGCTACTGGATTCAATCCAATGTGTAGGGAGTTTGTAACTCCAAATGATCCAATTCAAATTGGGTTGTATTCTACACATCAGTGGCTTTCCATAGAATTTTATTGTATTTTTTGTGACCAACAGAACTCAAGTTGTGGAATAAACATGAATAACTAGTTCTGCCATAATTTGGACTTAATTAAATAATGTTTAATTCAATTTATTTGAAAACCAAATTGTGTGTTTTGATGTGTGCAGTAGCTAATTGTGATGGTTTTTTTGATTGTTGTGTATATGATTGCTTGTATAAGCTTAGTGATTGGTTGCATTGTTTGTTTATTAATTAGACGAGAACGTTGTCGGATATATCGAGGAAGAGAGTTTTGCTGAAGTTGAAGAACAAGAGCAAGATCACTTTGCCAAGCAAGGCAAGCTATTCTCTGAGCTAGCACTACCAACATATGCATCTACTTTCATAACATGTTTTACTCTCAAAGCAAGATTTTATAAAACTCATTTCAAAAGTATGGATATTATTTTGCCACCCTATGTAGTAGTTTATAAAACTTTAGGATGGGAAAACAATGTTGTTTATTCAAAACTCCTTTGAAATGTCTTGTGAGTTTATGGAATGCCGAGATGTCGTGTTGTGTTGAAAGTGGAAAAGTGGTGATGTTTATGAAAAATGCACAGTGTGTCCTTGTACTTACGACAACCATCCAATACCTGTGCGACCACCTCCACCACATAATGGGAAAAGGGCGTAGTCATATAATTTGCTCATAATTAGTATGGGACTTCCTCAACAACGAGGATGACCTCGTTCCATGAGGGGATGTCATGCGACCTACCCCCTGACCTGTGTCCCGGCATCTGAGAATGGGGATTGAAGGGTTCGCTCGCCGGGTCAGAACTACGTCCCTCACACTTAGGTTTCCGCGACGGGAATCTGGACTGGGTGTTGATGGAAAGGATGATAATTTCGTAGCGGTAGGATCCTATACAAGCATGAGCAAAGGTCAGCTATGTCGGCGGCTTACTTTCGCAATACACCTGTATGGCGAGACGTGGCGGACACGATGAGCTGCCGGATGGGATTGGGATAAAGCGTGCTACCACTGCAGAGGGTTAAACTATTTGAAATAGCCGATCCTCGGATATGGACAGCTGGGAGACCCTACTTGACCATGTGCAAGTTTTTGGAAAGCTTTTAGGTTTAAAAGAAATTGAGATTGGTTATGGGGTTACACAGCTATACCAAAATGAAGTGGTAATGAGTTGTGGAATAAATGGACTATGGTGAGCCGTGATAAAAAGGAGGAGTTTTTGAGAAACAAAATGAGATGGTGACTTCTTTCAAAGATGGTTATAAAACTCTTCTTACCTTTTTCAATAAAGATAAAAGATGTTTTAAACAAATAAGAGTGCAATACTCATGTTGGGGTAGTTTGCGATACATTCAAATGTACTCTTATTGGTTTCGTCCCTGGCTATGTCCTAAGCCAGACTACGAGGAGGAGCACTACGCCGAGCATGAATATGGCGACTTCTACGCCAACTAAGGTTCTCCACAAGTCAGCTGCCTGTCGGGTTGTCCTCGTTAGAATATATGTCTACTACGCCGTAGCTACCGCTGATATATCTGTTTGGCCCATGAAGGCAACCTATGTAAGAACTTGGTCTAAATGACCATTTATGTAAGACTTTTTATTCGGTACTGTAATGGATGTAAACTTTGGTATCCAATTCGATTATGTGCAACGACAGACTGATCACGGGATCGTTGTGTTAAGCATAATCGGGTATTTTCGACAGCTAGTCCGGGGTCCCCACAGCTCGCTTTCCTATTT